>JABMCL010002033.1:142500-152500 GCA_018857735.1 Alviniconcha marisindica | reverse complement strand
AACCATTAGTAAACTAGACGAGAACGAAAGAAATATCGACACACTTCTATTTGGAAACAAACATAGTTCAGGAGCTGTGTGAGAGTCGAGGTGGACGTCCTGAGCTGTCCGTCCTAACGAGCCTTCTGGTTTCTGTGGACGTAAAGAATTATTGCACCGTGCTTCGGCATTGGTCACAGCTTGTCCCTAATATGTCAGCCGACATCCGAGGACATTAAGCATCACTTCATCATCATTTGGAAATGACCAGCTACATTTGGAAACTAATATTTTTTGGGCTATAGTCCACGATTTGTTTTACGTCAAACCGACCGCTTGTACATCTGTAAAATTCTGGTTAAGTTAATGTGTTTATGATACAAGCGGAGAAGTACATGCTTTAACCCTCTCCCTCTGTGTGTGTCTCTCTCAGGTCAATAATTATGATAACATTCGATTAGTTATTTGCTTTATAACCCCCCGCCCCACTCCTCCCGTTTTTTGTTTAGTTTTTTGTTTGTTTTTTGTTTGTTTGTTTGTTTTGTTTGTTCGTTTTGTTTTGTTTTTGTTTTGTTGTTGTTTTGGTCTTTGTTTTGTTTTGTTGCCTCTGACTTTTTGACAACAATTTGCCATCTTGCCATCGTAAATATCTGTGTAATTATCATTTTTTCCATACTTAACACTGAAGTAAACATACTGCTTTTGTGTTTCCTGTACTTATTTGTTTAAGGATTACAATCAATGGACAAAATTTAGTTTAAACCAAAAATGTGACTTTTTAGATATTACGTCAAACAAAGATTCGCATTGACACGTCCCACAGTCGGCTCATCTTTCGTCGTATTTTTCCTTCTGGAATGAAAGGGGGAATAAAAATACCGATGCTCATGTACACCAAACACAGACCATGGCGAAACGGGGGACATTTCATGGTGAATTTGTTTTTCAGCAGTGTCTGAAACCGTTTTCGTTCCGTGGATTCCGTCCTTTTTCCAGGCGCAATGAATCAGAAGGATTACAAGGAGTAGCTTCCCTTGTTCTCTATTAAGCGGAGTAGCCTCCCTTTTCCTCTAAGTTTTATTTGGAACACTGAGACAAAACACAACAACAACAACAACACCAAAAACCCAAACAAAAACAACAAACAACAACAACAAGCAAGCAAGCAAACAAACAAATAAACAAAACAAGACAAAAACAAAACAACAACAACAACGAAACAACCCCAACAACAACAAGGATGGTAACTCATTAAGGAGCACCAGAGTTCAGGAGCTGTGTGAGAGTCGAGGTGGCCGTCCTGGGCTGTCCGTCCTAACGAGCCTTCTGGTTTCCGTGGACGTAAAGCTATATTGAACCATGCTTCGACATTGGTCTCAGCTTGTCCCTAATATGTCAACTGACATCTGAGGACATTAAGTAACACTACCTACATACCTACCTACCTACTTTAAGGAGCAACTGAGTTCAGGAGCTGTGTGAAAGTCGAGGTGGCCGTCCTGAGCTTTCCGCCCTAACGAGCCTTATGGTTTCCGTGGACGTAAAGCAACATTGAACCATGCTCACGCATTGGTCGCAAGTTTGTCCCTAATATGTCAGTCGACATCCGAGGACATGGACCTCTATACCATCATCATCATCATCATCATCATCATCATCTTAAGGAGCAGAACTGAGGAGCCGTCCTGGGCTCCCGTCCCTAATAAGCCTACGGTTTCTGTGGACGTAAAGCAACATTGAACAGACTTCAGAGCTCAGGAGCTGTGTGAAAGTCGAGGTGGACGTCCTGGGCTCCCGTCCCTAATAAACTACGGTTTCTGTGGACGTAAAGCAACACTCGGCCAACCATCATTAAAGAGCTTTCGTCAGCCCGACGTCCGAGGTCATCAAGCCCCGCGTCATCAACAGGAGCTTTAGACAGGATGGTCTCTAATTAAGGTGGTCTTTCATCGTTAGGGTGGTCACTCATGAAGAGGCTAGAGCTCCCATTATCCTGGTCTTTGAACGGGGTGGTCTCTCGACAGGGTGGTCTTTCATCATAAGGGTGATCGTGCACTCATTAAGCTCTCCCATTAAGTTGTTCTTTCGAGGGACGGTCTCTCATCAGGCTGGTTTTTCAACGGGAAGGTCTCTCATCAGGCTGGTTTTTCAACGGGAAGGTCTCTCATCAGGCTGGTCTTTCAACGTGACGGTCTCTCATCAGGCTGGTCTTTCAACGTGACGGTCTCTCATCAGGCTGGTTTTTCAACGGGAAGGTCTCTCGTCAGGTTGGTCTTTGAACCGGATGGTCTCTCGTCAGGCTTTTCTTTCAACGGGAAGGTCTCTCATCAGGCTGGTCTTTCAACGGGACGGTCTCTCATTAGGCTGATCTTTCAACGTGACGGTCTTTCATCAGGCTGGTCTTTCAACGTGACGGTCTCTCATCAGGCTGGTCTTTCAACGGGACGGTCTCTCATCAGGCTGGTCTTTCAACGGGACGGTCTCTCATCAGGCTGGTCTTTCAACGTGACGGTCTCTCATCAGGCTGGTCTTTCGTCGAGGTGGTCTCTTATCACGGTGGTCTATCAACGGGACGGTCTCTCACAGGCTGGTCTTTCAACGGGACGGTCTCTCATTAGGTTGGTCTTTGAACCGGATGGTCTCTCGTCAGGCTGGTCTTTGAACGGGACGGTCTCTCATCAGGCTGGTCTTTCAACGGGACGGTCTCTCATCAGGCTGGTCTTTCGTCGAGGTGGTCTCTTATCACGGTGGTCTATCAACGGGACGGTCTCTCATCAGACTGGTCTTTCAACGGGACGGTCTCTGATCAGGCTGGTCTTTTAACGGGACGGTCTCTCATCAGACTGGTCTTTCAACGGGACGGTCTCTCATCAGGCTGGTCTTTCAGAGGGACGGTCTCTCATCAGACTGGTCTTTCAACGGGACGGTCTCTGATCAGGCTGGTCTTTCAACGGGACGGTCTCTCATCAGGCTGGTCTTTCAGCGTGACGGTCTCTCATCAGGCTGGTCTTTCAACGGGACGGTCTCTCATCAGGCTGGTCTTTCAGCGTGACGGTCTCTCATCAGGCTGGTCTTTCAACGGGACGGTCTCTGATCAGGCTGGTCTTTCAACGGGACGGTCTCTCATCAGGCTGGTCTTTCAACGGGACGGTCTCTCATCAGGCTGGTCTTTCAACGGGACGGTCTCACATCAGGCTGGTCTTTCAACGGGACGGTCTCTCATCAGGCTGGTCTTTCAACGGGACGGTCTCTCATCAGGCTGGTCTTTCAACGGGACGGTCTCTGATCAGGCTTTTCTTTCAACGGGACGGTCTCTCATCAGGCTGGTCTTTCATCGAGGTGGTCTCTTATCACGGTGGTCTGTCAACGGAGTAGTGTTTTCTCAGAGATCCCACTGTAGTAAATATATATACAGCCTGGAATAATTATCATACTATATAGCCTACCTATCCTTCGGTTGCAGGGCGGGCGGTCACGTCTGCTGCTACCCCCCCATCCATATCCCCAACGTAACCATGGCAACCGCCAGGGTTCCTGATGCTTGTGACACGGGGTGTGGCACTGTCCTGATAATTGCTTTGACAAAGAATTATAGCGAAGAGAAGAGAGAACGAAACGGCCTCGCCACCCGCGTGGACATAATATCATATTAAAAATTGAAAACAATGTACATGAGGAGGATTTCTAGAGGGCCCATCTACCTCACAAAGTGAGAGCACAGGGTGCTTTACAGTAACACTAACAACACACACACACACATGCACGCACGCACGCACGCACCCACACGCACGCACGCACACACGCACACACACGCACGCACGCACTCACGCACACACTCAAACACACACCACACCACACACACACACGCACGCACGCACGCACACACACACCATCACCCCTCCCCCGACCACACATCACACCCCACCCCCCCCCCCCCCCCACACACACACACACGCATCGGACGGGGGGAATAGGAACGGCTGTGAAAAAGCCAGTTTAGAAATAGTTATTGAACAGGTACGTCTTGAGGGCGGCTTTAAAAGAAGAGGCAGAATCAGAGTGGCAAATGTACACAGGTGCGGCGGTAAACTGTATAGACAATTTCATTTAATTTTGACCAGGGTGAAACGGTTAGGTTTTTGGCTGTGTCCTAAACTGACCCCTTGTAATTTTGTAAAGTTTTGGACTCCAATTTTTCTCTCATGAAAATGAATGCTATTAACAGGTTAATTCCTATTGACAACTGCCTATTGACAAAATGGAAGATGTTACTTAACGTTGGTGGATTTGGGGACTCCTGGATGCGAAAGAAGCTTCACTCCTAACTTCACTCCAAGCCTCACTTTTAGCTTCACTCCAAGTTTCACTCTTAGTTTCACTCCTAGTTTTACTGTAAGCAGCACTGCTCCTAGCTTCACTGCAAACTTCACTCTAAGTTTCACTCCTAGTTAAACTGCAAGCTTCACTGCAAGCTTCACTCCTAGCTTCACTGCAAGCTTCACTCCAAGTTTCACACCTAGTTAAACTGCAAGCTTCACTGCAAGCTTCACTCCTAGCTTCACTGCAAGCTTTACTGCAAGCTTCACTCCAAGTTAAACTGCAAGCTTCACTATTAGTTTCACTCCTAGTTTTACTGTAAGCAACACTACTCCTAGCTTCATTCCTAGCTTTACTGCAAGCTTCACTCCAAGTTTCACTCCAAGTTTCACTCCTAGCTTGACTGCAAGCTTTACTGCAAGCTTTACACCTAGCTTCACTCTGAACTTCACTCCTAGCTTAACTCCTAGCTTCACTCCTAGCTTTACTATTAGCTTCACTCCTAGCTTCACTCCTAGCTTTACTATTAGCTTCACTGCAAGCTTCACTCCTAGCTTCACTGCAAACTTCACTCCAAGCTTCACTGCAAGCTTCACTCCTAGCTTCACTGCAAGCTTCGCTGCAAGCTTCACTCATAGCTTCACTGCAAGCTTCACTCCTAGCTTAACTCCAAGCTTCACTGCAAGCTTCACTCCTAGCTTCACTGCAAGCTTCACTGCAAGCTTCACTCCTAGCTTCACTGCAAGCTTCGCTGCAAGCTTCACTCCTAGCTTCACTGCAAGCTTCGCTGCAAGCTTCACTCCTAGCTTCACTGCAAGCTTCGCTGCAAGCTTCACTCCTAGCTTCACTGCAAGCTTCACTCCTAGCTTCACTCCTAGCTTCACTGCAAGCTTCACTGCAAGCTTCGCTGCAAGCTTCACTCCTAGCTTCACTGCAAGCTTCACTCCTAGCTTCACTCCTAGCTTCCCTGCAAGCTTCACTGCAAGCTTCACTCCTAGCTTCACTGCAAGCTTCACTCCTAGCTTCACTGCAAGCTTCACTCAAAGCTTCACTGCAAGCTTCACTCCTAGCTTCACTGCAAGCTTCACTGCAAGCTTCACTCCTAGCTTCACTCAAAGCTTCACTGCAAGCTTCACTCCTAGCTTCACTCCTAGCTTCACTGCAAGCTTCACTGCAAGCTTCACTCCTAGCTTCACTCAAAGCTTCACTGCAAGCTTCACTGCAAGCTTCACTCCTATCTTCACTCAAAGCTTCACTGCAAGCTTCACTCAAAACTTCACTGCAAGCTTCACTCCTAGCTTCACTGCAAGCTTCACTCCTAACGTCATACCTAGCAAATTGGTGTATGCCAGAATTGTGTTTTTTTATGTCTCCCCCCCCCCCCTCTCCCCTTGTAAGTTGAGTATAAAGTGTACGTGCTTAGGGATCATTCGAGAAAGGGCACTCTAAGACCCCACTCTAATAATAATAATAATAATAATAAAAATAAAACTTCACACCGCCTTTCACGAAAGAAATATTTCTTGCATCTTTAAAAACTTAGCAGTATATTTCTGCGTCCGCGGCGCCCCACCGCGTGGGTATTAAGCACGGAGGACGCGAAGACGAGAAAAACGAACGGAAGGGGTTAAAAAAAAAAAAATGCCCCTAAAGTCTCGATCAAGACTGAAACCTGCGCTCTCTCCCATTTTTCAATTACTGCGACAGTTCGCCGTTCCCACGTGATGGGCGCGAGTCGTCCGTGCCTCTGAGATATTCCAGTCTATGAAATTAGCACAATTCCGTCTGTGTTCACTGTACGCTCACGTCTTCTCCGTACGCTCACGTCTTTTCTGTACGCTCATGTCTTCCCTGTATGCCCACGTCTTCCCTGTACGCTCACGTCTTCCCTGTACGCTCATGTCTTCATTGTACGCTCATGTCTTCACTGTACGCTTACGTCTTCCCTGTACGCTCACGTCTTCCCTGTACGCTCACGTCTTCCCTGTACGCTCACGTCTTCCCTGTACGCTAAGTCTTCCCTGTACGCTGAAGTTTCCTTGCATCTTGTACGCTCACGTCTTCCCCGTACGCTCAAGTCTTCCCTGTACGCTCACGTCTTCCCCTGTACGCTCTCGTCTTCCCTGTACGCTTAAGTCTTCCCAGTACGCTCACGTCTTCCCTGTACGCTGAAGTCTTCCATGCACGCTCATGTCTTCCCTGAACGCTCACGTCTTCCCTGTACGCTCGGGTCTTCCCTGTACGCTCAAGTCTTCCCTGTATGCTCATGTCTTCCCCTGTACGCTCACGTCTTCCCTGTACGCTCACGTCTTCCCTGTACGCTGAAGTCTTCTCTGTACGCTCACGTCTTCCCTGTACGCTCACGTCTTCCCCTGTACGCTCTCGTCTTCCCTGTACGCTCTCGTCTTCCCTGTACGCTAAACGTCTTCCCTGTACGCTAAACGTCTTCCCTGTACGCTCATCGTCTTCCCTGTACGCTCACGTCTTCCCTGTACGCTCAAGTCTTCCCTGTACGCTCAAGTCTTCCCTGTCCCGCTCACGTCTTCCCCTGTACGCTCTCGTCTTCCCTGTACGCTCACGTCTTCCCTGTACGCTCAAGTCTTCCCTGTACGCTCACGTCTTCCCTGTACGCTCACGTCTTCCCTGTACGTTCACGTCTTCCCTGTTATGGCCCGGTGAGGTGGCAAGGGTCAGTGGAAGTTCGAGGTCTGAGTGATGGAGTGTCACAGTCCGGTGACAGCTTTCGTGGATTGTCATCAATAGTAAAATCTGAACCCTCCGCCGAGAAAGAGTTAAAGTAGGACACCAAGTTACCGCGTTTAGTTTGCAATTGGATTTTAACTTTGTGTCAACAGCTCGGCGTCATCTCAGGTCGAGATATTACCGAGTTAGTAATTGGAGTCAACCGTACGACGAGGCGTTACGAGTTAGTAATTGGAGTCAACCGTACGATGAGATATTACCGAGTTAGTAATTGGAGTCAACCGGACGGTGAGATATTACCGAGTTAGTAATTGGAGTCAACCGCACGACGATATATTACTCAGCAACTGGAGTCAACCGAACGACGAGATATTACGAGTAAGTCATTGGAGTCAACCGTACAGTCATCTCATGACGAGCTAGTACGAGTTAGTAATTGGAGTCAACCGTACGACGGGATATCACCGAGTTAGTAATTGGAGTCAACCGTACGACGGGATATCACCGAGTTAGTAATTGGAGTCAACCGTACGGCGAGAAGTTACCGAGTTAGTAATTCGAGTCAACCGTACGACGAGAAGTTACCGAGTCAGTAATTCGAGTCAACCGTACGACGAGAAGTTACCGAGTTAGTAATTCGAGTCAACCGTACGACGAGAAGTTACCGAGTCAGTAATTCGAGTCAACCGCACAGTGTCACCTCATGACAAGATATCAGCAAGTTAGTTAGTAATTGGATTTAAGCTGCCTAAACGCCGCAAAAAACAACAACAACAAAACAAACAAACAAACAAAAAACAAACAAAAACATGGCTGCCCAAATTGCCGTTAGCGACCAGGCTATATATACCATCGAGAAACTTGTACGGACCCATATCATACCAAGTATTATTAAAGATCACAATGTGAGCCGGTTTGGCCTAGCGGTAAGGCGTTAGGCTGGTAAGCGGAAGGACCTCGGTTCGATACCGCTTCGGCTCTCCTTTTTCTTCAAAAAGTTGTGGCTTGTGGACACTGTCTTGTCTTGTACTTTGTCCATCACTTCCTACTGAAACATTAAAATGGCTCTCATCGCTGCCCATCTTAATGCAGGAATCATTCTGGTGGTGACGGTGTAGCGATAGGTATATAATCTCCCTCTCCCCCCACCTCCATACCCCCTCCCCCTTCTCCCCGTCCCTAATAAGCCTTATGGTTTTTGTGGACGTTAAGCACCATGTTTACTATTACTAAAGACCACAAAATTAATCATTTCAGTCAATTCGAGTCATGCACCGATCAACAAATAGGGGACATACATACGACAAAGCGAGGGGCAGGAAAATCTCGAATGGGAAGGGGTCATTGGGCCACTGATGTCATCTACAGTCGTAATGAACTCTGATTCTGAAACTGACATGGTTGTTAACATGCTGTGACCAATCGGTTTTAAATATTTTGACATCATTTGCATTGCATTGTTAGATATTGGTCATTATCAAAATATGAGCAAATCAGAGACTGACAACCTGAAAAACACAGTACGCCAATCTGACAATTTTAATGACTAAAATGATTGGATATGTTTTTATGCATATTGTGCCACATAATCGAGAACAGATTTGAATTACAGTAGACCCAGTAGAAGAACGGATGCTGTTGTGAAGGAATTTGTTCCTCGTAGAAGGGCATTGACAAGAGAAATAAATAACTGTGTCAATCGCATTAATTTTGATTTTGAACGATGGGAGAGTCTGACATTCTGATAATCTGAAGAAAAGCTCAGTTGACGAGATGGGGCAGGAGTCAGAGAGATATTGTGGACCAGTACCAGCGATAACAAAGTGGCAAAGGCAAAGAGGTTTTGTAGTCAATTCCTTTTGGTACTGGAAGCCAGTGCAAGGACTCGAGAAGAGGAGAAGTATGGTCATATCTAGAAGATTGAAAAGCCAGACGGGCTGCATTATTTTCAAATCCTTTGAGCTTTTCTTTGCGATTCTTGGAAAGTCGGGCGGGAAGAGAGTTAGAATTGTGCTAACCCGAAAGAACAAATGAACAGATGAGGATTCCGGTCGAATCGATAGCAATTAACATATAGAACTTATTCCGCGAAGTTCAAGATGGGTTATTTTGCAGATGTATGCTGTTCAGAAGAGAGTACTGTAGAGAATAACACCAAGACCACGGACGGATGGTGTTAAACTAATTGCTGCATCGCTTACAGACATAGGTTTAGGGAGCAGAGTATGATGTTGCAGTTTTTTTTTGTGTGTGTGTGTGTGTGTGTGTGTGTGTGTGTGTGTGTGTGTGTGTGTGTGGTGTGTGTGCGTGCGCGTGTGTGCGTGTGCGTGCGTGCGTGCGTGCGTGTGTGTTTGCGTGCGTGCGTGCGTGTGTGCTTGCGAGCGAGCGAGCGTGCGTGCGTGCGTGCGTGCATGCGTGTGTGCGTGTGTGTGTGTGTGTGCGTGCGTGCGTGCGTGCGTGCGTGCGTGCGTGCGTGCGTGCGTGCGTGCGTGCGTGCGTGCGTGCGGTGGTGTGTGTGTTACGCTTTAATTTGTTTTCTTCAGTTTGGTCGTCATTTAGTTGGAATTTGTTAGTAGTCATCCATGACGTTAAGTCAGAAATGGTGTGACCCAGCGTGGTGTGTCGGATTTCCTGAATGTCGCGAATGTGATTTGATTTCAGAGTTGTCGTCATTCACTTGGAGTTTATGAGTAGTTATCCGTGACTTTAAGTCAGAAATGCAGCGCTGTGTGCTTTCAGCCATTGTTGGTATTTGTGTCAGGTTTTCTTAATGTTGCAAGTGAGTGTTATCGGCAAAACGTTCATGCCGCATGGAGTGTCTTTCGATGACACCAGACGCAAATGTGTGATGATGCATGAATAGAATATCCCGAAAATAACTAATTCTGTGGTCTTTACTGGTACTTGGTATGATACGGGTCCGTACAAGTGTTCGCTAACGGCAAGTTGGTCAGCCATTTTTGTCAATTCATTTTTTTTGCGGCGTTTGGGCAGCTTAAAT
>JABMCL010002033.1:127500-132500 GCA_018857735.1 Alviniconcha marisindica | reverse complement strand
AGTGATATTAACGACAAGCTGTGATATACTGACAACAAGCTGTGACATACCGACAACAAGTTGTTGTGATATGCCGACGACAAGCAGTGATATTAACGACAAGCTGTGATATACTGACAACAAGCTGTGATATACTGACAACAAGTTGTGATATCCGACACAAGCGTGATTTTAACGACAAGTGTGATATACGACAAGCTGTGATATACCGACAACAAGTTGTGATATGCCGACGACAAGCAGTGATATTAACGACAAGCTGTGTATATGACAAACTTTTACTGACAACAATTTGTATGCCGCGCAACGTGAATTCCAAGCGTGTTTATACGCAACATTTGTAGCCACAAAGCAGTTTTGGTTTTGGGGGGGGGGGGGGGGGGGGGGGGGGGGGGGGAAAGGGGGCGAAAAGGAAGGTCGACCGCGGGTACCGCCCGAAAAAAACCGGAGAGACGTGGACCGCCGCCGACAATGGAAGTGTTAATTAAGGCGGTGTCCCCCGCCACTGATTTACCCGCGATAGTGCACCGCGCATTTTTCTGTTTCAACTGCCCAGCTTGGGAAGGGGCACAAGGACAAGTCCGTTCACTGCGTTGAGGGACAAAACCCCAAGCGAAAAAGCCAACTTCGCAGCCCAGCGCCACCCCCTTCATGTTCGTGGACGGGCGAAGGGGAAAGGAGCCAAAGTTGAGGCCCACCTACCCCTGGGGGGGGGGGGGGGGGGGGGGGGGGGGGGGGGGGGGGGGGGGGGGGGGGGGGGGGGGGGGGGGGGCGGTTGGCAGAGGGACGTCTGATCGACTGTCTGTGGATGTCGAGTTTACTTTATTGGAGCGCCCCATTCTGATGCAACGCCTTAGCGATGGACCGGTTCAGGCGAGACTGATTTACGACGGGGACGGCGGGAGTAATGTGTGCCAATACCGATTATCGGCTGTCCATGGTGGCCCTTTTCTGCCGGTGCAGGGGTCCCCGGAGCCCAGGGGTACCCGGGCATCTCTCCCCCCCTTTTGTGATGTTTTTCCGCCATGCCCCCTTTACTTTTCCATCGAAAAGTTTTCGGGTGTTTTTTTTTGATTGATGATGCTTATATAGCGCTATTCTCCGCTCTCTTGAGCGGACTCACTGCGCTCGAAATGTGTTCTACGTGATTTATACTTTTTATAGGCTTTTTTTTTTTCTCTTTTTTTTGTTTTTGATATCACACCGAAGTGGTGTACTTACATGCTGGCATGGTGGTGCCACATGAAACTGCTGCCGTCTCGGCACAAGTTCTGGTACACCATACAACCAGCCATGTTTACTTATGCAAACCAACCGTAAGGTGCATTGTTTACTGTAACCGCCACCGCAAATTTTGGGGAAGACCGGGTTTTTTTCCATCGGGGGGGTGGAACGGAACCGAAATAAGATAGCACAGAAAGTCCCTAAAAGGGTTCTCCCGCCGTCCGCAGGGGATTCGAACCCGCGACCTTTTAATCACAGGTCCGGTCTCTAACCATGAGTACCCCGCCCTCACCCCTCTCTTCACGTCAGCCAATCCCGTCCTTCCCCTTCTTTCCTTTCTTCACTGTCAGCCAAAACCCCAGTCCTTACCTCTTCCTTCACTGTCAAACCCCAAACGGGCCTTACCTTCTCTTCATGTAGCCAATCGGTCCCCCCCCCTCTCTTTCACTGTAGCCAATCTATCCCCGCTCCGTCACCTCTCTCTTCACTGTCAGCCAATCAGTCCTTACCTCTCTCTTCACTGTCAGCCAACCAGTCCTTACCTCTCTCTTCACTGTCAACCAATCGGTCCTTACCTCTCTCTTCACTGTCAGCCAATCGGTCCTTACCTCTCTCTTCACTGTCAGCCAATCAGTCCTTACTGCTTATCATACTGTCATCATCATAAATCGTCATCTATCATCGTCATCATCTACCATAACCATAGTTACATATCGTCATTTATCATCATCGTCGTCATCATCATCTACCATCATCATAGTTATACATCGTCATTTATCATCACTGATTATCATCTACCATCATCATCGCAATGTATTGTCATCTATCATCATCATATACTTCATCTCTCTGTCTCTGTCTGTCTCTCTCCCCCTCTGTCTCTCTCTGTCTCTGTCTCTCTGTCTCTCTCTGTCTCTCTGTCTCTGTGTCTCTCTGTGTCTCTCTGTGTCTGTCTGTCTGTCTGTCTCATCTCTCTCTCTCTCTCTCTCTCTCTCTCTCTCTCTCTCTCTCTCCTCTCTCTCTCTCTCTCTCATTTCTCTCTTCGCTGTCGGCCTGTCAGTCTTTATCTCTGTCTTTACTATCATCATCTTTGTCCTCACTCTCAGTCAGTCTTTACCTGTCTTCATTGTCATCACCTCTCTCTTCACTGTTAGTCAGCCCCCATATGATCCCCCCCCCTCCCCCCCAACCCCCAACCCCACCCTCCATTTAAAAAACAAAATCACACACTTATCTCTTCACTGCCGTCACCTTTCTCCTCAGTTTTAGTCAGTGTCAGTTCCGTACCTCTCTTCACTGTCGTCATCTCTGTCTTTACTATCAGTCCTTTACTTTCACTGTCAGTCAAACAGTCCTTACCTCTGTCTTCACTGTTAGTTAGACAGTCCTTACCTCTGTCTTCACTGTTAGTTAGACAGTCCTTACTTCTCTCTTCATTGTTAGTTAGACAGTCCTTACTTCTCTCTTCGCTGTTAGTTAGACAGTCCTTACTTCTCTCTTCACTGTTAGTTAGACAGTCCTTACTTCTCTCTTCGCTGTTAGTTAGACAGTCCTTACTTCTCTCTTCACTGTTCGTTAGACAGTCCTTACTTCTTTCCTCACTGCCAGTCAAACAGTCCTTACCTCTTTCCTCACTGTCAGTCAAACAGTCCTTACTTCTTTCCTCACTGTCAGTCAAACCCCTTACCTCTGTCTTCATGTTGTTAAATAGTCCTTACTTCTCTCTTCTTTTTATTAGACGTCCTTACTTCTCTCTTCATTGTTATTTAGACGCCTTACTTCTCTCTTCGCTGTTAGTTAGACGTCCTTACTTCTCTCTTCGCTGTTAGTTAACAGTCCTTACTTCTCTCTTCCGTTAGTTAACATCCTTACTTCTTTCCTCACTGTCAGTCAAACAGTCCTGACCTCTTTCCTCACTGTCAGTCAAACAATCCTTACTTCTTTCCTCACTGTCAGTCAAACAGTCCTTACTTCTTTCCTCACTGTCAGTCAAACAGTCCTTACTTCTCTCTTCATTGTTAGTTAGACAGTCCTTACTTCTCTCTTCTTTTTATTAGCAGCCCTTACTTCTCTCTTCTTTGTTAGAAAGACAGTCCTTACTTCTCTCTTCATTTTTGTTTTAAAGTAAGACAGTCCTTCTTCTCTTTTCCCCTTTAGTAAGACAGCCCTTACTTCTCTCTTCACTTTTAAAAGAAGTCCTCCTCTCTCTTCACTTTTAAATTAACAGTCCTTACTTCTCTCTTCACTTTAGTAAGACAGTCCACTTCTCTCTTCACTTTTTAGTAAGAAGCCCTTTACTTCTCCTTCATGTTATAAGACGTCCACTTCTCTCTTCAGTTTTAGTTAGTCCTTACTTCTCCCTTCAGTGTTAGTAAGACGGTCCGGACCTCTCTCTTCGCTGCTATTAAGACAGTCCTTACTTCTATCTTCACTGCTATTAAGACAGTCCTTACTTCTCTCTTCACTGCTATTTAGACAGTCCTTACTTCTCTCTTCACTGTTATTTAGACAGTCCTTACATCTATCTTCACCGTTAGTTAGACAGTCCTTACTTCTCTCTTCCCCGTTAGTTAGACAGCCCTTTACTTCTATTTCACCGTTAGTTAGACAGTCCTTACTTCTTCTTCACGTTAGTTAGACAGTCCTAACTTCTATTTCACCGTTAGTTAGACAGTCCTTACTTCTATCTTCACCGTTAGTTAGACAGTCCTTACTTCTATCTTCACCGTTAGTTAGACAGTCCTTACTTCTATCTTCACCGTTAGTTAGACAGTCCTTACTTCTCCCTTCAGTGTTAGTAAGACGGTCCGGACCTCTCTCTTCACTGTGGGTCAAACAGTCTTTACCCCTTCACTGTCAGTCCTCACCTCTCTCTTCACTGTCATCACCTCTCTCTTCACTGTCATCACCTCTCTCTTCACTGTCATCACCTCTGTCTTCACTGTCATCATCTCTCTCTTCACTTTCATCACCTCTTTCTTCACTGTCTTCATCTCTCTCTTCACTGTCATCACCTCTCTATTCACTGTCATCGTCTCTATCTCCACTGTCATCACCTCTTTCTTCACTGTCTTCATCTCTCTCTTCACCGTCAACCTTTCTATTCACTGTCATCACCTCTATCTTCATTGTCATCACCTACCTCTTCACTGTCATTATCATCTCTCTCTTCACTGTCATCACCTCTCTCTTTATTTTCATCACCTCTTCACTGTCATCACCTTTCTATTCACTGTCATCACCTCTATCTTCACTGTCATCACCTCCCTCTTCATTGTCATCATCTCTCTCTTCACCGTCATCACCTCTCTCTTTATTGTCATCACCTCTTCACTGTAATCATCTCCCTCTTCACTGTCATCGCATCTCTCTTCACAGTCATCACCTCTTCACCGCTTCACTGTCATCATCTCTCTCTTCACTGTCATCACCCCTTCACTGTCATCACCTCTCCCTTCAGTGTCATCATCTCCTTCTTCATTGTCATCACCTCTCTCTTCACTGTCATCACTTCTCTCTTCGCTGTCGTCACTTCTCTCTTCACTGTCATCACCTCTCTCTTCGCTGTCATCACCTCTCTCTTCACTGTCATCACCTCTCTCTTCACTGTCATCACCTCCCTCTTCGCTGTCATCACCTCTCTCTTCACTGTCATCACCTCCCTCTTCACTGTCATCACCTCTCTCTTTACTATCATCACCCCTTCACTGTCATAACCTCCCTCTTCACTGTCATCACCTCTCTCTTCACTGTCAGCCAGTCCTAACCCTTTCACT
>JABMCL010002033.1:92500-107500 GCA_018857735.1 Alviniconcha marisindica | reverse complement strand
TTGCAAAGG
The DNA here is from genome assembly GCA_018857735.1 of Alviniconcha marisindica. NCBI lineage: Eukaryota > Metazoa > Mollusca > Gastropoda > Provannidae > Alviniconcha > Alviniconcha marisindica. The sequence goes on along the minus strand of JABMCL010002033.1, from coordinate 107,491 downwards.
ACATTAAAGGCTCCGACTCTCTAAAAGTGTATTTGTAAGACGGTTTGGCCTAGCGGTAAGGCGTTATAATGAAGGCTGGTAGGCGGAAGGGCCGCGGCTCGATTCCGCTTCGGCTCTCCTTTATCTTCAAACAAGTTGTGATTTGTGGACACCGTCGTGAGACTTTGTCCCTCTCAATGAATGAAACATTAAAATGGCTCTCATCGCTGCCCATCATGATGCAGGAGACATTCTGGTGGTGACAGTGCAGCGATAGGTATATAATCCTCCTCTTCCCTCATCTCCGTATCCCCTTCCCCGCTCTCTCCCCGTCCCTAATAAGCCTTATGTTGTTTGTGGAAAATCAACTTTTACACTGAATAACGATATAAAAACTGAATAACGATATAAAAACTAATTTTACTCGAAGCATCCGATAAAAAAGAAAGAAAATGAAACAAAATTGACTTCTAGCATACTTCACACTTAACGTCATGCAGTCTCGTGTTAGCATTTTTCAACACAGTCGTTACATCACATCTATTTCACATTACACATCATGCAGTTAGGTCACGCCTATTTCACATCACACGTCATACAGCCATAAGCCCGTTCTTAATTGGGCGAACTTTTCTTCGCAAACCTAGTTGGAAGTATTCGTTGAAGTTATATTCGGGGTCCAAAAAGCTTCGCTCAACATGTTCTGGGAACATTCGCCCTGTTCGACGAACATTGCCTCTGTTGGCTGAGAGCAGAGCTCTCCTGTGGATGAAGAAAAAAAAAAAAAAATGGATGACGGTGTCGCTGGGGTTCTTCACTCGTTTCGGGGGAATTTGTTTATTTGTTGACTTGTGGAGGCGCAGCCTTGTCTCGGAGACCCAGAATGAGATAGTAGTTAGTTGAATTACCCTGTGAGGGATGATTAAAGTATATGACTTGACTTGACTTTAACCTACATTTTCGATCATGCTGTCTGCTGCGCATCTGCCGCAAGTTCGGGCCGAAGCTTGATCTCATTACAAGCCAGTTGAGAACAAGTAAATTCTTCGAACTGTCCGAACCATGTTCGACGAACTAAAAGTTCAATTAAGAAACGAATCATAGTTCGTCGAACTGTCCGAAGTATGTTCGGCGAACAAACATTCGCCCAGTTAAGAACAGACTTTACGTTAGCATTTTTCAATGCAGTCGTTACATCAGGCCCATTTCACATTACACGACATGCAATTACGTCACGACTATTTCACATTACACGTCATGCAGTTACGTCACGACTATTTCACATTACTTGCCATGCAACCTTGTACGCAAGCATTTTTCAGAACAGTCGTTACGTCACGTATATTTCACACTAAACGCCACGCAGCCTTGTGTTAGCATTTTTGAACACAGTCGTTACGTCACATTTCACATCATGCAGTCTTGTATTAGTATTTTTAGTCGTTACGTCACGCCTATTTCGCATTACACACCCTGCAGTTTTTTGTTGCTATTTTTCAACACTTTCCAGAAGCTCCAGCAACAAGTGTATAATGTAGACAATGCTCATTTCTCAATGTTTATCTGTCTGTATGTTGCTTGAAGGAGAGGTTTAGCCTGATCATTTTCGTTAAAACCAGTATCCGATCAAACAGTAACTTTTGTATTATAACCGGCTGGTCGATCATAAATGCAGGTGACACATAATGAACATGATAATTAAAGTATTTATTAAGTATTTTATTCTAATTATATATGTGCGAGCGGTCGCGCGCGCACACTCACACACACGCACACACACACACACGCACACACTGACACACACACACACACCCACACCACACACACACACACACACACACACACACACACACACACACACACACACCCCACACACACACACACACCACACAAACACACACACCACACAACACAACACAACACACATACAACCACAACACCACTACAACACAACCACCCAACACCACAACAACACAACACAACACACACACACCACCACCCCCCCCCCCCACCACACACACACAACAGCACCGGCACACACGACTATAACTACTGACTATACAAAACATAACTTAAAACAGACCACACACCGAGAACCGAGGCTAATCAAACACAACAGAACATACGCGTCAAGTATAACAATTCGACAGGCTACAGCTGATTTCCGGCGCCTGTGATCAGAGATTAGCTAAAGTTGGCATACTGGGCTCGGTCTGGCAACGACTGAACAAAACTATTTCAGAGCAAGGGGGAGAGAACTTTCCTGTCGGATCGGATCTCCGGGCAACAACAACGCTAACAGGGGGGATCACTCTTGTCCCCTGCATGAACGCGCTTTTTCGCTCACCGGAAGGGTCGATACATAAACACGGCAGAGAATGGTTTAATCACTGCTGTGTGGTACAGAGCTCTGCACGTGAGAAACGTAGCGGCGACGGTGTGATAGTGTGTCGCGGTTTATAGGTGTACTGTTCGTGTTTGCCCATGTTGTGAGAAACTGCGCACAGATTGGCTGGGCCGGTTGATGCTTATCTGTCGGTTGTGAGAGTGCTCGAGTTCCGAAAGTGTTGACCTGGGAGTGTTTTTGGACTGACGGGTGGCGAAAAGAACAGGGACGATACTTTTTTTTTCTTGTTGCTGATAGCTACAGACAGTGATGCTACAGTGACAACAAATCCTGTAGTCTTAATTAACTCCAGTCTACAGAAAGGCTGCACTTAGCGACAATACTGCTATACTACTTTTGTTTTCTGCGATCACTGAGGTAGGAGTTGGCGTTGTTGGCGGTGTTGCGAGGTTTGTGGTGTTGACGACTCCGTCGCGGTACTGCGTGTGTGTGCAGTGACTGGATACGGATCAAGTGGTGGGTTCTGTTTATCAATTTTTCTCTCCTGCATTTGTTTATTTATTTATAATCATTATTATGATGATTGATATTGCTGTTACTGTTCTGTTATCGAATGGCTCGATTTTTGGAGAGTTTGATTGCAAATGCGTTTACTGTATAGTAGTAGATAGTAGTAGTAGTAGTATTAGTAGTAATAGTAGTAGTAGTAGTGTGTGTATGTGTGTGTGTGTGTGTGTGTGTGTGTGTGGGTTTGCGCGCGCGCGCCGCAGGCCTTGTACAAAGACACACACACACACACCCCACACACACACACACACACACACACACACACACACACACACACACACACACACGCACGCACGCACGCACGCACGCACGCATACACCACCACCACCACCCCCCACCCGCCCCCGCCCCCACGCCCACCCTCCCACAAAGAAAAAGAACAACAAAACACCTGCCCCATTCTCCTACACCAAACGACATCTCAAGACTAGCAAAATTAGCTCATCAGTTTTACGCTCCGATAGCGATTATTAAGCTATAGTCTAAACTAGCCATCCTTCAGTTCAGAACGCTGCAAGGACCAAAGGCGCCGTGCATGAGCGCGTAATTTTCATTTGGCCACCAACGCTCCCCTAAGTGAACCCTGCCCAGTATTAGGTAGAAGAAGAAAGAGAAAACAATATGATTGGAATGGGGTGGGGTGGGGTGGGGTGGGGGGTGGAGGCGGGGGGCTGGTGGAGGGAGGGGGGGGGGGGGGAGGTGAGGAGGGCGCGGTATTGGCTTAGCGCCTCTTCCTTCGTGACAGCCGCTGTGAGAACAAAAGCCTGTAGTCTCAGTACCAGCCTACTTGAAGGTCGGTTAGTTAGTTAGTTAATTAGTTAGTTGGTTGGTGCTTTGAACCCAGTCAACCACGTACATCTACTTGAATGTTCAATGGCTTTTGTTGTCATTGAAACCTTCCAAGGTTCAATGACAACAAATGCGTGTAGTCTCAATACCAGACTACGTGAAGGTTATAGTGACAGCAAAAGCTTGTTGTTTCAGTACCAGACTACTTGAATGTTATAGTGACAGCAACAGCTTGTAGTCTCAATACCAGACTACTTGAAGGTTACAGTGACAGCAAAAGCTTGTTGTCTCAGTACCAGACTATGTGAAGGTTATAGTGACAGAATACCAGACTATGTGAAGGTTATAATGACAGCATACCAGACTATGTGAAGGTTATAATGACAGCAAAAGCTTGTTGTCTCAGTACCAGACTATGTGAAGGTTATAGTGACAGAATACCAGACTATGTGAAGGTTATAATGACAGCATACCAGACTATGTGAAGGTTATAATGACAGCAAAAGCTTGTTGTCTCAGTACCAGCCTACGTGAAGGTTACAGTGACAGCAACAGCTTGTTGTCTCAATACCAGCCTACGTGAAGGTTATAGTGACAGCAACAGCTTGTTTGTTGTCTCAATACCAGCCTACGTGAAGGTTACAGTGACAGCAACAGCTTGTTGTCTCAATACCAGCCTACGTGAAGGTTACAGTGACTGCAACAACTTGTTCTCTCAATACCAGCCTACGTGAAGGTTATAGTGACAACGAAAGCTTGTTGTCTCAAAACCAGCCTATGTAAAGGTCTACGACAACAAAGGCTTGTAGTCTGAATACCAGATTACTTAAAGGTTGAAGCGACAACAAAGGCTTGTTGTCTCAATACCAGAGTACTTGGAGGTTGCTGTGACAACAAAAGCTTGTTGCGTCAATACCAGTCTACGTGAAAGTTGCAGTGACAATAAAAGCTTGTCTCAGTACCGGCCTACTTGAACGTTCAGTGACAACAAAAGCTTATAGTCTCAATTCCAGACTACGTGAAGGTTGTAGCGACAACAAAAGCTTGTAGTCTTTAATACCAGACTACGTGAAGGTTGAGACCTACTTGAAATTTCAGTGACACCAGAAGCTTTTAGTTTAAATACCAGACTACTTGAAGTTGCAGTGACAACAAAAGCTTGTAGTCTCAAAATCAGCCTATTTGAACGTTCAGTGACAACAGAAGCTTTTAGTCTCAAAACCATCCTACGTGAAGGCTGCAGTGACAACAAAAGTTTGTTGTCTCAATACCAGCCTACGTGAAGGTCTACGACAACAAACGCTTGCTGTCTCAATACCAGCCTACTTAAAGGTTGCAGTGACAACAAAAGCTTGTTGTCTCAATACCAGCCTACGTGCAGGTCTACGACAACAAACGCTTGTTGTCTCAATACCAGCCTACTTAAAGGTTGCAGTGACAACAAACGCTTGTTGTCTCAATACCAGACTACGTGCAGGTCTACGACAAAAAACGCTTGTTGTCTCAATACCAGCCTACTTACAGGTTGCAGTGACAACAAACGCTTGTTGTCTCAATACCAGCCTACGTGCAGGTCTACGACAGCAAACGCTTGTTGTCTCAATACCAGCCTACATGCAGGTCTACGACAACAAACGCTTGTTGTCTCAATACCAGCCTACATGCAGGTCTACGACAGCAAACGCTTGTTGTCTCAATACCAGCCTACTTACAGGATGCAGTGACAACAAAAGCTTGTAGTCGCCTACCTGAAGGTTCAATGACAAAAAACGTTTGTAGTCTCAATACCAGCCTACGTAACGGTTGCCGTGACAACAGAGTCTGTAGTGTCAATAATAAGTATTTACTTTTTTCATGCGCTCATGAACCCCCTTAGCGCTCACATTACACATATTAACCTAAATACAGTATCTGTACGTACGTAGAGGGCAGACCTACCAAAACAATTTACATAAGGCTTTATGTGGAAACACACACACACACACACACAACACACACACACACACCACTACATCACACACATACACACACACACACACACACACACACACACACACACATACAAACAGACATATGGAAACACACACACACACACACACACACAACACACAACACACACACACACACACACACACACACACACACACACACACACACACACACACACACACACACACACACACACACACACACACACACACACACACAACACAATAAACATTATATGGAAAACACACACACACACACACACACACACACGACGCACGCACGCACCACGCACGCACGCACGCACGCAACGCACGCACGCACGCAGCACGCACGCACGCACGCACGCACGCACACACGCACGCACACACACACACACACACACACACACAATGACTGTAGCAGAAACTGGGTATTGATATTAGTTGGGGCGGAAATACTGTGAGAAGAGGAAGGTTTTCAGTTTGGCTTTAAAAGATGGCAGGGTTGAGCAGTGTCTAAGGTCTTGTGGGAGCGAATTCCAAATGCGGGGTCCAAAGCAAGAGAAAGTGCCAGCCTACTTAATAATTATATACAGTGATAATAGACACCTATAGTTTGAATACTTGAAGGTTGTAGTGACATCAAATCCTGTAGTCTGATTGTCAGTCTACTTCATAGCTACAGTGATAACAAATCCTGTAGTCTGAGTGTCAGTCTACTTCATACTACAGTGATAACAAATCCTGTTGTCTGATTGTCAGTCTACTTCATACTACAGTGATAACAAATCCTGTAGTCTGAGTGTCAGTCTACTTCATAGCTACAGTGATAACAAATCCTGTAGTCTGAGTGTCAGTCTACTTCATACTACAGTGATAACAAATCCTGTAGTCTGAGTGTCAGTCTACTTCACACTACAGTGATAACAAATCCTGTAGTCTGAGTGTCAGTCTACTTCATACTACAGTGATAACAAATCCTGTAGTCTGAGTGTCAGTCTACTTCATAGCTACAGTGATAACAAATCCTGTAGTCTGAGTGTCAGTCTACTTCATAGCTACAGTGACAACAAATCCTAGCGTGTGGACAATGTATATCCCCACCAGTTCCATGACTGTGTGTGATGGACGATATCTATCTTCACCGGTAGCGTGATATTGTGTGGACAATGTCTGTCTTCAGTAGCGTGATATTGTGTGGACAATGTCTGTCTTCAGTAGCGTGACATTGTGGGGACAATGTCTGTCTTCAGTAGCGTGATATTATGTGGACAATGTTTGTCTTCAGTAGCATGATATTGTGTGGACAATATATGTCTTCAGTAGCGTGATATTGTGTGGACAATGTCTGTCTTCAGTAGGGTGATATTGTGTGGACAATGTATGTCTTCAGTAACGTGATAGTGTATGGACAATGTCTGTCTCTACCAGTTCCGTGATAGTGTGACGGACAATGTCTGTCTTCAGTAGCGTGATATTGTGTGAACAATGTCTGTCTTCAGTAGCGTGATATTGTGTAGACAATGTCTGTCTTCACCGGTAGCGTGATATTGTGGGGACAATGTCTTCAGTAGCGTGATATTGTGTGAACAATGTCTGTCTTCAGTAGCGTGATATTGTGTAGACAATGTCTGTCTTCACCGGTAGCGTGATATTGTGGGGACAATGTCTGTCTTCAGTAGCGTGATATTGTGTAGACAATGTCTGTCTTCACCGGTAGCGTGATATTGTGGGGACAATGTCTGTCTTCAGTAGCGTGATATTGTGTAGACAATGTCTGTCTTCACCGGTAGCGTGATATTGTGGGGACAATGTCTGTCTTCAGTAGCGTGATATTGTGTAGACAATGTCTGTCTTCACCGGTAGCGTGATATTGTATGGACAATGTCTGTCTTCACCGGTAGCGTGATATTGTATGGACAATGTCTGTCTTCACCGGTAGCGTGATATTGTATGGACAATGCCTGTCTTCACCGGTAGCGTGATATTGTATGGACAATGTCTGTCTTACCGGTTCCATGAGAGCGTGATAATAATAATAACAACAACAACAATTCTACTACTACTGCTACTACTGATAATAATATAACATAATTCTGATAAAGCGCTGTTCTCTAACCAGAGTTAAACTCACTGCGCTGTACAAACATCTTATGACAAAACCTACATTAACTTACATTTCAAACAAACAGAATCTTGAATATTGTAGTCTACCATTATCGCCTATCAAACAATAACCATGTCACACACACACACACACACACACACACACACACACACACCCCACACACACACACACACACACACACACCACACACAGAGAGAGAGAGAGAGAGAGAGAGAGAGAGAGAGAGAGAGAGAGAGAGAGAGAGAGAGAGAGAGAGGGAGAGAGAGAGAGAGAGAGATGCGCACACCAATCTCCGTTCGTCCACTCAGACAAAAAAAAAAAAAAAAAAAAAACTCTTTCCTAGATCGCTCATTCCTAGATCTGTGTGATGGATAATGTCTTTACCAGTATGGTGATAGTGCATGGCGGACATATCAGTATGGTGATAGTGCATGGCGGACACTGTTTCTACCAGTATGGTGATAGTGCATGGCGGACAATGTTTCTACCAGTTCCGTGACAGTGCCCGGACAATGTCTGTCTCTAGTTTTCATACAGTGTGACGGATAATGTCTGTCTTCACCAATATAGTGACAATGTGTGACGGACAATGTCTGTCTCCAGTTTTCATGACAGTGTGACGGATAATGTCTGTCTTCACCAATGTTGTGACAGTGTGTGACGGACAATGTCTGTCTCCAGTTTTCATGACAGTGTGACGGATAATGTCTGTCTTCACCAATTGGTGACAGTGTGTGACGGACAATGTCTGTCTCCAGTTTTCATGACAGTGTGACGGATAATGTCTGTCTTCACCAATATAGTGACAATGTGTGACGGACAATGTCTGTCTCCTCCAGTTCATGACAGTGTGACGAATAATGTCTGTCTTCACCAATATGGTGACAATGTGTGACAGACAATGTCAGTCTTCACCAATATGGTGACAATGTGTGACGGACAATGTCTGTCTTCACCAATATGGTGACAGTGTGTGACGGACAATGTCTGTCTCCAGTTTTCATGACAGTGTGACGGATAATGTCTGTCTTCACCAATGTTGTGACAGTGTGTGACGGACAATGTCTGTCACCAGTTTTCATGACATGTGTGACGGATAATGTCTGTCTTCACCAATATGGTGACAATGTGTGACGGACAATGTCTGTCTTCACCAGTATGGTGACAATGTGTGACGGACAATGTCTGTCTCCAGTTTTCATGACAGTGTGATGGATAATGTCTGTCTTCACCAATATGGTGACAATGTGTGACGGACAATGTCTGTCTTCACCAATATGGTGACAATGTGTGACGAACAATGTCTGTCTTCACCAATATCGTGACAATATGTGGCGGATAATGTCTGTCTTCACCAGTATGGTGACAATGTATGGAGGACAAAGTCTGTCTCCTCCAGTTTTTCATGACAGTGTGACGGACAATGTCTGTCTTCACCAATAAGGTGTCAATGTGTGACGGACAATGTCTGTCTTCACCAGTAAGGTGAAAATATGTGGCGGACAATGTCTGTCTTCACCAATATGGTGAAAATGTGTGACGGACAATGTCTGTCTTCACCAGTAAGGTGAAAATGTTGCGGACAATGTCTGTCTTCACCAGTAAGGTGAAAATGTGTGACGGACAATGTCTGTCTTCACCAGTAAGGTGAAAATGTTGCGGACAATGTCTGTCTTCACCAGTAAGGTGACAATGTGTGACGGACAATGTCTGTCTTCACCAGAAAGGTGACAATGTGTGACGGACAATGTCTGTCTTCACCAGTAAGGTGACAATGTTGCGGACAATGTCTGTCTTCACCAGTAAGGTGACAATGTTGCGGACAATGTCTGTCTTCACCAAAAGGTGACAATGTTGCGGACAATGTCTGTCTTCACCAGTAAGGTGACAATGTTGCGGACAATGTCTGTCTTCACCAGTAAGGTGACAATGTGTGACGGACAATGTCTGTCTTCACCAGTAAGGTGACAATGTTGCGGACAATGTCTGTCTTCACCATAGGTGACAATGTTGCGGACAATGTCTGTTTTCCCAGTAATGAAAAGTTGCGGACAATGTCTGTCTTCACCAGTAAGGTGACAATTTTGGGGCGGACAATGTCTGTCTTCACCAGTAAGGTGACAATTTTGGGCGGACAATGTCTGTCTTCACCAGTAAGGTGACAATGTTGCGGACAATGTCTGTCTTCACCAGAAAGGTGACAATGTTGCGGACAATGTCTGTCTTCACCAGTAAGGTGACAATGTGTGACGGACAATGTCTGTCTTCACCAGTAAGGTGACAAGTGTGACGGACAATGTCTGTCTTCACCAGTAAGGTGACAATGTTGCGGACAAGTCTGTCTTACCAGTAAGGTGACAAGGGTTGGGGAAATGTCTGTCTTCACCAGTGGGACAATGTTGGGGACAATGTCGTCTTCACCAGAAAGGAAAATTTGGACGGACAATGTCTTCTTCACCAGTGGGACAATGGGGCAAATGTCTGTCTTCCCAGTATTAAATGTGTGAGGAAAGTTTCCACCAGTGGGGACAATGTGTGACGGACAATGTCTGTTTTCCCAGGGTGACAATGTGTGACGGACAATGTCTGTCTTCACCAGTAAGGTGACAATGTGTGACGGACAATGTCTGTCTTCACCAGTAAGGTGACAATGTTGCGGACAATGTCTGTCTTCACCAGTAAGGTGAAAATGTGTGACGGACAATGTCTGTCTTCACCAGTAAGGTGACAATGTGTGACGGACAATGTCTGTCTTCACCAGAAAGGTGACAATGTGTGACGGACAATGTCTGTCTTCACCAGTAAGGTGACAATGTGTGACGGACAATGTCTGTCTTCACCAGTAAGGTGAAAAGTGTGAGGAAATGTCTGTCTTCACCAGAAAGGTGACAATGTGTGACGGACAATGTCTTTTTCCCAGTAATGAAAAGTGTGACGGAAATGTCTGTCTTCACCAGTAAGGTGACAATGTTGCGGACAATGTCTGTCTTCACCAGAAAGGTGACAATGTGTGACGGACAATGTCTGTCTTCACCAAAAGGTGAAAATGTTACAATGTCGTCTTCACCAAAAGGGTGACAATGTGTACGGACAATGTCTGTCTTCACCAGAAAGGGTACAATGTGGAGGGACAATGCTGTCTTCACCATAAGGTGCAAGTGTGGGGACAATTCTGTCTTCACCAGAAAGGTGACAAGTTGACGGACAATGTCGTCTTCCCCAGTAAGGGACAATGTGGGGCGGAAAATGTCTTCTTCACCATAAGGTACAATGTGTGGGGAAAATGTCTGTCTTCACCAGAAGGTGACAAGTGTGCGGACAATGTCTGTCTTCACCAGTAAGGTGACAATGTGTGCGGACAATGTCTGTCTTCACCAGTAAGGTGACAAGTGTGACGGACAATGTCTGTCTTCACCAGTAAGGTGACAATGTGTGACGGACAATGTCTGTCTTCACCAGTAAGGTGACAATGTGTGACGGACAATGTCTGTCTTCACCAGAAAGGTAAAAGGGGACGGACAATGTCTGTCTTCACCAGTAAGGTGACAATGTGTGACGGACAATGTCTGTCTTCACCAAAAGGTGACAATGTGTGACGGACAATGTCTGTCTTCACCAGTAAGGTGACAATGTGTGACGGACAATGTCTGTCTTCACCAGTAAGGTGACAATGTGTGACGGACAATGTCTGTCTTCACCAGTAAGGTGACAATGTGTGACGGACAATGTCTGTCTTCACCAGTAAGGTGACAATGTGTGACGGACAATGTCTGTCTTCACCAGTAAGGTGACAATGTGTGACGGACAATGTCTGTCTTCACCAGTAAGGTGACAATGTTGGGGAAAATGTTTTCCCACCAGTAAGGTGACAATGTGTGACGGACAATGTCTGTCTTCACCAGTAAGGTGACAATGTTGCGGACAATGTCTGTCTTCACCAAAAGGTGACAATGTGTGACGGACAATGTCTGTCTTCACCAAAAGGTGACAATGTGTGAGGACAATGTCTGTCTTCCCCAAATAGGTGACAATGTGTGACGGACAATGTCTGTCTTCACCAGTAAGGTGACAATGTTGCGGACAATGTCTGTCTTCACCATAGGTGACAATGTGTGACGGACAATGTCTGTCTTCACCAGTAAGGTGACAATGTGTGACGGACAATGTCTGTCTTCACCAGTAAGGTGACAATGTGTGACGGACAATGTCTGTCTTCACCAAAAGGTGAAAAGTGTGACGGACAATGTCTGTCTTCACCAGAAAGGTGACAATGTGTGACGGACAATGTCTGTCTTCACCAGAAAGGTGACAATGTGTGACGGACAATGTTGTTTGTGGTGCAATGTGTGAGGCTGTCGTTTAAGGGTGGGGGGGTTGGGGGGGGGGGGGGGGGGGGGGGGGGGGGGGGGGGGGGGGGGGGGGGGGGGGGGGGGGGGGGGGGGGGGGGGGGGGGGGGGGGGGAAAGGGGGGGGGGGGGGGGGGGGGGGGGGGGAAAAGGGGGGGGGGGGGGGGGGGGGGGGGGGGGGGGGGGGGGGGGGGGGGGGGGGGGGGGGGGGGGGGGGGGGGGGGGGGGGGGGGGGGGGGGGGGGGGGGGGGGGGGGGGGGGGGGGGGGGGGGGGGGGGGGGGGGGGGGGGGGGGGGGGGGGGGGGGGGGGGAGGGGGTTATTGGCTTTCAATTATAAATTGTGTTACTAGCCCTTGGGCGAAAACAAAGGGACGTAAGCTCTTTCTTTTTTTGCCCTGCCTCCCATTCTTTCTCCCCCTCCCCCCCCCCCCTATCTCACCTTGTCCCCTTCCCCCCCCCCCCCATTCCCAAAAGCTTTCCCCCTTTTCGGTTGTAGTTGTTGCCATGTTTTTTCACATATTTGGTTTTTTCGGGGACGATTGATAAATTTCCCTTTAAAAATCCTTATCCATTTGTAATAAAATCTCATCATCTGTCTTTCCCTCCCATACTTTTTTGTATACAGTAGTTTTGGTCAGAATACTTCGTAAGACGAGACTAAGCTTGTATCTTTTCGGTATAATGTAGCAGTTTTGATTAACCCCTTCACTCCCTTAAATCCTTATCCATTTGTAATGAAAACTCATCATCTGTCTTTCCCTCCCATACATTTTTGTATACAGTAGTTTTGGTCAAAGAAAACTTCGTAAGACGAGACTAAGCTTGTATCTTTTCTGTATAATGTAGCAGTTTTGATTAACCCCTTCACTGCCCCAGCCGGTAAAATATCCGGGCTGAAAAGCGCACATATACACGCCTGCATATAGCATATTTTGATGGTCTTATGACAAATCTACTTTCAGTACTGTGCATTTTGATAGAAATCTTTTCACGTGCGCATGCAAAGGGAAAAAAGGTGATAATAAAAATCAGATTTGGCACTTGTTTTGGTGGTTTTCCAGGTAAAGGCGCGGCGAGCAGGGCAGTGAAAGGGTTAAAGGATATTTCGTAAGACCAGACTAAGTTTGTATATTTTTGGTGTATAGTAGTTTTGGTTAAAGGATACTTCGGAAGACAAGACTAAGCTCGCATCTTTTGGGTATATGGTAGTTTTGCATAAAGGATACTTCGGAAGACGAGATTAGACTTGCATCTTTTTCGTCATACTGTAAATCTGATCATTTGTCTTTGCCTTCTATACATTTGTATAATTGTAGTAGTTTTGGTTAAAGGGTACTTCATAAGACACACTTAAGACTAAGCTTGTATCTTTTTGGTATATAGTAGTTTTGCTTAAAGGATACTTCGGAAGACGAGATTAGACTTGCATCTTTTTCGTCATACTGTAAATCTGATCATTTGTCTTTGCCTTCTATACATTTGTATAATTGTAGTAGTTTTTGTTAAAGGGTACTTCATAAGACACACTTAAGACTAAGCTTGTATCGTTTTGGTATATAGTAGTTTTGGTTAAAGGATACTTCATAAGCTTGTATCTTTTTGGTATATAGTAGTTTTGGTTAAAGGATACTTCATAAGCTTGTATCTTTTTGGTATATAGTAGTTTTGGTTAAAGGATACTTCATAAGCTTTTATCGTTTTGGTATATAGTAGTTTTGGTTAAAGGATACTTCAGAAGCTTGTATCGTTTTGGTATATAGTAGTTTTGGTTAAAGGATACTTCATAAACTTGTATCGTTTTGGTATATAGTAGTTTTGGTTAAAGGATACTTCATAAGCTTGTATAGTTTTGGTATATAGTAGTTTTGGTTAAAGGATACTTCATAAGCTTGTATCGTTTTGGTATATAGTAGTTTTGGTTAAAGGATACTTCATAAGACAAGACTAGGCTTGTACCTTTTTCGTCATACTGTGAATCTGACCATCTGTCTTTCCCTCCTATACGTCTGTATAATTATAGTAGTTTCGGTTAAGAGATACTTCATAAGACAGGACTAAGCTTGTATCTTTTTGGTATATGGTAGATTTGGTTAATGGATACTTCGGAAGACTAGACCAGATTTGCACATTTTTCGTCATACTGTAAATCTGATCATCTGTCTTTCCCTCCTATACATTTGTATAATTATAGCAGTTTTGGTTAATGAATACTTCGGAAGACGAGACTATATAGGCTTTTAACCTTTCTCGCCATATTATCCGTATTGTTTACCTACTATACGCCACATGTGTGTTTTGCAAAGTCTTAATTACCAAGGACAGAGTGTAAGGCTTTGATTGGCCTAAAATGTTAATCCTTGAGTATTAGACCAATCGTTCAGTCAGTCTTCTCTCTCTCTCCCTCTTTCTCTGTGTCCTTCCCCCTATCTCCCTCTTTCTCTGTGTCCTTCCCTCTCTCTCCCTCTTTCTCTGTGTCCTTCCCTCTCTCTCCCTCTTTCTCTGTGTCCTTCCCTCTGCCGCTCTCCCTCTTTCCCTGTGTCCATCCCCTCTCTCTCCCTTTTCTCTGTGTCCTCCCTTTCTCTCCCTCTTTCTCTGTGCCTTCCTCTGTCTCCCTCTTTCCTGTGTCCTTCCCTCGTTTTCTCCCTCTTTCTCTGTGTCTTTCCCTCTATCTCCCTCTTTCTCTGTGTCCTTCCCTCTCTCTCCCTTTTCTCTTTTCCTTCCCTCTTCTTCTTTCTCTGTGTCCTTCCCTCTGTTTCTCTCCCTCTTTCTCTGTGTCTTCCTCTCTCTCCCTCTTTCTCTGTGTCCATTCCCCCTCTCTCCCTCTTTCTCTGTGTCCTTCCCTCTGTCTCTCTCCCTCTTTCTCTGTGTC
>JABMCL010002033.1:77500-85000 GCA_018857735.1 Alviniconcha marisindica | reverse complement strand
ATTTTCTTAGACATTTCCCCTCTAGATCTCGATACTGGTACAGCGGGCTCTGTGATGATAGATCTACTACACACAGAATTTTCTCCCGGCTTTTCCCCTCTGGATCTCCATACTGGTATAGCGGGCTCTGTGATGATAGATCTACTACACACAGAATTTTCTCCCGGCTTTTCCCCTCTGGATCTCGATACTGGTACAGCGGGCTCTGTGATGATAGATCTACTACACACTAAACAGATCCCGAACGTCCTGTGAACATGAGTACACACAGGCAGTTTAATTTCTGCACCATGCATCATCGCACACATCACCGTTCTGCAGGAAACCATCACATCAAGTACAGACAGATCAAATCACTGTCCTTCGTACTTGAAAACGTATCGAGGACAGTTTATATTATACGTTACCGGCTGTCCCTGCGACCGATCACACGTTTTTTTCCCCTTCTCCATCTAAAGCATTTCCCAGTGTCGCTACGATGTTTGGAAGAAAAAAGAAGAAGAAAAGGAATGAACCTTACTCTACCAGCCTGTCGCAGTCAGCACCGTAAATCCGACTCACAGAAGCCCCATGCGCGTTTTTTGGGTTTTTGTTGCGATGTTGTTCTCATTCACGGAGGACTTCGAAACAGGCACGCTTGTCGAAGGAGCATTTCGACCCAGTTCGTTCTTCGCGAGATCTCGCGTTATCGGCGATTAATTCACGGCCTCTGATTGGCTCTTGGCTGAAGCGGCCTGTCGTTCAAGCTCGCTGCGACTGGTTAATTGAGATAAGTGACATAACCCCCGCCGACCTACCCCTCTGTGTCCTCTGATGTCCGTTCACAGAGAGAGAGAGAGAGAGAGAGAGAGAGAGAGGAGAGAGAGAGAGAGAGAGAGAGAGAGAGAGAGAGCACATACACACACGCACAAAATACACACTGACAGACAGACAGACAGACAGACAGACACACACACACACACACACACACACACACACACACACACACTACAACACACACACACACACACACACACACACACACACACACTCCAAAACACACACACACACACACACACACACACACACACACACACACACACACACACACACACACACACACACACATACACTCACTCAACATATCACCCGACAACACACCCCCACACCTACTTGATCTGATGTCCGTTCACAGAGAGAGAGAGAGAGAGACGAGAGAGAGGAGGAGGAGAGGAGACGAGAGGAGAGAGAGAGAGAGAGACCCACACACCACACGCACAACACCACACACACACACACACACACACACACACACACACACACACACACACACACACACACACACACACACAACACACAACACAACCACACACACACACAACACAGCACACACACACACACACACAAACACACACAACACACACAACAACACAACACAACACACACACACACACACACACACTTCACCACATCATCCTCATCATTTTCCCCCCTCTCACCGGCCTAACCATTTAACCCACCCAAACCCACACCACCCGCAAACTCCCCCACACATGTACTCCTTCCCCGCACATTTCCCCGTCTTTATTTTTCTCTCTCTTTTTCTCCCTCTTTTTCTATCCGGCCTTATGAGCCTTTTTAATGGGATTCCATCAGCAAAAGCCCGCCTCCCGTTCCCTTTCGTTCCCTTCGTACAGATGTTCTCGGCGTGGACTCCACGTGCGTCTGGCACTGACCAAATATTACGTTGCTGTCTCCTCGGCGGCGGCCTCACAGATTTGATGGGAGAGATTACAGGACTCCCATTTTGTCAGGAAATAGCGAAACACGTTTCTAGCTCCATGCTGCCTCAGTTCTCGCGAAGCTGGTGAAATTTTGTGAGCGTGAGAGACCATTATGTAGAGGTTCTATTCTGTTAGTGTCAGTAATGTGTTCTGTAGTTAACTAGTGACTTGGTAGCGTTTCTGGAGTGTGTGTGTGTGTGTGTGTGTGTGTGTGTGTGTGTGTGTGTGTGTGTGTGTGTGTGTGTGTGTGTGTGTGTGTGTGTGTGTGTGTGTGTGTGTGTGTGTGTGTGTGTGTTTGCGTGTGTGTGTGTGTGTGTGTGTGTGTGTGCGTGCGTGCGTGCGTGCGTGCGTGCGTGCGTGCATGTGTTTGTGTGTGCATGTGTGTGCGTATGTGCGCGCGCGCACGTGTGTGTATGTGCGTGTGTATGCGCGCTCGCGCGCACCTGTGAGTATGTTCAGTATGTTCCTGGACAAAACTGAGGTTTCTGACACGATCCAAACGCATAAACGGCTAAAACGAAGGCTATTCATTACGACAAAACAATATCAAGCGAATTTTCGCGTAAGCCCCTTTTTCAAGTTGCAAAACAAAAACAACACTAAAACAACACTCAAACGGATAAAAGTGAGATGTAGGATATATACACTCATCTGTTGTTATGTTGTTTTGTGTCCAGTCACCAACATTTTAGGGGTGTATAACTTTCCCCTTGCACTAGATGCCTATATCTAATGGCAAGAGATATGAAATAAATAAACCCAGTCTCCTCCAAAACTAAAAAAAACTAAAAAAAAAAAAAAGAAAGAAAAAAAAGATGCTGAGGAAGATGTGAGGAGAAAGGGAGAGAGGATGTCCGAAATGTTCAACCCCCACTGGGGGTTTCGTGGGAGTCTGCGCGGAGATTTAAAAAAACAACTTAAAATTATATATATATATATATATATATGTGTGTGTGTGTGTGTGTGTGTGTGTGTGTGTGTGTGTGTGTGTGTGTGTGTGTATGTGTGTGTGTGTGTGTGTGTGTGTGTGTGTGTGTGTGTGTGTGTGTTTTGGTGATAGTGAGTTCCGCTCAAGATGTCATCTAAGCGCTCGGGGAAAAAACCCATATGCGCTCCACCCTGTCTCTCAGAACATGCACCATCTAAGCTGATGGTGAATGAATATGGACTGATCCTATACACCTGTCTCATTACAGCAGTCTATACCTGTCGCATTACAGCAGTCTATACCTGTCTCATTACAGCAGTCTATACCTGTCGCATTACAGCAGTCTATACCTGTCTCGTTACAACAGCCTACCTGTCTCATTACAGCAGTCTATACCTGTCTCATTACAGCAGTCTACCTGTGTCATTACAGCAGTCTATACATGTCTCATTACAGCAGTCTACCTGTCTCATTACAGCAGTCTACACCTGTATCATTACAGCAGTCTACTTGTCTCATTACAGCAGTCTATACATGTCTCATTACAGCAGTCTACCTGTCTCATTACAGCAGTCTATACCTGTCTCATTACAGCAGTCTACACCTGTCTCATTACAGCAGTCTATACCTGTCTCATTACAACAGCCTAACCTGTCTCATTACAACAGTCTACACCTGTCTCATTACAGCAGTCTACACCTGTCTCATTACAGCAGTCTACCTGTCTCATTACAGCAGTCTACACCTGTCTCATTACAACAGTCTATACCTGTCTCGTTACAACAGCCTACCTATCTCATTACAGCAGTCTATACCTGTCGCATTACAGCAGTCTATACCTGTCTCGTTACAACAGCCTACCTGTCTCATTACAGCAGTCTATACCTGTCTCATTACAGCAGTCTACCTGTGTCATTACAGCAGTCTATACATGTCTCATTACAGCAGTCTACCTGTCTCATTACAGCAGTCTACCTGTCTCATCACAGCAGTCTACACCTGTCTCATTACAACAGTCTACACCTGTCTCATTACAGCAGTCTTACCTGTGTCATTACAGCAGTCTATACATGTCTCATTACAGCAGTCTACCTGTCTCATTACAGCAGTCTACCTGTCTCATCACAGCAGTCTACACCTGTCTCATTACAACAGTCTACACCTGTCTCATTACAGCAGTCTACCTGTCTCATTACAGCAGTCTACACATGTCTCATTGCAGCAGTCTACCTGTCTCACAAATTAAATAGTCGACCTGTGCCCATCACAACAGTCAGTCTGTCTCACGAAAAAAGGGTTTAGGGTCAGATCTGTTAATCGTGTCACAGGGTTAGGGTAAGGGTTATACAGATCAGTTAGCCGTGTCGGAGGGTTAGGCTAAGGGTAGGGTTTAGGGTCATACAGATCAGTTAGCCGTGTTGGAGTGTTAGGGTAAGGGTTAGGGTTAGGGTCATGCATTCATGCAGATCAGTTAGCCGTGTTAGAGTGTTAGGTTAAGGATTAGGGTTAGGGTCATGCATTCATGCAGATCAGTTAGCCGTGTTAGAGTGTTAGGGTAAGGGTTAGGGTCATGCATTCATACAGATCAGTTAGCCGTGTCAGAGTTGGTTAAGGGTTAGGGTTAGGGTCATGCATTCATGCAGATCAGTTAGCCGTGTTAGAGTGTTAGGGTAAGGGTTAGGGTCATGCATTCATGCAGATCAGTTAGCCGTGTTAGAGTGTTAGGGTAAGGGTTAAGGTCATGCATTCATACAGATCAGTTAGCCGTGTTAGAGTGTTAGGGTAAGGGTTAGGGTCATGCATTCATACAGATCAGTTAGCCGTGTTAGAGTGTTAGGGTAAGGGTTAGGGTCATGCATTCATGCAGATCAGTTAGCTGTGTTAGAGTGTTAGGGTAAGGGTTAGGGTCATGCATTCATACAGATCAGTTAGCCGTGTTAGAGTGTGAGGGTAAGGGTTAGGGTCATGCATTCATACAGATCAGTTAGCCGTGTTAGAGTGTTAGGGTAAGGGTTAGGGTCATGCATTCATACAGATCAGTTAGCCGTGTCAGAGGGTTAGGGTAAGGGTTAGGGTCATGCATTCATACAGATCAGTTAGCCGTGTCAGAGGGTTAGGGTAAGGGTAAGGGTTAGGGTCATGCGTTCATTCAGATCAGTTGCACTTACGAGAGATTCTGGGGCACGGAATTTAAACTGAAAATGCCACGACTGATAGAAAAACTATCTTTACTGAGTCTTGTTCTGTCGTCTGCACCTCTACTCATTCGCTGTGTGTGTGTGTGTGTGTGTGTGTGTGTGTGTGTGTGGGGGGGTGGGGGTGTGGGGTGGGGGTGCGCGCGTACGTATGAATGGCAATGCGTATGTGTGTATGCGTGCGTGCGTGCGTGCGTGAATGTGTGTGTGCGTGCGTGCCTGCGCGCATGTGGTGTGTGCGTGTGTGTGTGTGTTGTGTGGTGCGTGTGTGTACGTATGTGTTGTTGTTCGTGTGTGGTGTGGGGGTGTGTGTGTATGGGGTGTGTGTGTTGTGTGGTGTGTGGTGTTGTGTGTGTGTGTGTGTGTGGAGTGTGTGTGTGTGTGTGTGTGTGGTGTGTGTGTTTTGTGTGTGTGTTGGGGGCGCGCGCACGATCGCGCGTGCGTGCATATGCGTGTACGCACGCGCTTGTCAGTGTGTTTCCCTGTATCTGCCCGCGTAGCATGCCCATGTACCTCCCTTTCATTCCTGGAGCGACAAGGCTGAGGCAGATGTTTTTTTCCAAACCCGCACCTAGCCCTACCTACCTTCCCCCCCCCCCCCCCCCCCCCCCCCCCCCACCCCCCCCCCCCCACACACCCAATAACCTGGCCACCACTTGTTGCTAAGGGCGCCAAACTCGCCACAGCGGCCTGAGTGCCCCTGTCGCTAATTTCGTCACTATTTCCTCCACTCTTTGGAACCCGGCGGGCTCTCGTAAAGATCCAGTCACCACCGAGTAGGTTCATCTGGTAAAGATCCGCTCACGTAGTGCCTCTGGTGAAGATCCACCCACGTAGTTCATCTGGTGAAGATCCACCCACGTAGTTTATCTGGTGAAGTTCCACCCACGTAGTTTATCTGGTGAAGAAAACCACCCACGTAGTTTATCTGGTAAAGATTTCCCCCCACAATCCTTCAAGTTCCACCCAGTAAATTCATCTGGTAAAGATCCACTGGCGTAGTTTATCTGGTAAAGAAAAACCACTCACGTAGTTTATCTGGTAAAGATCCACCCAACCCCTGGTTTATCTGGTGAATAAATCCACTCACGGGAGTTTATTTGGTAAAGATCCCACTCCACCGGGAAATTTATCTGGTAAAGATCCACTAACGTAGTTTATCTGGTAAAGATTCACTCACGGGAAATTTATCTGGTAAAGATCCACCTCCCCGTTAATTTATCTGGTAAAGATCCACTCACGTAGTTTATCAGGTAAAGATCCCCCCTCCCCGGGAAATTTATCTGGCAAAGATCCACCCACGCAGTTTATCTGGTAAAGATCCACTCCCTAATCCATCTGGTGAAGATCCCACTCCCCTGGGAAGTTTATCTGGTAAAGATCCACTCACGTAGTTTATCTGGTAAAGATCCACTCACGTAGAATATCTGGTGAAGATCCACTCAAAAAGATTATCTGGTAAATATTCATTCACGTAGTTTATCTGGTAAAGATCCACTTACCACCGAGTAGGTTTATCTGGTAAATATCCACTCACAATCCACTCACGTAGTTTATCTGGGAAATATCCACTTACGTAGTTTATCTGGGAAATATCCACTCACAATCCACTCACGTAGATTATCTGGTAAATATCCACTCACGCAGTTTATCTGGTAAATATCCACTCACCACCGAGTAGGTTCATCTGGTAAAGATCCACTTACATAGTTTACCTGGTGAAGATCCATTCACAATCCACTCACGTAGTTTATTTGGTAAAGATCCATTCACGTAGTTTATCTGGTAAGATCCATTGACAATCCACTCACGTAGTTTATCTGGTAAAGATCCATTCACAATCCACTGAGTAAGTTTATCTGGTAAAGATTCACTCACGTAGTTTATCTGGTAAAGATCCATTCACAATCCACTCACGTAGTTTATCTGGTAAAGATCCATTCACAATCCATTCACGCAGTTTATCTGGTAAAGATCCACTCACAATCCACTCACGCAGTTTATCTGGTAAAGATCCACTAACAGTCCACTCACGTAGTTTATCTGGTAAAGATCCATTCACAATCCACTGAGTAAGTTTATCTGGTAAAGATCCACTAACGTAGTTTATCTGGTAAAGATCCACTCACAATCCACCGGTTAGTTTATCTGGTAAAGATCCACTCAAAATCCACTGAGTAAATTTATCTGGTAAAGATCCACTCACGTAGTTTATCTGGTAAATATCCACTCACAATCCACTGAGTAAGTTTATCTGGCAAAGATCCACTCACGTAGTTTATCTGGTAAAGATCCACTCGCAATCCACTCTGGTAAATATCCATTCACAATCCACTGAGTAAGTTTATCTGGTAAAGATCCACTCACGTAGTTTATCTGGTAAAGATCCATTCACAATCCACTGAGTAAGTTTATCTGGTAAAGATCCATTCACAATCCACTGAGTACGTTTATCTGGTAAAGATCCACTCACGTAGTTCATCTGGTAAAGATCCACTCGCAATCCACTGACGTAGTTTATCTGGTAAGGATCCACTTACGTAATTTATCTGGTAAGGATCCACTCACATAGTTTTTCTGGTAAAGATCCACTCACAATCCACTCACGTAGCTT
>JABMCL010002033.1:62500-65000 GCA_018857735.1 Alviniconcha marisindica | reverse complement strand
TCTTCTTCTTCTTCTTCTTCTTCTTACTTACTTTCTTTCTTTCTTCTTTTTCTTTCTTTCTTTCTTTCTTTCTTTTTTCTTTCTTTCTTTCTTTTTTTCTCTCTTCTTCTCTTCTTCTTTCTTTCTTTCTTTCTTTCTTCTTCTTCTTCTTCTTCTTCTTCTTCTTCTTCTTCTTCTTCTTCTTCTTCTTTTCCCTTTCTTTCTTCTTCTTCTTTGTTGTCTTTTCACTTAAGTGATTTAGATGCTTCCAGTTTTTTTTTTTTCTTTCTCTTCTTTTTTTCCCTTCTTCCCTTTTTCTTCTTTCTTCTTCTTCTTTCTTCTTCTTCTTCTTTCTTTTCTTCTTCTTCTTTTTTTCTTCTTAGTTTTGTCTTTTCACTTAAGTGATATTAACTGATTTCTCATTTTTTCTTCCTTCTTCTTTCTTTCTTTCTTCCTCTTCTTCTTCTTCTTCTTCTTCTTTCTTCTTCTTCTTCTTCTTCTTTCTTCTTCTTTGCACTCCGGGAATTCCTGCAGTTTGGGCAACATTCCACAACTTCTCTCTTCTCAACATATATCTTCCGATCCTCATCTTGATTCTCTTCATTGGCTGCGTATAGATTCACGAATACAATACAAACTCACAGCTTCTCTCTTCTCAATATATATCTTCCGATCCTCATCTTGATTCTCTTCACTGGCTGCCCATTGATTCACGAATACAATACAAACTCGCCTATAATTTTCTGTGCTGCAACCGCCTCAACTCTACCGCTCCTGTCTGCTTGGCTGAACTCCTGAAAGTTTACAAACCAGCCCGCCGGCTACGTTCTTCTTCGGATACTTCCATTTTTTTTTTTTCCCTCTGTGTGCACGCACTCGCTTGGTCAGATATCTCTTTCTTCTGCTGCATTGTCCGTCTGGAATAGTCTCCCTTGCAAAGTTAAATCATCCGACACACTCACATCTTTCAAAACATCTCTGAAATCTCACCTCTGAAGCTATTTGTTGACTCACTCTGTGTGTTTGTGTGAGTGTGTGTGTTTTGTGTGTTGTGTGTGTGGGGTTCTCTCTCTCTCTCTCCTCCTCTCTCTCTCTCTCTTCTCTCTCTCTCCGGGCCCCCCCACCCCCTCCCCTCCACTTTCTCCTCGTGGGGCTCTGGGGGTTTTGACCGTGCTTTGGTTCTTTGCTTTGTAACGGGTTATGTGCTTCAATTTGAAGTAATAGCACATACAAGAGGACAATCGTCATTATTATTATTAATTCATTATATGATGTAGGTTATAAAATATTCAACGATGCTATGACACATTAACATGATTACTATTATCAATTTATTGTATGGTGTAGGTTATCAAATACTTAACAGTAACATTATTATTAATTTATTATATGGTGTAGGTTATCAAATACTTAACTGTGCTATGAACAGTAACATTATTATTAATTTATTATATGGTGTAGGTTATAAAATACTTAACTATGCTATGACGCAGTAACATTATTATTAATTTATTATATGGTGTAGGTTATAAAATACTTAACTATGCTATGACGCAGTAACATTATTATTAATTTATTATATGGTGTAGGTTATAAAATACTCAACAATGCTATGATACAGTAACATTATTATTTTATATTGTGTAGGTTATAAAATACTCAACAATGCTATGACACAGTAACATTATTATTGATTTATTATAATATGGTGCAGGTTATAAAATACTGAACTATGTTGTGACACAGTAACATTATTATTATTAATTTATTATATGGTGAAGGTTATACAATTATTAACTATGCAATGCACAGTAACATTATTATTATTAATTTATTATATGGTGTAGGTTATACAATTATTAACTATGCAATGCACAGTAACATTATTATTATTAATTTATTATATGGTGTAGGTTATAAAATACTTAACTATGCTATGCACAGTAACATTTTTTTTAAATGTATTCGTTTATGGTGTAGGTTATCAAATACTCAATTATGCTATGACCCAGTAACATTATTATCATTATTAATTTATTATACGGTGTAGGTTATAAAATACTGTGACACAGTAACATTATTATTATTAATTTATTATAATATATTATGGTGTAAGTTACAAAATACTTAACCATGCTATGACACAGTAATGTACGCCCCCCCCCCCCCCCCCCCCCCCCCCCGCACCCCCCACATCCCCCCACCCCCCAACCGTAAGATGGAGTACAGCAGAAATCAATAAATGTCTCTTCTGTTGAGAACTCAGATCTGCCGATGGCTCTTTTCTTTTCTCGAGGCTGGCTTAGTTTACAGAAAACTCAATTATTCTGCGACACAGAAGGTTACCAGCCTCCAGTAGGTGGGGTACCGCGGACGCGGAAATTGAAGTCCCTTCCGCTGAGAATTCAGCGCTGTGGAAGCTTATTCTCTCTTCTCAGTACACCTCGATATCTCTTCATCTCGCTTCTCTCCACTGGCTGCCCAATAATTCACGAATACTGTACAATGCACGCGCTTATAA
>JABMCL010002033.1:55000-57500 GCA_018857735.1 Alviniconcha marisindica | reverse complement strand
GTTTCAAAGTCGGGGACGGCCACGAACTGTAATGGGCAATGGCGGCAAGGCTATAGACGGACGTTAACGAGATAAGAAAACTCATTCCACTTTTAAACGGCTGCTGATGCTCCATCGCCGCTTCCAGCACTGCGACTGCCGTCCGCCCAGCACAACGCATTCCCAGCAGCAGCTGCAGCAGCCACAGCAGCAATGAAACCGAAGCGGCTCCTAATCCGCTAAGACCTTTAACGCTGGTCCGAACACAAGTGGGAGGTAAAAGGTCATCAGGCGTCATCCTGGTGTATGGAGTTGTTGTCCCTGAGCGATGGGGACGATCGATTCTTTGTTGTTTTCTTGTTCTTGTTCTTGTTGTTTCTTCTTCTTCTTTTTCTTTTTTTTTGTGGGTGGTGGGGGTTGGGGTGGGGGTAGGGGGTGGGGGTGGGGGTGCTTCTTTTCCTTCTCTTTCATCTTCTTTTTTCCCTTCTTGTTCTTGTTCTTCTTGTTCTTCTCTTTTATTGTGGCTTCTTCTTGTTCTTCTCTCTTCTTCTTCTTCTTCTTCTTCTTCTTCTTCTTCTTCTTCTTCTTCTTCTTCTTCTTCTTCTGTTTTTCTTTCTTGTTCTTGTTCTTGTTTGTTTTTCTCCATCTCCTCCTCCTCCTTGTTGTTGTTGTTGTTGTTGTTGTTGTTGTTGTTGTTGTTCTTCTTCTTCTTCTTCTTCTCTTCTTCTCTTCTTCTTCTTCTTCTTCTTCTTCTTCTTCTTCTTCTTCTTCTTCTTCTTCTTGAAATTTTGTTGTTGTTGTGTCCGTGTTGTTGCCGCTTTGCTGTGCGTGCACGTGTGAGAGAGTTTGTCCTCATGGCCTGGAACTAACTGCCATGCCACGTTCTGGCTTTACTGTCATCGCAAAGCGGCTTGGGACCCGTTTGTCTGGGAGTAAGGATGCCCCACAAATCCTCTTTGTGTGATGACAGGATAACAGGTTGTGTGTGTTTGGTGTATGTTTAGCCTTTGTTGCCGTGTTAAGATATTTGCCTAGTATGCACTCTGTTTCCTGCCGTGCACCGTAAGACACATTTCCTTGTAAAATTGTACGGGGACAATAACAATATACTTTATTAATCCCAGTGGGAAATTAAAGCTGTCGTTCGATCGCACAACGAATAACATAATAATTCTAAATCTTGAACCACACGCACATACACACTGGGGCGGGATAGCTCAGTGGTTAGAGCGCCGGACTCGCGATTGAAAGGTCGCGGGTTCGAATCCCTGCAGGAGCGGCGTGAGAATTTTCTTCTCCAGGGTCGACTTTCTGTGCTGACTCTTATTTCGGTATCCGTTCCACCCCCGTGTTACCGCAGTAGCACGTAAAAGATCCCGGACATTCTGCCAAAAGTGCAGGTGGCAGGTTACAGCTAAACACGCATACACCTTATGTATGTGGCTTTGCATGAAGTGACATGGAGCATGGTTGTATGGTGTACACAGACCTTGCGCCGAGACGGCAGCAGTTTCATGTGCACCAGCCATGCCAGCGCTGTAAGTACACCACTTCGGTGGATAAAAAAAAAAAAACGCGCTATAAAAGCTAGTCACTCATGTAGAATTACATGCGAGCGCAGTGAGTCTGCTCAAGAGAGCGGAGAATAGCGCTATATAAGCGATCATCAATCCAATCAATCCAAAACACTCTTAGACATACGCCCCCTTTCTCTCAGTCTACATACACTAATACTTAGTTATAGCAAACCAAAATTACCTGGAATAATGCTTTTTTCTGTATCAAACCAAAACGTAAAAACTCTCAAATTAAATAAAAATCATTAGGCTGACACATCCCCAACCCTCCGTTAGAAACAGAGTCTTGATGCATGCGCACACTCAGCTTAATGACTGGTATAATATTTCATTAAAAACTGACAGAGCCGAGGGTAAAAACGAGGCTTTATATCGGTTTGTATTTGTTCCCGGGAGTAAAAATCTTCCACTCCTGTTGCCACGTCTGCTATCAAAGTAGTGTCTCATTGGGTGTATAGGGTCATTTAATATTTGCTTTAGTCTCTTTTCTAGTAAAGTTTTATAACTGTCCAGTGGCTTTCCCACAACATGACCTGCCTTTTTTACAATCTTTTCCAACCTCCCTCTGTCTAATTTTGAAATATTCCCACCCCAACAGACAGAACCAAACATAATAATACATATTACAGCATTATAAAAAGTTACTAGCATATCTGAATTTACTCGAAATGATCTCAGCTTTCTCATGCAATACATTCTCGAGTTCACTTTTTTCAGCACAGAGTTGATGTTCTCTTTCCAGTTCAATTTACTATCAAAAACCACACCTAATACTTATATGTATCTACTCTCTCTACTGCTTCTCCTTTAATGTAGACTGGTTTGGGGCATCTTTGATTCTTCCTAAAATCAATGCACACCTCTTTCGTTTTGGAAACATTCAAATACAAGTAATTTTTATCACACCAATTCACAAAGTTTTCAATCTGCTTGTGGTATATATC
>JABMCL010002033.1:47500-50000 GCA_018857735.1 Alviniconcha marisindica | reverse complement strand
CATTTTTTGTCGCGACAAACACAACACGTCTTTTGTCGAAACAAAAGTATGATTGTCGCGACAAACATAATTTTGTCACGACAAACGTTTTGTCGCGACAAGCTTACTTTTGGCAGTTTTCCTAAAAATGTTTGAACACACACACACACACACACACACACACACACACACACACACACACACACACACACACACACACACACACACACACACACACACACACGCACACACAAACGACAAAAGTATACTTGTCGCGACAAACACGAGTTTGCTGCGACAAGCATAATTTGTCGCGACAAATGTTTTGTCCTGACAAGCATACTTTTGTCGCGACAAAAATCGTGTTTTGTCGCGACAAAAATGATACTTGTGGCAGCTCCCGCCAATGATAGATTGGCTCGCGTTACAGAACTCAGAATGCCAGACAACGCTGACGGGTTTGAATCTCGTTACTTGTCATATCTCGCGCGTGATTTGTTGTACTAGCTGGTATGTTTGCTGTGACGGTTGGAGCTATACCCATAGATCTGTGCTCTGCGTTTGTTTGAGTTTCCCGTCCTCCACCCATGCGTCTACCAACCACGTTTACACTGATGATTTATAATCTTTATAATACCAAAATCTGAAACACGAATGACTGCTAGCGTTCTAATCAAACATGCATCCTACGTGTGTTTCTTCTATCCTCTGTCTGTCTGTCTGTCAGTCTGTCTGTGTCTGTGTCTGTGTGTCTGTCTGTGTGTCTGTCTGTGTGTCTGTCTGTGTCTGTCTGTCTGTCTGTCTGTCTGTCTGTCCGTCTGTCTGTCTCTCTCTCTCTCCTCATTTTTTCTCTCTTTTCCCTCTGTCACTCTTCTGTGACATTCGAGTTTTACGTCATATAATATCTATTACATCACACCCATTACACGTCATTGTCAGGCCATCATTCTTCCAAGCACTGGACATAGCTCCACCCCCCCCCCCCCACCCCTCTCCGCCCCCCCAAAATGGATCAGCTCTCAATCTCATTTTTGATCGTTTTTCACCGTTTAATTGTTGTTTAAGTGTCGTTTTGTAGCTGGATAATGGGGATTACCGCGAACATTCGCATGTTGTGTTTTGTCCTAATAAATAGCGTTCTTTTAGACCTTTTATGGTTGGTTGAGTGTTGCTTTACGTCCACAGACACCGTAGGCTTATTAGGGACGGGAGCCCAGGACGTCCACCTCGACCTTCACACAGCTCCTGACCTCTGAACCTTTTGTGTGTTTGGATCTCATCTTCATAATACCAGTTACAGCACACTGCCTCTGTCTGTTTCTCTGTCTCTCTTTGTCTGCCTGTCTGTCTGTCTGTCTCTGTCTGTCTGTCTGTCTGTCTGTTTCTCTGTATCTCTTCTGTCTGTCTGTCTGTCTGTCTGTCTCTCTGTATCTCCTTGTCTGTCTGTCTGTCTGTCTGTCTGTCTGTCTGTCTGTGTCTGTCTGTTTCTCTGTATCTCTTTGTCTGTCTGTCTGTCTGTCTCTCTCTCTGTATCTCTTTGTCTGTCTGTCTGTCTGTCTGTCTGTCTGTCTGTCTGTCTGTGTCTGTCTGTTTCTCTGTCTCTCTTTGTCTAACTGTCTGTCTCTCTCTCTCTCTGCCTGCCTGTCTGTCTCTCTCTCCGTCTCTGTCTGTCTGTCTCTCTCTCTGTCTGCTTGTCTGTTTCTCTGTCTCTCTCTGTCTGCCTGTCTGTCTCTCTCTGTCTGCCTGTCTGTTTCTCTGTCTCTCTCTGTCTGCCTGTCTGTCTCTCTGTCTCTCTCCGTGTGCCTGTCTGTCTGTCTCCCTCTCTCTGTGCCTGCATGTCTGTCTGTCTCTCCGCCTCTGTCTGTCTCTGTCTCTCTCTGTCTGCCTGTCTGTCTCTCTGTCTCTCTCTGTCTGCCTGTCTGTCTCTCTGTCTCTCTCTGTCTGCCTGTCTCTCTCTGTCAACCTGTCTCTCTGTGTCTGCCTGTCTCTCTTTCTCTCTGTCTGCCTGTCTGTCTGTCTCTCTCTGTCCGTCTCTCTGTCTCTCTATGTCTGCCTGTCTGCCTGTCTGTCTGTCTCTCTCTGTCCGTCTCTCTGTCTCTCTATGTCTGTCTGCCTGTCTGTCTCTCTCTGTCTGCCGTTCTCTCTGTCTCTCTATGTCTGTCTGCCTGTCTGTCTGTCTCTCTCTGTCCGTCTCTCTGTCTCTCTCTGTCCGTCTCTCTGTCTCTCTCTGTCTGCCTGTCTGTCTGTCTGTCTCTCTCGGCGTCTGCGGTCTAGTCGTATGCAACTCTGAATGAGTGACTGTAGTTTTACACACCGCGTTTTGAATATCATCCACCGAAGTGGTTATACACCGCTGTTTTGGTTGTTACATGGCTGGTGCCACGTGAAACTGCTGCCGTCTCGGCACACGTTCTGTGTACGCCATACAACCATGCACCAGTTTACAGTGTCACTTCATTCGAAGCCACATACGTGGGATGCATGTGTGTTTAGCTGAAAAACCTGCCACCTGCACTTTTGG
>JABMCL010002033.1:40000-42500 GCA_018857735.1 Alviniconcha marisindica | reverse complement strand
TCTTCTTCAGTGTTTTGTAGCGACAAAAATAAGCTTGTCGCGAAAGATTATGTTCGAGAGAGAGAGAGAGAGAGAGAGAGAGAGAGAGAGAGAGAGAGAGAGAGAGAGAGAGGAGAGAGAGAGAGAGAAGGAGAGAGTCAGTCAATAATATAGCTTCAACTGGTGAGATCTCAAAGATGGTTTAAAAGATGCGAGTGTGTTTGCTGATCTCACTTTGCAAGGGAGACTGGTCCGTCAGACAGACGGTGCAGCATTAAAAAAAAAAAAAAAAAAATCTGACCAAGCGAGTGCATGCATGCGCACCAAGGGAATTAAGACAGAGAATGGAAGCATCAAGAGAAGAGCGTGGCTGGCGGTTGGTTTATAAACTGTCGGGAGTTCAGTCAAATAGACGGGAGCGGTCGAGGTGAGACAGTTGCAGTGTACTCATGCAGCTAGTTTACACGGATGCCGTTAGCTGTTTGTCGGTACGAGGAAATGGGGTGTATACCCCGCTACGAGTATTGAGTGTGCTGTATGCTATCACTACAACTTTCTGTTGTTGAGGACTCATAGTGTAATCAGGTACGGGTGGATGTATGCTGTCAGTTGCGTCTCTGTTACGAGCTCTGGCTCTGCTACTAGCGTTGTATTCGTGTGGCGCTGTTATCACTGCAGTCAGTTCAGTTCAAGATGGTATCCATGTGCTCGGATAAGCCCATATGCGCCCCACCCCGTCTCTCTGAAATGTCCACAACTTTAATTGTATCACTGTTACCGGCTCTTCCTCTTCTGCTAGTGTTGTAGGCCTACTCGTGTGTCGCTGTTATCACTGCAGTTCAGTACAGTTCAGTTCAGTTCAAGATGGTATCCATGTGCTCGGATAAGCCCATATGCGCCCCACCAGTCTCTCAAAAGTTTCCCCAACGTTGCCTTTGACGCGGTTCCAATGTTCGTCTGATTCACGATGACCCTCTCTCGTCCTTTCAAGGAAGATTGTCCTCGCCTCTCTCCTCCAGGCGATCGATGGTGTTATGTCCTTGGCTTTGATAGTGTCTCAAGCTCCTCAACACTTCGGATCTTCCGAGAAGCAAGCAATTTGTGAGGGCTGCTTTGCCCGCCAGTCTGTCTGATTTCCCATCACTCTGTCTTGTCCAGGGCTAGTACACCCACAGGAGTTTTCGAAGGCGGATGCTTATCACCACAGCTATTTGTTATGATCACAGTCGACTCCGGTACTGATGCCGTACATCTGTTGTGCTGCTGTGTGTTGTGATACGATCCCTGTCTAAAGGACGAGATACATGACGTACTCTGCTACTAGTGTTGTACTAGTGTGACGCTGTTATCACTGCAGCCATTTGTTATCATAGACCTACAATCTTCTCCAGTACTGATGCCGTACGTATACGATCTCTATCTACAGGACCATCTGTATATACTCTGCTGAGTATAGGCTCATAGGCTCATATAGTCGGTATACGATCTCTATCTACAGGACCATCTGTATATACTCTGCTGAGTATAGGCTCATAGGCTCATACAGTCCGTATACGATCTCTATCTACAGGACCATCTGTGTATACTCTGCTGAGTATTTGTATATACTCATACAGTCATAGTCTACTCCAGTGTTGGTGCCGTCCGTTCTTTGTGCGTTGTGTATACGATTTGTGTCTGAACCATGAGATATGGGACGTTGTTGTTGTAGGCTATGGTGTACTCAGATACGGATGTCGTCAACTTTGTCTCCGTTACGAGTTCTGACTCTGCTACTAGTGCCGAACTCGTGTGACGTTGTTATCACTGTATAGCCATTTGTCATCATAGGCTCACAGTCGACTCCAATACCGATACCATCTGCTGTACGTTGTGATACAATATCTGCCTCATGAACCGTGAGATATGGGACGTTTTTTGTAGGCTGTAGTGTTCTCAGATACAGACACCGTTAACTGTGTCTCCATACGAGCTCTGAATCTGCCACTAGTGTTGAACTCGTGTGACGCTTTGATCACTGCAGCCGTTTGTTATCATAGGCTCATAGTCTACTCCAATAGCTCTTTGATCATTGCAGCCGTTTGTTATCATAGGCTCATAGTCTACTCCAATAACGATGCCGTACGTCCGCTGTCTGTTGCGATACGATCTGTGTCTAAAGGACGAGATCGGTGACGTACTCTGCTACTAGTGATGCACTCGTGTGACGCGGTTTTAGTCACTGTAGCCATTTGATATCATAGACTCATAGTCTACTCCAATACCGATGCCGCACGTCTGTCGTCTGTTGTGATGCGATCTGTGTCTGAACGAAGAGATATGGGACGTTGTTGTTGTAGGCTATGGTGTACTCAGATACGGATGTATTCGTCAAGTTCGTCTCTATTACGAGTTCTGGCTCTGCTGCTTGTAGTGTGCTCGAGTGACGCTGTTATCACTGTAGCCATTTGTTATCATAGACTTACAGTCTTCTCCTGTACTGATGCCGTGCGTCCGTTGTGATGAGATCTCTGTCTAAAGG
>JABMCL010002033.1:30000-35000 GCA_018857735.1 Alviniconcha marisindica | reverse complement strand
CAGTAATCACGAGACACTGTTGTCAGTGTTGTTGAATGGTGTACACAGAACCTGCGCCGAGACGGCAGCAGTTTCACGTGGCACCAGCTCTTGCGTAGCGGCTGCTAGTGCAGTAATCACGAGACACTGTTGTCAGTGTTGTTGAATGGTGTACACAGAGCCTGCGCCGAGACGGCAGCAGTTTCACGTGGCACCAGCTCTTGCGTAGCGACTGCTAGTGCAGTAGTCACGAGACACTGTTGTCAGTGTTGTTGAATGGTGTACACAGAACCTGCGCCGAGACGGCAGCAGTTTTCACGTGGCACCAGCCATACAACAACCAAAGAGCGCTATCAGTGCACCACTTCCGTGGATATTAAAAATACGCGCTATAAACGGATACAGTCACTCGTTCAGAATCACACGCGACAGATGCGCACTGAGTGTGCTAAAAGGCAAAGAATAACGCTATATAAAATCGATGAATAATAATAATAATAATAATAATAACCTTCTGTTGTTGTGAGGTCGTTGTCATAGTGTACGCAAATGCATATGCCGTCAGTTTCTGCCTGTTGTAATACGAGCTCTGGCGTAGCCACTAGATAGGACGTGTCATGTTACGCTTACCAGTGTTGTACTCAACAACAGAGTCACCGCCGTCGACTTCCCAGAATCGGTGTCATGGCCACTACTGTCACAGTCGTTGATAGCGTCCTTGTCATTGCCAATGCTACTGTCGCTGCCACTGATAAAGTCTGCCGCTGACGCTGACGCTGCCACTGCCACTGCCACTGTCATTGATACGGCCACTACCACACTGGCAGTGAGGCAAGCACGTTGTTAACATCTCACGGGTCACTTAGGTTGCAACAACGAATGCGGGACTCGCGATCACGTGACCTTCCCATGGTACCTTCGCCTTCCCCCGTTTGACCAGCAGTGCATGCAGAGTCCTCGACTGAACTGAACCGGTGGCTGCTTCGAGTCTTTCAGCGGGATGGAGTCCCCCCGTGATGTCACCACGTGCCTTGTCTGCGTCCTCTGCTTCGTCATCGCCCTGGCCGAGATGACGTCACCCAACAGCTCTGACGTCAGCTATCACCACAATCTCACCTCGGGTCGCAATCTCACATCCGCTGACGTCAGTCGCAATCTTCCCTCTTTTATGAGCGGTCAATATAACGCCGCTCGATTCAAGGGTCGGAATCCTTCCGCAGACTTGAACCGTCGGAACCGTACTATTCCTTGGAAAAGTCGAGATCGTTTCTACGTGTCGACTAAGGGCGATGTTTCCCATCGTATTACTGATGGAGGTGCTACGGATCGTTTGACGAAAGGAAGAGTTTTAAGTCGTTTGAATACCGGAAGTGACTTCGACGAAACCGAACGTCCTGACCCTGAGGAGAAGCGGTCTTCACCGAGGCTTGTGTCCGACAGACCTCTGCACGAACCGGATACGGCGTCTCTAGCTCTTACACTACAGACTCAGGACAACGAATCACCCGCAGAGCGCCCGGCTGAGGCCGAAGCACAGGTACGGCCGACCGCCGTTGCTGTTGAACCCAGCAACAGTCGGATGGCCCTGCTCGGGAACTCAGGTTTTGGTGACGAAAAGCACAGGACAAGTCATGACGACGTCAGTGAGAACTCTAGGTCAAGGGACATCAGTGCGTACGCACGTCTTTTGAACGCAAGGGGGCGCTCCGTCCTGACCAGCATTGACAGGCGGGCAATTTCGACTCTAAGCGGAAGTGGGGACGATATTCCTAGGACCAGGAGGGAAACTGGGTTGGATTCGGATTTTCCTGTGAATAGACAGACAGGTGATTATTCAAGTGTCACGAAAGGAGATCACGATAGGCGTGTGAAAAGAAAGAGACGAGATTTAAGTGTCACACAAGAAGACCGCAACAGACTCGTGAAGAGAAAGACACAACAAAACACAAGTGCCAGGGAAGGAGACCACAATAGCCGTGTAGAGAGAAAGAGACAAAACACAAGCGTCATAGAAGGAGGACCCGATAGCCGTGTGAAAAGAAAGAGACGAGATTCAAGTGCCACACAAGAAGACCACGACAGACTCGTGGAAGGAAAGAGACAACAAAACTCAAGTGTCACAAAAGGAGGCCACGGCAGTCGTGCAGAGAGAAAGAGACAACACACGAGTGTCAGGGAAGGAGGCCACAATAGCCGTGTAGAGAGAAAGAGACAAAACTCAAGTGTCACAGAAGGAGACAACGATAGCCGTGTAGAGAGAAAGAGACGAAACACAAGTGTCACGGAAGACCATGATAGCCGTATAGAGAGAAAGAGACAACAAAACACAAGTGTCACAGAAGGAGAACCCAATAGCCGTGTAGAGATAAGGAGACAAAACACGAGTGTCACAAAAAGAGATCACGACAGGCGTGTGAAAAGAAACAGACGAAACTCAAGTCTGAGAAAAAGAAACCGCGAAAATCGTGCGGTGGAACAACCTGCCGTGATGCACGCTCGAGTTAGCACGCCACCTAACGATCCAAGCTCTGCGAAGACCCTCCGACGGATGAAAAGAGATTCCCCAGAGAGCACCCCACAAAGCGATCCCGAAAACGTAGCGAGAACCACCCTCACCCGGCCAGCAAACGGATCTACTTCGGAAAGTACCCAAGCGAGCGATGTAAACTCTTTGAATGCCGCCGCCAAAACGGACCGACATTTTCTGGAAAGTACCTCAGTGGGCTACATAGAATCTGCGAACAGGGCTCCATTGTCGCGTAGAAAATCTCCAGGAAGTACCCAAGGAAGTGATGTAAACTCTGCGAAAGCCTCTCTGTCTTCGCATGGAGATCCTCCAATAAATACACCAGCGAGGGATACACAATCTGTGAATATCTCCCGGCTTGCAAACCGAGATTCTCCAGAAAGGCCAGGGCAGAAAAGAAGCGATACAGACTCGAAGAAAACCACTGTACGTGTGGCCAGAGACACCCCAGAGAGTACCCCAGCAAACGATAAAGTTATAAGCTCTGTGAATACCAACTATCAAGTGGACGGAGATTCTCCAGGCATCGCCACAGCTCACCGTGATGTCAACTCAACGAGAACATCCCAACAAACGACCAGGAAGTCCCCGGAAGCCGTCCCAGCGAAGGGTTTTAACTCTGCGAATATCAACCCACAGGTGGACAGAGATTCTCCGGAAAGTACCCTAGCGAATGCCAACAACCCAGCGAAGACTATCCGACAAGCGTTCGGAGACGCTGTAGCGAGGGATCTAAACTCTGTGAATGCCACCCTAGTGCTGGCAGACAGAGGTTCTCTACACAGCGCCACAGCTGTAGAAGTTAAATCAGCGAAGGCTACCCCACAAGCGGCCAGAGACTCCCCACAAAGTAGCCCATCAAGCGATATAAACTCTGTGAATAGCAACCCAGAGGTAGGCACATATTCTCCAGAACCAACCCAAGGGAGCGATGTAAACTCTGTTAAAATCACCTCAGAAGTCGACGGAGATTCTCCAGAAGGAACATTTGCAAGCGATGTAAACTCTGTGGACATCACCCCAGAAGAAGGCAGAGATTCTACGGAAAGAGCCACAGCCAGCAATATAAACTCTGTGGACATCACCGCAAAAGTGGACCGAAATTCTCCAGAAGGAACCACGGCCAGCGATATAAGCTCTGTGAACATCACCCCGAAACTGGACCGAGATTCTGCAGAACGGACCACAGTAAACTCTGTGAACATCACCCCGAAACTGGACCGAGATTCTGCAGAACGGACCACAGTAAACTCTGCGGACATCACCCCAGAGGTGGACAGGGAATCCCCTGAACGAACTCCAGCAAGGGACGTAAACTCTGCAAACACAGCCTCGCCAATGCACAGAGGTTCCAGAGAGAGCGGCCCGGTGAGCGATACAACCTTAGCGGAAACCTCCCCGCAGACGGCAGCGGTGAGACACTCCCCAGGACGCTCCCTGGGGAGCGCCTCCCAGCACGCAGAAGGCAGACACTCCCCAGAACACTCCCTGGAGAGCAACTCCGAGCGCGCGCAAGAGAGCCGCTCGCCAGAACACTCCTTGGAGAGCAACTCCGAGCGCGCGCAAGAGAGCCGCTCGCCAGGACACTCCTTGGAGAGCAACTCCGAGCGCGCGCAAGGCAGACACTCGCCAGGACACTCCTTGGAGAGCACCTCCCAGCGGGCAGAAGGCAGACACTCTCGAGAACCCTCCCTGGGGAGCACCTCCCAGCACTCGGAAGGCAGACACTCCCCGGAACACTCCCCGGAGAGCACCTCCCAGCACTCGGAAGGCAGACACTCCCCGGAACACTCCCCGGAGAGCACCTCCCAGCGGGCGGAAGGCAGACACTCTCGAGAACCCTCCCCGGGGAGCACCTCCCAGCACTCGGAAGGCAGACACTCCCCGGAACACTCCCCGGAGAGCACCTCCCAGCGGGCGGAAGGCAGACACTCTCGAGAACCCTCCCTGGGGAGCACCTCCCAGCACTCGGAAGGCAGACACTCCCCGGAACACTCCCCGGAGAGCACCTCCCAGCGGGCGGAAGGCAGACACTCTCGAGAACCCTCCCCGGGGAGCACCTCCCAGCACTCGGAAGGCAGACACTCCCCGGAACACTCCCCGGAGAGCACCTCCCAGCGGGCGGAAGGCAGACACTCCCCGGAACACTCCCCGGAGAGCACCTCCCAGCACTCGGAAGGCAGACACTCCCCGGAACACTCCCCGGAGAGCACCTCCCAGCACTCGGAAGGCAGACACTCCCCGGAACACTCCCCGGAGAGCACCTCCCAGCGGGCGGAAGGCAGACACTCCCCGGAACACTCCCCGGAGAGCACCTCCCAGCGGGCGGAAGGCAGACACTCCCCGGAACCCTCCCCGGGGAGCACCTCCCAGCACTCGGAAGGCAGACACTCCCCGGAACACTCCCCGGAGAGCACCTCCCAGCGGGCGGAAGGCAGACACTCTCGAGAACCCTCCCCGGGGAGCACCTCCCAGCACTCGGAAGGCAGACACT
>JABMCL010002033.1:25000-27500 GCA_018857735.1 Alviniconcha marisindica | reverse complement strand
CCACACCAACACACACACACACACACACACACACACACACACACACACACACACACACACACACACACACAAGCCGCAT
Source organism: Alviniconcha marisindica (assembly GCA_018857735.1). Classification (NCBI taxonomy): domain Eukaryota; kingdom Metazoa; phylum Mollusca; class Gastropoda; family Provannidae; genus Alviniconcha; species Alviniconcha marisindica. The sequence goes on along the minus strand of JABMCL010002033.1, from coordinate 27,421 downwards.
ATAGGGCAATGGGACTGAAGAAAAGGACAACAAGGGACATAGACTGATATACGTGCTGCAATGTTAGTTGTAGAGTTGTAGTGCTGTAGTGTTGCAGTGCTGAGTTTGGCATCGATTCGAAAGTGCGGCTTTCAGTGGATTCGCCAACTTTCACAGTCTGCGGAATGTCTTTGGAAAATGATTCCTGTTCTACATTTTCAAGACCTTGCATCATTTGTTGGGAATAAAAAGATTATTTTGCTGATTCCTGAAGAACATGGGTGAACGCTCTTGTTGATTATTGAAGAACATGGGTGAAAGCGGTTGAAGATCACTGAAGAACTTGGGTGAACACTGCTGTTGTTTACTGAAGAACATGGGTGAACACTGTTGTTGATTATTGGAGAACGTGGGTGAACACTATTGTTGATTATTGAAGAACATATGTGAATGCGGTCGCAGATCACTGAAGAACATGGGTGAACACTGTTGTTGATTATTGAAGAACATGGATGAACACTATTGTTGGTTATTGAAGAACATATGTGAATGCGGTTGCAGATCACTGAAGAACATGGGTGAACACGGTTTTTAATTATTGAAGAACATGGGTGAACACTGTTCTTGATTATTGAAGAACATGGGTGAACGCTCTTGTATATTGTTGAAGAACATCGGTGAACAAGGGTGAACACTCTTGTTGATCATGGGTGAACGCTGTTGTAGAGTATTGAAGAACATGGGTGAAGGCTGTTATAGATTAGTGACGAACATGGGTGAACGCTTATTGAAGAATATGGGTGAATATTGTTGTGGAGTATTGGAGAACATGTGTGAACGCTTATTGAGGAAATTGGGTGATCGCTTATTGAAGAACATGGGTGAACGCTTATTGAAGAACATGGATGAAAGCAATTTGAAGAACATGAATGAAAGCTTATTGAAAAAATGAAGGCTGGTATATATTACTGAACAACGTGGCTGAACGCTTACTGGCTTACAATGAGATGGAAGATTCGGCCCGAACTTGCGGCAGAAGCGCAGCAGACAGCATGATCCAAAATATCAAGTCAGTATACTTTAATCATCCCTCACAGAGTAATTCAGCTAACTACTACATCATTCTGGGTCCCAGAGACAAGGCTAAGCCTCCCATAAGTCAACAAATAGGTCGATTCCCTCCGAAGCGAGAGAAAGTATTGACACCGTCATCCATTTTATTTTTCTTTCTTCCTCATTCACAGGAGAGCTCTCTGCTCTCAACCAATCAGAGGCAACGTTCGCCGAACTTGGCGAATATTCCCAAAACATGTTTAGCGAAGCTTTTTTGACCCCGAATATAGCTTCGTCGCAGTTCGACGAATAACCCGAACTAGGTCCGCGAAGCAAACGTTCGGCCGATTAAGAACCGATAATATTCGCCAAACGTTTTTTAGGTTCGACCAAAAACCCGAACTAGGTTCACGAAGCAAATGTTTCCCCAATTAAGAACCAACTATGTTTACCTTTCTTTTCTTTTTTTAGGTTCGACGAAAACACAAAACAAACAAAAACGAACTAGATTCGCGAAACAAAAGTTCGGCCAATTAAGAACCGATTATGTTCGACGAACTTTTTTTAGGTTCGACGCAAAACCCGGACTAGGTTCACGAAGCAAAAGTTCGCCCAGTTAAGATCGGCCTGTAGACGCACTGCACGACCTCCATTATTAAGGGATTTGCGCCGTACAAGAAATCATTATTATTGGATTATTTACGGTCTTTTGGCCTTCCTGTCTGCATCTTGAACGTCTGGCCGTCCCGATTGGCTTGTCTGTCTGTCTGTCTGTCTGTCTGTCGTTGTCATGGGAGACACCTACGCAGGTTTATGATTCTTTTAGCGGGCAGCGACCGCGCCGTGAGCCGGTTTGGCCTAGCGGTAAGGCGTTCGGCTGGTAAGCGGAAGGACCTCGGTTCGATACCGCTTCGGCTCTCCTTTCCCTTCAAAATTTGTTGTCTGTGGACACTGTCTTGTGACTTTTTCCCTCACAAACATGAAACATTCAAATGGCTCTCATCGCTGCCCACCTTAATGCAGAAGTCATTCTGGTGGTGGCAGTGTATTGATAGGTATATAATCCCCTTCTCCCCCCCCCCCCCATCCCCCCACCTCCATGCCCCCTTTCCCCCCTTCTGCCCGTCCCTAATAAGCCTCATGGTTTCTGTGGACGTTAAGCACCATGTTTCCTAAAGTGACCGCGTGTGTGGCTCTTTGCTCGGTACTGCTGTGTGCTTGTTTCAGTGCCAGCATGGTGCGATGATGACGATGAACTTAATCAAAAATCTGAAACACAAAGCTGCCCAATGTAAATGTCGGGTATATAATTAAATCATGCCACTGGGGGGCATCCTTTTTTTGATGATGTTGGTTGAGTGTCGCTTTACGTCCACAGAAACCGTAGGC
>JABMCL010002033.1:12500-15000 GCA_018857735.1 Alviniconcha marisindica | reverse complement strand
CATTCTGGGGGGCTTAATTAACAAGGACCAGTTTGTAGATACAGGTCTAAAGTACAATCCTTATAATGTATGTATATATATATGGAGATTGATGTCTTTCTCTCTCTGTCTCGCTCGTTGTCTCGCCGGTTTCTGTGTATGAACAGTTCTCTCTCTCCTTCTCTCTCTCTCTCTCTCTCTCTCTCTCTCTCTCTCTCTCTCTCTGTGGGTCATTCTCCTGAAAACTGGACCAAAGAGGGTACCTTTTCCCGATGAAATAAAAATTAAACTAAATCATGAAACTTTTTAAGCTACCGCTATATTTCTGATGTAATGTGTTTGGAGAAATAAGAGAAATGCCACAATAGGTAAATGCATCATTATTTCTTGCATGTGAGCCGTTTTTGGTAAACATCGCGACATTTCATGGCCGCCATTTGTGACATGGCTTTGGGAAGGTTAGCTGATCGCAGATATTTCCTTGGAATCGTTCATGATTGAATAAAAACAGGTTTCATGAAAAGAAGGGGGCCCTAGTTCTTACATACAAATGGTATTTATTGTGTGTTGCTTGCTATTAACAGCTCCAAACAAAGGAAAGATAATCAGTGTCTTGCACGTTACCGATGGTGTCTTCTGAGTGGGTATCACGATATTGTGACTTGTTCAAAACCCGGAAACTAAAAAAAACTGTTTTTGGGGTTTTCATCAGTTTAGAATAACCACATTTAAACCTTATTTTTTAATGCTTGTTTGATGACAAAAGAGAGTTTACGAAATAAATTACTTTTCATTTTTTCAGGGGGGGGTTGGGGGTTTGTTTAAATGGTGTAACGTGGGGAGCACACAAAAATAATTATTTCTCTTGTCCCTTTGGGATTTTCCCGACCTACCCCTAACGTACTAGCCCAACATCAGCTGATTTGCGGGCAGAAACCTTGACCTTTTTTGGCGCTGTGTGGGGTGTATTTTTTTAACTAGAAAAGGGGAAAAGCACGTGGGGGGTTTTTAGGGGGGTTTGGGGGGATGTAACCTCGTGACACTATTTTTTTCCCATTTCGGCTGAGTTTTTGTTTGAATCTTTTTAACCAAATTTGGGGTATTGTGGGTGCACCAAACCATTGACCGAATGCATGCGAAAAAATGGGATTCTATCTTAAAGGGGGAAAGGTCACAGTGGGGGCTTATTAATAAAATTGACAGTTTTACTAAATCTTTTATTAGTTCTAAACCATGTTTTTTTTTTGGCAACCCCAAACCCCTTTTTGAGTGCAGATTATCATAGCAAAGAAGTGTCCAGTGAAAATGTTGGATTGCTGTGTTAAAGGTCAATGCCACAGCCAAGGTTAAAAGTTTCAGTTAATGTTAGTTTGGATGATATTTATGCATCGCTGAACCATTTGTAACCAAACCCAGTTGGGAGACATCATTATAAGCCAGAGCGTCATATGCGAAACATGGGGTTTCTATCTTCAAGGTAAAGGTCACGAAAACTGAATTTCGGTTTCATACAATCAAATATGACTATTTCTTTTATATGTTCTGAACTGCTTATTTTTTGGGGCGACCAACTTATTTTTGACAAGCATGTTCAAAAGCTGGAGTGTCTTGTGAAAAGGTTACTTTGCTGTATTCAAGGTCAAGGTCACAGTGAAGTTCTGAACTTCAGTGAATGTTTGCCCGGAAATATCTCTGATCGGTCAAACTTAGTATGGTGATGCATCATCATCAGCCAGGGTATCATTCAGAAATATCATTTTCCGATGTTCAATTCAAAGCCCAATCGTTTCTACTAGATCTTCAGAAATACTGAAACTTTTGCAATCCAAATTAGGTTGATGGTACATCATCACAAGACAGGGTAAGACACAGTGAAAAATTTTCTTGCTTTTACACAGGGCATGAGACAGAGAATATGGCTTGGGTGACTGTGGACTAGATTGCTGCCACTCTTGGCTATCCCGATATCTAAAGCAGGGGCCAAACCGGTTCCAATCAAGAAAATGTGGAAAGAACATTGCTTTTGTAATGAATATACTTGTTTATTAAGTTTTTGGTCAATGGTTCAAGTATATCCTTTTGTACTTGTGATGATGTCCACATACATGTGAGACATTATAATTAAGTGCGATGGTTATTAACTTTAGAAAGGAAAAAACAAACATCCCTCTGACATATATATTTATATATAAGGTTCAGACCAAGTTAGTGCAATGCACCCCCCCCCCCTCCTCCAAATTACTTGGGGGGGAAAAAACTATTAAAAAACACACACAAAAACTGAAGAAAAGAAACGTGTAATCTATTTCGTGCATGTTTGTACTTCGAAGAAGACATTTTAAACCAAAATCGTTAAAGAGGCAGGACATTTTTTTGGGGTAAATGTCAGAAGTGACAGATATTCCTTTATTAATTAGGAAATATTGTAAAAAAAAAAGGCAAGAGTCAAACTGGCCACTGAGCCGACTCTATTCATGCATTTCTGGTGTCTTCTGTAACGCGCGAGACACTGACCGATGAC
>JABMCL010002033.1:5000-7500 GCA_018857735.1 Alviniconcha marisindica | reverse complement strand
ACACACACATACAAAAACTACATAAAAACTAAAAAACTATAAAAACACACACACTAAAACTAAAAGAAAAACTAAAAAAACACAAAACAAACTGGGTAATTTACAGAGAGAGCAGGGGAAAGGGAGGGATAAAATTAAGCTTAAGAAAAACGACCATATCAACAAGGAAAAAGAAATGGATACTAAATTAGTACATAAAATTAAACAAAAAATGAAAACAAAAAACAAAAAACAACAACAACAAAACACACACACACATACACACAACAACTACAGCAAAAATATAAACAAATTAATAAATAAAAGATATAGAAGGAATATATACATATACACACATTCATGTATATACACAGACATGTATGCACATATTACACACACACACACACACACACACACACACACACGCGCGCGCGCGCACACGCCCTCCTCCACATACACATACATGGCAATGATGTGGCAATGAATATTCTAATAGCACTGCGATGATAACAATATACTACCGTTACTACCGCTAATATTATGAACAGAAATTGGAAAGATAAAAAGATTAAAACATTTAAATTAATATTTTGTATACTTATCACAGAGCTGGTATACAATCAAGACAAAAAAGTGTACCTCACTATCCAAGAAAAATATATCCATATATTTAAAACATAATTGCACGCACACGCCTGGGCGTGCGCACACACTTATACATAAACACTTAAAATGCCAGGTGTATCAAACATTAGGAAACTAAATACTGTACGGTTCAAGACTGAAAACTTATATGTTACATTCAGTACGAAAATGTTGAAGAGCTTTAGATTTGAATGTGCTCATGAGCATGCTATTTTAAGACTTCTAGGTAGCGCATTCCAACAAAAGGATCCAGAATAAGCAAAACTCATAAATGCAATTCTTGTTTTGGGCAAAATAAGAATGCTGTTCCGTGAACTATGGTCGTTGCGCGCTCCAGTGCGGACAAGCTGTCTCAGATATTGGGGTGATTTGTTATGGATAACTTTATGCACTAAGATACATTTATTACACTGAAGATGCTCTTTTAAAGGTAATGGACCATATGAAATGTGCCCTCGTCCAGTTAGCATTGGCGAAGCATCACAAAGAACTTTGACTGCACGTTTGTGTACAGCTTTAAGTTTTTTGATATGTACATCACTGCAGCCATCCCATACATTAGACTCATAATTAATTCTGGACATAATGTGAGCGTGAAAAAACGTATTACAAGCTTCACTGTTACAAAAGTGTCTGAGGCGAGAGAGCAGATACACATTTTTAGCAACAGCGTTAGTAATACTGTTAATATGAGCTTGCCATTTAAGTTGGTCATCAAGAATAACGCCAAGGTGACGATGTTCTGAAACTTGCTCTATTACCTGTGAATTCAACATGAGACAAAGAGAAGGTATACCACGCTGATGCTTTTGACGCGTGGCTACTTTCCATACTTTTAGTTTTCTCTGGGTTGAGCAACATTGCATTCGCAGAACACCATTCAGTTACTTCTTGGATACTTGGCTGCAGCTTAGCATTTATAGCAGGGTATGTTATTTCCAGAAGCAGAAAGAGACGAATCATCAGTAAACATGTCACAATCAACTTCAGTAGATGAAATACTCAACGGGAGATCTTTTATATAATTACTGAAGAGAAGAGGTCCAAGAACAGACCCCTGTGGAACTCCAACTTTGAAAGAGCCCTCAGGTAAATAATGTCCAGCAACAAATACTTTCTGTTTTCTTTGGCTAATATATGATTAAAAAAACTGAATGGCATTGTCGCTTAACTGACACGTTTTCATCTTTTTCAATAAAATCTGATGGTCTATAAGAGAGAGAGAGAGAGACAGACAGACAGACAGACAGACAGACAGAGACAGACAGACAGACTGTCAGAGAGAGACAAACAGAGAGAGAGAGAGAGAGAGAGAGAGAGAGAGAGAGAGAGAGAGAGAGAGAGAGAGAGAAACTCAGAACTTTATTACACAAGGATTAAGATTTTAGGCAGTTGCCTATTCTTACAATCTGTTCCTGCTAATCTACATGCCAATAGGCTACACATAAAACAATAGTAACTACACTGACTACTGGTGTAATGATGAAAAAAGTGATAATGTTGGAGGGAGGGTTGGGCGGGGAGGGGGGGGGGGGGGGGGCAGAAGGAGAAGAAAAAGAAGAAGAAAAAAGAAGAAGAGAGAGATGATAATTTAAAATCAGAGAGAGAGAGGAGAGACAGACATAGACAGGACAGGACAGACATCACACAGAAGAGGACAGACAGAGAGAAGAAGGGAGGAGGGAGAGAGAGAGAGGGAGAGAGGGGAGAGAGAGAGAGAGAGAGAGAGAGAGAGAGAGAGAGACAGAGACAGAGACAGAGACAGAGACAGAGAGAGAGACAGAGACAGAGAGACAGAGACAGACAGAGACAGAGACAGAGAGACAGACAGCAGGCAGGCAGGCAGACACAGACAGACCGACATACAGTCACAGAG
>JABMCL010002077.1:32500-40098 GCA_018857735.1 Alviniconcha marisindica | reverse complement strand
TTTTCCTATCCTTTTAACGCGACTTCTAAATGCTCTTAGACAGTGACAGTTCATCATATCACGCATGGAATATTTGATAACATAGTGACAATAAGCAAACTGCACCAAGTAACTGCATTTTCCTGTCGTTTTTGAAGAAAGTGCAAATTTTGCCTGCGAACGGCTGAAATAAAAAATAAAAATGTTGATTGTGAGGTGTACAAGAAACCAAATGTCAAGAAATTTACACCACAGGACTCGGGAAAGCTTCTCCGTTCCAACCATGATGATCTGTTATACGTACATTTGACGTAAATCGATGTAGTTTATCTGGTTCGACCTTTTGATTCTACCTGCTCCGGCTGGGCCTCGCTGTAACAGGAATTTCCGGCTGAAAACTTCGGAACGCGGATACACGGTGTGTTTTCTCATCAGAGAAATTAAATTTGTGGTTAAACAATCTACCAAATCACAGAAGACAACAGCACACATTGCATTCTTTAAAACTCCAAGAACAGTTGTAAACACACGTAATATAAACTGGTACATATTAAACAATCTCGTAATTTACATGGTGCCTTAATGGGTTCACACACACACACACACACACACACACACACACACACACACACACACGCACACACACACACACACACACACACACACACACACACACACACACACACACACGCGCGCGCGCGCGTAATCATACTATACTACTTTACATTACATTACCATCAATCGCTTGGAGGAGAGACATGGAAAGAGAAAGAGCTCGACAATCTTCCTTGAAAGGACGAGAGAGGGCCATCGTCAATCAGGCGAACATTGGACCGTTTCAAATTAGGCAACACACTGGGGAAGCCTTTGAGAGACGAGATGGAACGCATATGGGCTTCTCCGAGCGCAGAGCTGCCTTCTTGAACTGAGAGACGAGATGGAACGCATGTGGGCTTCTCCGAGCGCAGAGCTGCCTTCTTGAATTGAACTGAACTGAACTGATAATTTGATGATAATTTAATTTTGGCGTTCATACGAGTATAAATTATTTGACCGCAGCGGATACAGCTCTCGTCGCCAATGACTATGCACCAGTGCCGAACAGCATACAGCTGTTTTAAAGGTTATAGTTTCGGAATCCACCACTCTTTCGTTCTGTTACTTACGCTTTAGCTTGTGGGCCCAACGCTGTGGGCATGCACGTACTCCTCGGGAATTTGGCATGGAATATTCTTGGTGATGTTGAGACTGGCTAGTCGCTGATTGGCATCCCGAAACTATAACTATCTGTTGCGTCCTGCATATGGTTCATGCTGTCGCCGATACCAACCTCTGTGTGATTATGCTGTCTCAGCAGCGATCGGCACCCCAAAACTAGAACTCTCTGATGCGTCCTATATAATTATAGTTCTCGCTGTCGCCAGCACCAACCTCTCTGTGATTATGTTGTTTCAGCAGCGATTCCAGAGTTCGCATTTTCCACGTAGTCTTCTTCTTGACGTAAATGTCCAGGTGAGGATCGAAGGTGTCCGTGTCTTCGTGTCCAAGTCCAATGGCGTAGAACATCACCTGAGAGCTTCGCCGATGGTCACCCACATTCATGCTGTCCAGACACAAACAGGAAAGTGTATGAACACTAGGAACTCAGACACACTCATTACATAACTTGGCCACAGCATAAGAACGTGCTCCTTTGTTAAATCCCAAGAGAGCCGGTTTGGCCTAACGGAAGGACCTCGGTTCGATACCGCTTCGGCTCTCCTTTCTCTTCAAAAGTTGTGGTTTGTGGACACTGTCTTGTGACTTTGTCCCTCACAATTAATGAAACATTAAAATGGCTCTCATCACTGCCCATCTTAAAGAAGGTCATTCTGGTGGTGACAGTGTAGCGATAGGTATATAATCTCCCTCCCTCCCATCTCCCTCTTCCCCCACCTACATATCCCCTTCCCCCCTTCTCCCCGTCCCTAATAAGCCTTATGGTTTCTGTGGACGTTAAGCACCATGTTTATTTTTTCAATCCCAAACTGCCCCAGCAGGACTCTCAGGCGGTGGGGGCGGGGGGGGGGGGGGGGGGGGGGGGGGGGGGGGGGCAAAAAATCGACGGACTGCAGAGCATGACGTCGATACGGATGAGTGAAAACTGGGCTGACGTAGGGCGCAGCCAAAAGGACAACCATGGACAGCCGGGTGAACGTGAACTTTACTCAAGAACTGCATACGGCTGGGTTGTATTGTTGCTGGTGGTAGTAGTGGTGTTCTTGCTGTTGTTGTCGTGATTACTACAGTTATCATTATTGCTGCCCGTGTCGTTATTGGTGTTACTATTACTTATGATTACAGTTGTTATTATTATTGTTGTTTTTGATGTTATTGCTATCATAGTTCTTGTTGGAAGTTATATCACCAATAGACCTATTATTATTATTATTATTATGTTGAGGCAAATCTCTGAAAGGCAGCGCGATCCCTGATTATTATTATTATTGTTGTTGTTGTTTTGATGTTATAGCTATTATAGTTTTTGTTGGAAGTTATATCACCAATAGACCTACTATTATTATTGTTGTTGTTGTTGTTTTGATGTTATAGCTGTTATAGTTTTTGTTGGAAGTTATATCACCAATAGACCTATTATTATTGTTGTTGTCGTTTTGATGTTATAGCTATTATAGTTTTTGTTGGAAGTTATATCACCAGTAGACCTATTTTTTATTGTTGTTGTCGTTTTGATGTTATAGCTATTATAGTTTTTGTTGGAAGTTATATCACCAATAGACCTATTATTATTGTTGTTGTCGTTTTGATGTTATAGCTATTATAGTTTTTGTTGGAAGTTATATCACCAGTAGACCTATTATTATTGTTGTTGTCGTTTTGATGTTATAGCTATTATAGTTTTTGTTGGAATTTATATCACCAGTAGACCTACTACTAAGAACTACTACACTACCTCATGCTTGTCATCGTCGTAAAAATAGCAATGATAATTATACTTTTAGGTTCCTTCTTCTTCTGATAGTATCTTCGTCACCATCACCACCAGGAGCAGTAAGAGAAGCAGCAGTAGTAGCAGTACTACATACTGGTATAAATGGTAGTGCTCAGCTAACTGTCTTAGTCCTCGATTTTATCGTTCTTGTTACTGTCATTGCTGTGTGTTGTTGTTGTTACTGTCTGTGGTGGTGCTACTGCTGCAGACAATGCTGGTGATGTTGCCATACTTGCGGACGTTGATGCGTCATAACTAATCGAGGTTTATAACCGCTTGCTTACCTGGGGTCGAAGGACAAAACTTCACAGCCCAGCTCTGCCATCGTGTCCTCAAAGGTGAAGTCATAGCTGACTCTGCATACAAGATAAATGACTTGTGCATACAGAGAGAGACACAGAGAGAGACAGAGAGAGAGAGGGGTGGGGGGGGGGGGATGGACAGAAACAATGATCTGTTTCGAAGCATAATAGAAAATACCGGTGCCATTAGCAGCAAGGTGCACATACCACCTACCAACTATCTCCTAGCTGTTCAACAGTTTGAACCATACGAAAAATCCGATATATCTTAACGAAAAATATTGGAGATTTTCTGGAGCAAATGTCAGGAAAATGGACCGTAAGCAGAAGATAACAAGACAGACAGAGCAAAAGGACTAAAGAGAGCCGGTTTGGCCTAGCGGTAAGGCGGTAGGTTGGTAAGCGGAAGAACCTCGGTTCGATACCGCTTCGGCTCTCCTTTCTCTTCAAAAGCTGTGGTTTGTGGACACTGTCTTGTGGCTTTGTCCCTCACAATTAATGAAACATTAAAATGGCTCTCATCGCTGCCCATCTTAATGCAGGTCATTCTGGTGGTGACAATGTAGCGATAGGTATATACTCTCCCTCTCCCCCACCTCCATACCCCCTTCCCCCCATTCTCCCCGTCCCTAATAAGCCTTATGCTTTCTGTGGACGTTAAGCACCATGTTTACTTAAGAGGACTAAATAAAACTTATTTAATGTAGGCGAGCGGTGGTGGGAGTGAGGGAAGCAGGTTGGAAGCGTGAATGAAGAGTCACAAGTCAGAGGTTGCTATAACATAACTTTTATTTGCACCAACCAGGAAACAGCGTAGGCTCTCTCTCCCCTGAATCAGATGCATAGGCAGCAGCTCGAACTATTACTAACTGACGACCTGCTACTGCAGGGACACTGGGGGAAACAGGATGCGGCGTGCCCAGCGCACACGTTTTAACACTTTACATAATTGGGGCCATAAAACTCCCATCCAATCAAAAAAGAAAAGGACAGGAAAGAAAGGTTAAAGGGTCACAGTCCGAAACACATACAATACACTCGGTTACATTAAAAAAAAAAAAAAACTAGAGATAGAAAATGTAGCTTAGCAAGGACAGATAGTAATAATAAGGTATTACCTAAAATCTCAGTCCATGAATTATGAAGCCAAGTAAAAAAAGAAAAGAAAAGAGCGCTGCAACCACGGTCGTTATTCAAAGCGCGTTGTATAAAGCTACAATCACTCATTCACAGTCGCATACATACATGACTAGAGCGCAGACGTAGAGACTAGCGCTACAGTCGCCATTGTGAAGCACTTAGGGCTCATCACGAGACAAGAGCTCTACAAGTGTTCAGATAGATAAAATATAAAGAACGAGGTGGGAAGGTAGCAGAAGCTGTGGAGACTGGTGATGTCACAGAGACTGAGAGTGGGCGTTGCCTTGACGACTGATCACTTCAACTGATACGGGGACGAAGGAAGAAGAAGGGAGGAGGGGGACGGGGATTTGCTCATGGTGGAGGGGGAAGAAGAAGATTCAGCTGCATTTTTTTATCATTGGCGGGAGCTGCCACTAGTACCATTTTTGTCGCGACAAAGGTTTTGTCGCGACAAAGGTTTTGTCGCGGCAAGCATGCTTTTGTCGCGACAGAAGACGTGTTTTGTCGCAACAAACACGTTTTTGTCGCGACAAAACTTTTGTCGCAATGAAAATGATACTTGTTGCATCTCCGCCAATGAAAATTGTTATGCTTTGTATATTAATGAATAATAAAGAATGATTTGATTTGAAATCTTACCCAAAAGAGTAGACCAAGCAAGGTTTCTGTACCACATAGTTTTCGTCGTTGCAATATTTCCAGGTTCCTTCCACTCTGTTCCTTAGAACCACAATGTTCTTGCATGTGTAGGATACAGGTCGGAATGCCAGCAGTCTGAAAAAGAATGCATGAGCCTGATAAGTTCACACGGTGGAGAGAAAAAAAAAGTGCATGAGCTTGATAAGTTCGCACGTTGCCGAAAAAGAATGCATGAGCCTGATAAGTTCGCACCTTGGTGAAAAAGAGTGAGCCTGATAAGTTCGCACGGTGGTGAACAAAGTCGCATGTTGGTAAAAAAAATAAAAATAATGCAAGAACATGATACGTTCGCACGTTGGTGAAAAAATGCGCAAGAGCCTGACAAGTTGGCACGTTAGTGAAAGAAGTGCATGAGCCTGATAAGTTCGCACGTTGGTAAAAAGAAATGTGCATGAGCTTGATAAATTCACAAATTGGTGGGGAAAAAAGTGCATGAGCTTGATAAGTTCACAAGTTTGGTGAAATAGAGTGCGTGAGCCTGGTAAGTTCGCATGTTGGTATTAAAAATATTAAAAATATAAAACTTCATGAGCCTGATAAAATGTCATGTTGGTGAAAAAAGTGCATAAGCCTAATAAGTTGGCACGTTGGTGAATCGAATGCATGAACCTGACTAGTTGGCACATTGGAGAAAAAAGTGCATAAGCCTGATAAATTGGCACGTTGGTGAAAAAGAGTGCATGAACCTGATAAGGTGGCACGTTGATGAAAAAGAGTGCATGAGCCTGATAAGTTCGCAGGTTGGTTAAAAAAATAATTAAATGCATAAGCCTGATAAGTTGGCACGTTGGTGAAAAGAATGCATGAGCCTGATAAGTTGGCACGTTGGTAAAAAAGAGTGCTTGAGCTTGATAAGTTCGCAAGTTGGTTCGTATATTGTGCAACTGACTCTCGTATTCTTGTAACTGACTGATTTTCTGGCGGTCATTTTACAAACTACACGTGAAGACGTTGACCGACTGTCGGGGAAAAAGTGACTGTATTCATAACTATGGTCAAGTTGACTGCATAGACAAAATTGCAGACCCATTGTCGAAGAAACGTCACAAGCATTGACTAACCTAAATTAGTAATTATGATAAAAAGAAGAAGTAATTACGATAATAATGGTCATGAACTAAAAAATTCGCATCTAGCGTCAACCAAAAGTCACAAGTGGTAAAAAATAAATTAAAAAATATCATCATTGTTTACAGTCAATTTTTTTTATACAGACAAAAATGCTGAACCGAGTCAGTGGACTGGGAAGGTTGAAATTAGGACAAGGAAGAAATTTCTGGCAGTCGGAGAAGCATGCATGGCTATATTCTGATCTACTCCAGGCTTTAAAGGGAGAACAATTGTCAGCTCTGGGTTGTCAACACATTGATTATGTGGGAGAAACAATGAATAATTATGTGCACATAATTACACTTATCTGTAATTATGCACTTTTGACGCTAGCAAGCCGCCATAGTAACATGACCACAAATATTTCCCCGACAGCAGTAGCGGGGGTGTCTTTTTACCCACCTTCTCCTTTAATTTAATCCTCTCCCAAACTCACAATACTCTACTTCTCCTTTAATTCATTCCTGTTTCAAAAATCACAGTCCAGTATTTCTCCTTTAATTTATTCCTGTCTCAAAATCACAGTACTGTAATTCTCCTTTAATTTATTCCTTTCTCAAAATCACAGTACTGTACTTCTCCTTTCATTTATTCCTTTCTCAAAATCACAATACTATACTTCTCCTTGAATTTATTCCTCTCTCAAAATCACCATACTGCTCTCCTCCCTTAATTTACTCCTCTTTCAGAATCAACATCCCTTAGTTTAATTTATTCCTCTCAGAATCACCATACTGTGCTTCTCCTTTAATTTATCCATCTCAAAATCACAATACTGTACTTCTCCTTTTATATATTCCTCTCTCAAAATCACAATACTGTACTTCTCCTTTAATTCATTCTTCTCTCAAAATCACATACTGTACTTCTCCATTAATTTATTCCTCTATCAAAACCCACAATGCTGTACTTCTTTAATTCATTCCTCTATCAAAATCACAGTACTGTACTTCTCCTTTAATTTATTCCTCTATCAAAAACCACAATGCTGTACTTCCCCATGAAATTATCTGTTGCTTCCCTAATGGTCGCTGACGTAATCCCTTCCACACTTTCCCGCACTAACTCCGCAACACCACAACACAACAATGATCATCCTTTCAAACCCTTTAACAACCACACAACACTATACCCATCACACGCAAAACTCACTCCGTTCACACGCACGACTTAACTAAGGTATATACATGGAGGACGCTGATCAAATCATTCACAAATTATATACATCATGACATTTCACAACGGTAGTGGACGATAATACGATAAAGAGGCGATGACCCAGTCACACTGGTTAAAGAAAGCACGAGAGACACAGTTCCCCATAGAGCTCAGGAGCTGTGTGAAAGTCGAGGTGGACGTCCTGGGCTACGGTC
>JABMCL010002077.1:15000-22500 GCA_018857735.1 Alviniconcha marisindica | reverse complement strand
ATGAAAAAAAAGGAGAGAAAAATCAATAAAAAAGCTGAAACAACAACAAAACTGAAGAAGAAAAAAAGAAAAAAAGAAAAAAAAATCCCCCCACCCCCACAAAAAAATTCGAAAACAATCCCCCCTCCCCCAAACAACAACAACAACAAACAAAACAAGCAACAACAACAAAAAACAATGCATGTGATTCGTGGCAATTTTGACCACGTTGGAGGAATTCGTCCAGCTTCTCAGGGGAACTTCGTCCAAAGATAAAGAGAACACACTCAACGAAAGCCAAAGGCTAAGAAAGACATTCAGACTTATAGGAATTAAGCGCAGTGATTTTAGAAAGACTGGGTGTGAACGTTTTCACCATAAACGTGGGACACCTAGAGTAATTCACCAGTTTGTAAAACCGAGAGACAACATAATTATGCTTTATTTTCCAAAGCCTAACTCTGGTCCCACAAAGTTGACCAAGTTCTTTCATTTCATCGTTTATCAGTTTGCTTGCTTGTTATCTGTTTGTTTGCTGCTTGCTAAAGGTGCTTCGTCGAAAATTTGCATTGTTTTGTACTGTCTACTTAAAATCAGCGTTCTTTTTAACCCTTTGTTTTGAAAGAAAAAAATAAGATTTATTTTTATTTTTTTCACAACCAGAGAAAAAGATCAAAGCCGTACAAACGTTTCCCACTATAGCAGCCTTTCAAGCCAATATAGCCATTTTTCATTGATAGGAGTAGTCTAAAAAATTAAAGATTAATAGGAGAAGTCTATCTTTTTTCATTCATAGGAGTGGTCTATCTTAACTGATAGGAGTAGTCTTTTTTCATTGGTAGGAGTGGTCTATCTTATTTCATTGATGGGAGTAAGTCTATCTTTTTTCATTGATGGGAGTGGTCTATCTTTTTTCATTGCTAGGAGTAGTCTGTCTTTTTTCATTGATAGGAGTATCTATCTTTTTTCATTGATGGGAGTGGTCTATCTTTTTTCATTGATAGGAGTAGTCTGTCTTTTTTCATTGATGGGAGTAGTCTATCTTTTTTCATTGATAGGAGTAGTCTATCTTCTTATTTTTTATTGATAGTAGTCTATCTTTTTTCATTGATAGGAATAGTCTATCTTTTTTCATTGATAGGAGTAGTCTACCGGAACCATATGTTTAAATATTCTACTACAACCTGTTTGCGTAATGTGTGTGTTTCTGGCGTGCCACCGGCCAGTACATTTTCTTTAATTTAATTATTAAGCATTATTTTTTATTAGAAAATGGTGTCTGAAATATTTCATGCAGTAGCATCGGATCAACACGCTGGGAAAGACTCGTCACCTGACACCTTCACCTCGGTCCATCGCCGAGCATGAGTAGTAAACGGCAGGTACCGGTCTCATCCACTCTAGTGAAGTACACCTTGCACGATTAGGATATTTAATCAAAGAAAGATATAGCATTACTTACACAATCAGCACTTAAGTCGCCCGACCAGTTATTAGTCCTGGGCAGATAACTGTCTGTGAATAAAATTCCAATACTTTTCCGAAGAACGATAAAGATTTGTTTGAACCGAATCCTAACGAACCGGTATCTGGAAGAAGAATCGGTCTCCGTATCAGTCTAGCTAGAAATCGCATATATTGCAAAACTGATAATAATAATGTACATTTATCATGCGCTCATCAACGCCCTGAGCGCTCACATGATACATATCAACCTAAATATGATATTCTGTACACATGTAGAACATAGTCCTACCAAAACAATGTACATAAAGTATTATACAAAAACAAAAACAAAACGCACTACGAACACACACACACACACACACACACACACACACACACACACACACACACACACACACACGCACACACACGTACCCCCCCCCCCCCCCCCACACACCACACACACGCAATGACTGTAGCAGAAACTGGGTACTGATATTAGTTAGGATGAAAATACTGGGAGAAGAGGAAGGTTTTCAGTTTGGCTTTAAAAGATGACAGCGTTGAGCAGTGTCTAAGATCAGTGATATTTTCCGGTCAATCGACAGAGGACACGATCCCAGACATGGAATTTGAAGTGGAAGTTGCACTGTTAAGTGATCTTGAATTTAAACATCAAGTGACCACAGTTAGGGGGGAGGGAGGGAGGCGGGGGGGGGGGGACATGAGAGCAGTGAGGTGCCGGGGTGTCCAGAGGACAGGGAGCGGGATGGAGGGAGGGGAGGGAGAGGTGTAGTGGTGAGTAGGGGATGGGAGGGCCGATAAGGGGCCGGGTGTTTAGGTGAGGAGGCGAGAAAACGGGTAAAATCTGGCACTCTGCGCAGCGCCAGTGAAATTGCAGCATATATGTCACCGCTAACATGGCCAGTCTCTTTCATTTTGGAGCGTTTTTGTCCGAATGGGGACTCCCTGAAGCTGTTGCCAAGGCTCCAGACGTGGAGAGTTACTGTTCCAAAGCGGCCTTAGGATAAGGCTTTGCTTTAAGATCATTTCTCATCAGGCTCTCTTCTACCTTTCACAACTTCTTCACCTTTACACTCCCTCCCGGCAGCTCCGCTCTTCTTCGAGTGTTCAGAATACCATCCTTAATAATAATGTACATTTATCATGCGCTCATCAACGCCCTGAGCGCTCACATGATACATATCTCATCAGGCCGAACAAAGTCCTGTGGTCAGCGCTCTTTCTCTTACCAGGCTCCAGTTATCTGGACGCAACTCCCTGTTTCTGTCCGCCATTCTACCTCTGTCAGCTGCTTTAAATCTTCATTGAAAACTTTCTCTGTTTAAAAACTTGTCTCCAGTCTCATTGCCCTGATTGCCCTGATACGCGACTGGTGTGTGTGTGTGTGTGTGTGTGTGTGTGTGTGTGTGTGTGTGTGTGTGTGTGTGTGTGTGTGTGTGTGTGTGTGTGTGTGTGTGTGTTGTGTGTGTGTGTGTGTGTGTGTGTGTGTGTGTGTGTTTGTGTGTGTTTGTGTGTGTGTTTGTGTGTTGTGTGTGTGTGTGTGTGTGTGTGTGTGTGTGTGTGTGTGTGTGTGTGTGTGTGTGTGTGTGTGTGTGTGTGTGTGTGTGTGTGTTGTGTATGTGTTTGTGTGTGTGTGTGTGTGTGTTGTGTGTGTGTGTGTGTGTGTGTGTGTGTGTGTTGTGTTGTGTGGTGTGTGTGTGTGTGTGTGTGTGTGTGTGTGTGTGTGTTGTGTGTGTGTGTGTGTGTGTGTGTGTGTGTGTGTGTGTGTTGTGTGCGCGCGTGCGTGCGTGTGCGAGTCTGTGTGTGTGCGTACGTGCGTGCGTGCGTGTGTGTGCATTCAAGTTGTATGCGTTGAATTTTGACGATATGTACTTGTAGAGAACGTGTAAGCGCTTAGGGCCTGTGCGGGTTAGGCGCTCTAAGTATTCATTATTATATTTATTATTACGGGGCCTCACAGACGGTGTGTGTGTGTGTGTGTGTGTGTGTGTGTGTGTGTGTGTGTGTGTGTGTGTGTGTGTGTGTGTGTGTGTGTGTGTGTTTGTGTTTGTGTTTGTGTGTGTTTGTGTGTGTCTGTGTGTGCGTGTGCGCGCGTGCGTGCGTGTGCGGGTCTGTGTGTGTGCTTGCGTGTGTGTGTGCATTCATGTTGTATGCGTTGAATTTTGACGATATGTACTTGTAGAGAACGTGTAAGCGCTTAGGGCCTGTGCGGGTTAGGCGCTCTAAGTATTCATCATTATTATTATTCTCAGTCTAACCGTCAGCGCGTATGAGAATTTACTCAAATGTAGAAGACTACGAAACCGAAAACAAAACGAGCGTTGACACCAAATACGAATGAGAGAAAATGGCTGAAGCCTCGATTTCAAATTCATCTCGTAACCAAATGCCGCAGTAGACGAGAACTGTGTTTGCCAACATCGTCTGCTGTATTCATCTTCAAAACATGATGCCGCGTACGATGTTTCGATCTATTCAAACTTTCTGTGAACGGCAAATTTACTAAACATTTCCACTTTTTTTCTCCCTACCTCCCCCCCTCCCCCGCCCAGTATCCAATGGCCCGACAGCCCTACACACACACACACACACACACACACACACACACACACACACACACACACACACACACATACCTACACACAGACGTCTTGTCCCTAATATGTCAGCCAGACATCCGAGGACGTTAAGTCCCGCGTCACAGGTGTGTCTTTGTGTGGCTGTTGAATGTAGATGGATGCACATGAACAGGGAGGGGGCGGGGTAGGGAGAGACCATGAGTGGACGAGCGGAGATTGGTGTGCGCATCTGTGTGTGTGTGTGTGTGTGTGTGTGTGTGTGCGTGCGTGCGTGCGTGCGTGCGTGCGTGCGTGCGTGCGTGCGTGCGTGCGTGCGTGCGTGTGTGTGTGTGTGTGTGTGTGTGTGTGTGTGTGTGTGTGTGTGTGTGTGTGACATGGTTATTGTTTGATAGGCGATAACGGTAGACTACAATATTTAAGATTCTGTTTGTTTGAAATGTATGTTAGTGTGGTTCTTGTCATACGATGTTTGTACAGCGCAGTGAGTTTAACTCTGTTTAGAGAACAGCGCTTTATAAGAATTATCATCATCATCATCATCATCATCATCATCATACAGAGGTCAGTGACCCGACCCAAAGATTCGCTCTAGTGACCCGAGCCGAGTGCCTAAAAGGCGATAAGTGCGCGAGGCGCGAAGTAAACCTGTCAACCTGTTGCTCAGCGTCCACAGAAACCATGAGACTTATTAGGGACGGGGGGTGGGGTGGCGGGAGATTAGATCCGGGGTGGGGGTGGGGTGGGGGATTAGATCCGGGTGCGGGTGGGGGTGGGGGTGGGGGTGCGGTGGGGGGGGGGGGGGGCAGAACAAGTGAATAGCTCGTCCGCTCGGTCTGACCCCGCGAAAGTACGAAAGTAACTCGGTGTTTTATGCCCAGTCAACCGTTACGGTTACCTCAGGGCAAAGACCGATGAGACCGTCAGCCACCGCCAGAGCAACAATGTTAAGGACGTGGGGACCCCGCCAATGCCAAGCAACTTGTGTACTTCGCTAATTTAGTAACTGCTGTTTCAATAGCTGTGCGGGGCAAAGTCACAAAGACGATGACCGTAGAGCAACTGTTGAGGAACAACTGAAGCAAAGTGTTGTACAACTCCACCTCCCGGCTCTTGATCTCTCCTGGGCTCTCTTGAGGGTCCAGCTCCACCTCCCTCCTATTCATCTCGCCTGGACTTACACAGTGTTGTCCAATTTTCGGAGCCCAGCATCACCTCCCTCCTCTTGATCTTCTCCTGGGCTCTCTTGAGGGTCCAGCTACACCTCCCTTCTCCTGACCTCGCCTGGACATGAACAAAGTGTATAACCTATTGAGCGGTTCAGGTAGGGTTGTTAACTCCCTTGACTTTTGCCAGGCACCGCTTAAGTCCCGAGGCTGCTTTTACTTCCGGTGCGTACTTTCTTCGCAATGGAAGGCGGTGAAAGCGAATTTTCGAATTTTACACTGCCAACTTTAAAGGCATTTTTGGAGGCCGTAGTCAGAACGTGTCTGGCAACAAGCAATAACTTGTTGCCCCAAAACGCATTTTTTTCCACGAACTCGCGATCTTCTGGTCAGCCAAACACCGACGCAAACACTTTTTTTTTCCACCCTCCATCCCCTTTCCCTGGTAAGTTTTGCAATTGCAACAGTGGTGGCATTTGTACTGCTTCGCAATTCTAGGTTCAACTTCTGTTGTTATACACAGCGTGAAGCAACGCCTACCGGCGCGGAAGTGACGCTGCGAATTCTCGCGACTTCGTGAGCGAAAGATTACAAAGGGCATTCACTCGTGCAAACCAGCTTCACTGAACCATCCAATAGGCTTAAAACTTTCGATGGAATGAACTTGGTTAGACCAAATATAGGATACCCTAAACTATCTAATAACGAATGCAGTTTCATAAGCCACGGGAGTTTATACTCACATGCATAATACAACTTTGAACACAGCTAAAACATTAGGTTAAAAATCTTAGGCGATTTAGAGTCAGAGGTATGGCACAAACCATACCAAAATCCCAACATCCTGCATTTTCCTTCAGTTTCTATCGGATATCTTCCCACTTCACCAAGCACCATACATGTTGGGGTTATAACTTGGCTGTCCTATTGCTGTAGTATCAGAATTCAGGAGCTGTGTGAAAGTAGAGGTGGCCGTCCTGGGCTTTCCATCCTAATGAGCCTTACGGTTTCTGTGGACGTAAAGCAGCACTGAACCATGGTTAGGCATTGGTCACAGTTTGTCCCTACTATGTCAACCGACATCCGAGGACATGAAGCTCTACATCATCATCATCATCATCATCATCACCATCATCTGTAGCATCTCTGTCTAGATAGGGTCTACTTCTTACCCGGGTTCGCTAGGCCTGAGTTCGAAAACGTTGATAATCCGTTAGATCGGCTCCGCTGTTGAGACACAATGGAGTCCTGGGTTAGTAGTTTCTTGCACACCAACACGATTGCCGTACCCAGCAGCGTCAGTGGCAGTACTGTGCGCAGCGGTGGCCTGCATCGCGCCATCCTGTGTGTCTGTCACAGCCACTTCTCCAAGGCGACACAGCAAACAATGTCGTCTGAACGCGATCTGTCGACTAACTATACGCTCAAGAAGGCGTGGCCTATTTCTATGACCTGTCACTCACAGAAGACAATAGCGATGCACACTGGGACATTTTTGTTCCCATTTTCGCTCAGATGATAAATCTAGCGGTTGGGGTCAAAGATTGTCAGCTACGCATGGCTGACGTATTTTTGGTGGGTATAGGGAGGTGTGGGGGAAATTCGTCCAAACAGGAATGTATGAAGTACATGCACGCTTCGAGACACGATTCTGTCATCTTGACTCAACCAACACAAACTGGTATTGGTTTGTAGACACCTTCGACCAGTCGCAGACTAGTTTACAGCATGAATACCCTTGTGATCTCATGAATATTCAGTCGAATTTTCTTTTTCCAATTCTATGTGATTCGGGGCAATTTCGACCAGGGTGAGGGAATTTCGTCCTGCTTCTCAGGGGAACTTCGTCCAAACGTAAAGAGAACACACTCAACGACAGGAAAGGCTAAAGAAAGACTCCCAAAACCAAATAATTGTTACGTTTAGTGTTTTCAGAAGAAGAAAAATAACTATGAACTTTTTCAGCTTAAACGTGGAATTAAGGTAAACTCAGTACGAATAGTGTGAACCCGACCGAAGTGCTTTATTTCCGAAGGCCTAACTGGTCCTACAAAGTTAACAAATTTCTTTCATTTCATTGTTTACCCTGCTCCCCTTTCGGCTGAGGTCAACATTTTCCCGTTCCTTTCAACTGTCAGCAAGTCCCAGTCCTTCACGTTACTGTTAACTATAACAATATACTTTATTAATCCCAGTGGGAAATTAAATCTGTCGTTCGATCGCACAACGAAGAACATATCTCAATAATTCTAAATCATTAACCACAGGCACATACACACTCTTAGACATACGCCCCCTTTCTCTCAATC
>JABMCL010002077.1:0-5000 GCA_018857735.1 Alviniconcha marisindica | reverse complement strand
AACAGCATCAACAATAGCAACAACAGAATGGCTACGACAACGTCATCACCATCATCAGCACCATCATCATCGCCATCATCATCGTCGTCGTCGTCGTCGTCATCATCATCATCATCATCATCATCATCATCATCATCATCATCATCATCATCATCATCATCATCATCATCATCATCATCATCATCAAGAACAACAGCAACATCAGCAGCAGCATTAGTAAAAACAGCATCAACAATAACAAGAACAGAATTGTAACGACAACGATAAAATACGATAACGTCGAGGATAATGACCGTGCTAATACTGCTGAAACCTTTGTGTCTCTTGCTGCTACTGATGCCGATGGTGACGATAAATAATATGACGATGTGAGAAGAGCCAACAAACAAGGGAGCTAATTAGCGCTCGAAAAACGTCATGCAAACACGAAAACAAAGACTTGAGTCGCCTACTGTAACTCTGCCTTGGCATGCGAATAAATACAAGGCACATAAACTCCACCAGAGGTATATTCTCACACTCTTTGCGAGAAGAAGAAGAAAACATGGCGGTATTGTTATCATCATCATGATTTTTTTATAAATGGGGTGGGGTGGATGTGTGTGTAGGTGGGGGGGGGGGGGGGGGGGTCAGGAGTTTGATATAGGGACCTGGCGAGAACTGGATTTTGTGTGTCGCCCTGATATAACCGCACTGGTTGGCTGGGCGTAAAACACCAATTTACTTCTGGAGTGTGTGTGTGTGTGTGTGTGTGTGTGTGTGTGTGTGTGTGTGTGTGTGTGTGTGTGTGTGTGTGTGTGTGTGTGTGTGTGTGTGTGTGTGTGTGTGTGTGTGTGTGTGTGTGTGTGTGTGTGTGTGTGTGTGTGTGTGTGTGTGTGTGTGTGTGTGTGTGTGTGTGTGTGCGTGTGAAATAATTAGCCAGGCAAATACAAGGTCATCAGATTAACTAGTAAAATAACTGGCTCACAGTTCCGGGCATACCGAAGAAGAGGAACAACAACAGCAATCATCATCATCATCATCATCATCATCATCATCATCATCGTCATCATCATCACCACCACCACAACCACGATCATCATCATCATCATCATCATCATCATCATCATCATCATCATCATCATCATCATCATCATCATCATGACAATCTAGCTTTTTCGCAAGGTCCATCTTGGCCACAGTTGTCCACGGCTGTTCTTCTGGCTGAGATCTGACACACTTGGCGTGTGAAGCATTTCATGCAGATCTGTCTGGTCCCAGTTGTCCTTCTGGCAGTGAGGTCCCTATACACCCAGCTATTCACGGCTGTCCTTTAGGCTGTCCTTCTGGCATTGATGTCCCTATACACCCAGCTATTCACGGCTGTCCTTTAGGCTGTCCTTCTGGCAGGGAGGTCCCTATACACCCAGCTGTTCACGGCTGTCCTTTAGGCTGTCCTTCTGGCAGGGAGGTCCCTATACACCCAGCTGTTCACGGCTGTCCTTTAGGCTGTCCTTCTGTCAGTGAGGTCCCTATACACCCAACTGTTCACGGCTGTCCTTTAGGCTGTCCTTCTGGCAGGGAGGTCCCTATACACCCAGCTATTCACGGCTGTCCTTTGGCTGTCCTTCTGGCAAGGAGGTCCCTATACACCCAGCTATTCACGGCTGTTCTGTTGGCTGTCCTTCTGGCAGGGAGGTCCCTATACACCCAGCTATTCACGGCTGTCCTTTTGGCTGTCCTGGCAGTGGGGTCCTTATACACCCAGCTATTCACTACTGTCCTTTGGGCTGTTCTTCTGGTAGTGAGGTTCCTATACACCCAGCTATTCACGACTGTCCTTTTGGCTGTTCTTCTGGCTGAGCTCTACATCACACAGCTTCTGCTGCACTTCAGGGAGGTCCATCCGGTCCCAGAGGTCCACGGCTGTCCTTCTCGCAGTGAGGTCCCTATACACCCAGCTGTTCACGGCTGTCCTTTTGGCTGTTCTTTTGGCATTGCGGTCCCTGTACACCTAGCTATTCACGGCTGTCCTTTTGGCTGTCCTTCTCGCAGTGAGGTCCCTATACACCCAGCTATCCACGGCTGTCCTGGCAGTGAAGTCTCTATACACCCAGCTTTTCATGGCTGTCCTTTAGGCTGTCCTTCTGGCAGTGAGGTCCCTATACACCCAGCTGTTCACGGCTGTCCTTTTGGCTGTCTTTCTGGCTGTGAGTTCTCTATACACCCAGCTGTGCACGGCTGTCCTTCTGGCTGTGATCTACGGCATATTTGGCGTCTGCAGCTCTTTAGTTTAGTCCGTCTACACCCAGACGTCCACGGCTGTCCTTCTGGCTGTGCACCACGTCATCGCAGCTGTCTGCAGCTGGTCCTTTCACTTGTCTGTGTCCACGGCATGCTCCGCAGTCCGTCCGTTTTATTTCTGAATGGTTATTTGCTGTTGTTGTAATTAAATGTTTTATGATTCAAGTGAATGTGTGATGAGTGTACTTGGCACCAGAAAACATTCCTCGTGCAATCAGTGTACTGACACTTGGCAATAAAGTTATATTGTATAAAGCTACATTGTATTGTATTCTTATGCCATGACCAATTAGCTATTTGGGTGCTGCTGCTGTTGATATTTCTGGTGTTGTTTAGATTCACTTTCTCAGTTGTGTCTGGACAGCATGAAGATGGCTGACCATCGGCGAAGCCCTCAGATGATATTCTACGCCATTGGACTCGGACACGAAGACACTGACACCTTCGATCCTCACCTGGACAGCTACGTCAAGGAGAAGACCGCGTGGAAAATGCGAACTCTGGAATCGCTGCTGAGACAACATAATCACACAGAGGTAAAATCCAAACACATGGAAGGTTAAAAAGAACGCTTATTTAATATGACACAATACAACATGCGACTTTTCGGGGTAAGCCCCTTTGTCAAGCGACACAGAACAACATTTAAAGGACAGTTCAATAACATGCAGGCTAAGTATTCACTTGTGGCTAATCTGAACCGTTAGAACACCTGTTGGGGGCCATAGCATAACTTTAGTGAACCGTTACACCTGTTGGATGTGCCATACTATTATTTAGTGAACCGTTACAACATCTTTTGGATTTGCCATAAATATTACTTTGGTGAACCGTCACAGCACCTGTTGGATGTGCCATAAATATTACTTTGGTGAACCATTACAACACCTGTTGGATGTGCCATAACTATTACTTTGGTGAACCGTTACAACACCTGTTGGATGTGCCATAAATATTACTTTGGTGAATCGTCACAACACCTGTTGGATGTGCCATAAATATTACTTTGGTGAACCATTACAACACCTGTTGGATGTGCCATAAATATCACTTTGGTGAACCGCCACAACACCTGTTGGATGTGCCATAAATATTACTTTGGTGAACCGTCACAACACCTGTTGGATGTGCCATAAATATTACTTTGGTGAACCGTTACAACACCTGTTGGATGTGCCATAAATATTAATTTGGTGAACCGTCACAATGCATGGATTGGGCCATGCTCTTCTTCTTGTTGAGGTGTTAAAAACCCTACTGATCAGGCATGACCTTACTTGTTGAGATGTTAAAAACCCTACTGATCAGTATGATCTTACTTGTTGAGATGTTAAAAACCCTACTGATAAGGCATGACCTTACTTGTTGAGATGTTAAAAACCCTACTGATAAGGCATGATCTTACTTGTTGAGGTGTTAAAAACCCTACTGATCAGGCATGACCTTACTTGTTGAGATGTTAAAAACCCTACTGATAAGGCATGACCTTACTTGTTGAGATGTTAAAAACCCTACTGATCAGGCATGACCTTACTTGTTGAGGTGTTAACAACCCTACTGATAAGGCATGACCTTACTTGTTGAGATGTTAAAAACCCTACTGATCAGGCATGACCTTACTTGTTGAGGTGTTAAAAACCCTACTGATAAGGCATGACCTTACTTGTTGGGGAGTTAAAAAAAAACTACTGATAAGGCATGACCTTACTTGTTGAGATGTTAAAAACCCTACTGATCAGTATGATCTTACTTGTTGAGGTGTTAAAAAACCTACTGATCAGGAATGATCTTACTTGTTGAGATGTTAAAAACCCTACTGATCAGTATGACCTTACTTGTTGAGATGTTAAAAACCCTACTGATCAGTATGATCTTACTTGTTGAGGTGTTAAAAAACCCGACTGATCAGCATGATCTTACTTGCTGGTGTACGCAAGTACGTGTCACCGGGCGCGATATTTTAATTAGTATCCACGTCGTAACATATGCTACGTACTTGTCGCCAGTTGCGATGTTATAAGCAGTATCCATGACGTAACATGGTACGTACGTGTGACCAGTTGCGGTCTTATAATTAGTATCCATAGCGTAACATGGTACGTACGTGTCACCGCTGGTGATCTTATCACTATTATCCATGGCGTAACATGGTACGTATGTGTCACCGCTGGTGATCTTATCACTAGTATCCATGGCGTGACATGGTACGTACGTGTTATTAGCTGCGATCTGATAATTATTATCCATGGCGTCATCAGCTCCGATCTGATAATTATTATCCATGGCGTAACATTGTATGTACGTGTCATTAGCTGCGATCTCATCATTAGTATTCATGGTGTAACATGGGACGTACGTGTCATTAGCTGCGATCTGATCATTAGTATTCATGGTGTAACATGGTACGTGCGTGTCAACAGCTGCGATCTGATCATTAGTATTCATGGTGTAACATGGATGCATGTCAAATATTGTCTGTATGATTGCAGCGCGTTATTGATGTCCTGAAGATGGACATCGAGTCTTACGAGTGGAACGTGACCAGAAACATGCTGGACACTGGGGTTTTGAAGTGAGTCTCTCTCTGTCTGTCTGTCTCTGTCTCTTTCTATGCCTGTCTCTATCGCTGCCTATCTGTCCGTCTCTCTCTGTCTCTATCCGTCCGCCCGTGTGTGTGTGTGTGTGTGTGTGTGTGTGTGTGTGGTGTGTGTGGGTTG
>JABMCL010002569.1:22500-39862 GCA_018857735.1 Alviniconcha marisindica | reverse complement strand
TACCAGCCCTGCTGTGCGGCCTTATCGCCAGGCCAAACCGGCCGCCAGGCCAAACCGGCCGCCAGGCCAAACCGGCTCACGAACAACCAAGCCCACAACACATCCTCGTTGTTCCTGATGTCAAAACACTCACGTGCACAAAGAATGGTGGCCACGGGCCAGCTTGTTCCGTTAGCGCAGTCAACGTCAACGGTCCCTCTGACGAGTACATCTGTGCTGACGCTGCAGCTGTAGTGGGCGGTGTCATGAGTTGGGGTCACCGTGTGCGTCACTGTCGTCCTGTCTATCAGCGGTGGTGGCGAACAGGCTGAGAAAATGTACATTACTTGTCAGTGTCGTAATCTCTCTCTCTCTCTCTCTCTCTCTCTCTCTCTCTCTCTCTCTCTCTCTCTCTCTCTCTCTCTCTCTCTCTCTCTCTCTCTCTCTCTCTCTCTCTCTCATATACATTACTTACCAGGCTGAGGTGCAGGGATTGCTGGGGCTGTAGTTCTCAGAGGCAGGACTGTCTGGATAAACCAGAAAAAGGCAAACTAAGGTTATCGATCTGTGTGAACGCTGTTGCTTAATTTTGTTTACTAACGACCATTGGTTATAAGTCAGCGTCGCTGACGACAATGATTTACATGGAAACTATCCTTTTGTACACGGAGAGCAAGTCCCATCAAGTTTAACCGGCACCAGCTGAAATATGCAATACGACAGCGAGTGGTGCGTGCAACACAAGCGAACTACGACATCTCTAGTTGTGGAACGCCAATCCTGCTATGTATCACAAACAAAACTATGTTAAAAACAAATACAAAACAAAAAAGCAAATGAAATGAAAAACGAGCTGGATTTTTTTCACTTCAAAGTAGGGTGAGCAAAATTCAAGTCTTTGTAAGCGGTCTACCACAAACCTTAAAGCGAAGTGATGGTGGATTTGGACACAGAAAGCCAACTGCTTGACAGATGGACTCAGTTTAAAAAGAAAATCCTCCCCCACCCCCCACCCCTTTTTTTCTTTTCTTTTTAAAGAAAAGATCGTTTTCAACAGAAGTCTTAGGGAGTCTGGCAAAAACTTGAGCTGTGTCTCAGAATCCAAGTCAGAAATGTCATGATAATCATCCGTGCAATTCTGGTTTTGTAAAATATATTTTCTGATCAACTCCCTTTCGACCTTATCGCTCTTGCCTTGTCCTCTTCTGGGTCCTTTGGCAGGGTAAGTTTCCCTGTGAGCCGGTTTGGCCTAGCGGTAAGGCGTTAGGCTGGTAAGCGGAAGGACCTCGGTTCGATGCCGCTTCGGCTCTCCTTTCTCTTCAAAAAGGTTGTGGTTGGGGACACTGTCTGTGACTTTGTCCATCACTTCCAAACTGAAACATTAAATGGTCTCATCGTGCCCTTTACCCCTTAAAAAGGTGACTTGGGTTATCACTTGCAATATTCCTCTCTTATTTTCCCCTCCCCTCCCCCCCTTTCCCCGCCCCTAATAAGCCGTGGTTTCTGTGGACGTTAAGCACCATGTTTACTTTTTATTTTAGTTTCCTTGCATGGCTTTGCCTCCCTTATATTCACCTCCGGATTCCCCGCCTTTTCGGATACACATATATTCCTAAAGTTGTCTAAAAAACCTTACGTTACATATCCTTTTGCTGTGTGCAGTCTCCTTCTTGTCACGTCGATACATGTAGATTTTATTCCGTTGTTTTGTTATTTATGTGTGGCACCCGCGTTTTCCTTTCAATGGAATAAAGAAGTACTTGACTTGTACTTGACTTGACTTGACTTGACTTGACCTTACCTGACCTGACCTGACTTGACTTGACTTGACTTGACTTGACTTGACTTGACTTGACTTGACTTGACTTGACCTGACCTGACCTGACTTGATTTGACTTGACTAACCATATACGGTGCCTAAGCGATGGATCTGAATTTCTCGTAAAGGATTTAACGAGTAAGCGAGAACTAACATGAAGCAAGTATGCAAAAATAAGAGAAAAGGGGGAATGGGAGGGCGGTTGAGGTAGGGGGATGGGGGGCAGACGAACGAACCTGGGAGGTCATCACTCCACACGTGGCCTCCAGCGACGTGCTGGCAGCGCCCAGGTCAGCGGCGGAACAGACGAAGCAGCGACAGGAGGAGCCAAGGTGAAGGTCAGCGCACGTGAGACTGAAGCCCTGACATCCAGCTGTGACGCCGCAGGCACCGGCACACTGAACTCTGCTCATCCGTCTGGAACCGCCCACCTCTTGACACGCATCACTGGGCAGCTGTAGAAGACGAGGACAAATGGGGTCAATTTGCTTGGTGTGAGTCAGTGGGATGTATTCGTGGGTCAGTGAAATGACTGGATGGATCTGTGAGGTGACTATGGGCCAGTCAATGGGATCAGCTGGTTGGTCAGTGGAATGAACTGATGAATCTGTTGTTCAGTGGAATGAGTGGATGGGTCTGTGATGTAAATAGCGTTAATCACTGAGATCAATGCCTAGGTTAGTGAAATGAATGCATATATATAAGGATAATAGGGTAGTTAGTAGTAGGGTGAACTTATGGGTGAATTGAACAAATGGATGGGTCTGTAAAGTGAAAGCGGGTTAGTAGGTTAAACGTACAAGGATACAAGAATAATTTATTCGTTAATGACATTCAACTGTACACAGGAATTTGTCATGGTTACGTTCCATTCATACGGTGATTTAACAAGTAGACAAAACATTGCAATTAGCAATGTCTAAAACTTATAAATAGCATTCAACAATGTAACAATCTCGTTCATGTAAAATATAAAACTACCCACACACACACACACACCCCCACACACACACACACACACACCACAAAACAAAACAAAACACACACACACACACACACACACACACACCCCACACACACACACACACAACACACACACACACACACACACCCCAAACACACATCCACACACAACCCCATACACAAACCTTTACACAACAACACTC
This sequence comes from Alviniconcha marisindica, assembly GCA_018857735.1. Classification (NCBI taxonomy): domain Eukaryota; kingdom Metazoa; phylum Mollusca; class Gastropoda; family Provannidae; genus Alviniconcha; species Alviniconcha marisindica. The sequence goes on along the minus strand of JABMCL010002569.1, from coordinate 36,898 downwards.
ACACACACCACACACACACACACACCCCACACCACAACACACACACACACACAAAACACACACACACACACACCCCACCACACACACACACACACACACCCCACACACACACACACACACACACGCACACACGCACATACACAGACACACACACGCACGAACGCACGCACGCGCGCACGCACGCACGCACGCACACACACACACACACACTGGTGAATGGAATGAATGGATGGGTCTATCAGGTAAATCAATTCAATGAGATCAACTGGTGGGTCAGTAGAATCAATATATGTGTTACAGTACTGAGGTTGGGGGGATTTGTTTTTTCCTGTCCCATCATCTGTGCCGACCTCAGAGGCACTGCTCCCACGCCGCTCGTCCCGGCATTTCCATCAACGGTCACACCCAGGGTTCATTCCACATCGCGACCCCACCTCTAGAGTTCCACAGGAGGAGACGTCAGATCGTTGGTAGGCTGCTATCCGAAGGAGACACTGCACTGCTGCCGAGTCACTTCGGTGTGTTCAGTAGTGTCTGTTCTGACTAACATATACAGGACACCACCTACTATGCCCCCCACTGACGACAGTGCTAGTTTGGGGGGAAGCGAGTAGCGCGCCCCCCCCCCCCCCCCCCCCCCCCCCCCCCCCCCCCCCCCCCCCCCCCCCCCCCACCCCCCCCGCCTCCCCCCCCCCCCCCTCCCCCCCCCCCCCAGCCCCCCCCCCCCCCCCCACCCCCCCCCCCGAGAGCAGACCGCCACTACGTCCCTCCACCAATCCTCCTGTGTGGACTCTCTGACGTTGAGGGCTTTGATCAGACCTGCCTCAGACAAGAGAGGAGGGAGGAACACCGAGAATGAGGCCACCACGAGAGCATATGAAGCGTTACAGAAGCTGAGCCTTAAAAAAAAAATATATATATATAAAAAATGCAGTGATCGATGGGGATGAAGATGATAACTGATGATGCTATGGAGGTCCATTTCGGTTTGAGACTACTTGACAGAGCCACAGACTACGCTTACTGTCACTGTTAATTATCTCGGTGTTAACCAGGCCCGGGAACTGCGGCACCTGCAGCGTTTGTCAAGTAGTTAGAGCAACACTCTCAAAGACGCATCCGTGAAGTGGATTAAGCTCGGCTGTGTGGTTCCAGCCTTCCCACTGGGCCCATAGCACTCCCAGCTCTGGGTGGAAGCCGGCCAGGGCTGAAAAATCCCACATGACTCTGAAGGGATTCGAACCCGTGATCTTCCAACCCGCAGTCCGACGCGCTAACCACTACGGGGGTGGGTGGGGAAGGGATTAGTCAATTAACTGTAACTGGCCTGCTTGTTCTTCGTCATCATAAACGTAGATGACGTCATGATGTTGCACCACGCAGCTTGAAAGCAGACGAAAAGGAGGATGACAACCACCGCCGACGTCATCGAAATGTCCAACCCCATCTCCACCGGAAATGTCTTCGTCGGTGTCTTCTTGGACCATGAAAATAATAATAACAAAAAATAACTCTTTCATAGCGCTCTAGCTGTGAACGAGGTTACGTGCTCAGAAATAAACTATCTTAAGAAACAACACAAAGAGCAAGTATTATGTATACATACAACAACACTCCAAACGTTTAACAATAAAACGTTCCCCTGTCCTACATTTTCTATCTGAAATGTACAGGAAAGGAAATCAGGGTTGGAAGAGTGGTGGGTGGGGGGGGGGGGGGGGGGTAGAATTGCTAGTATGTAAGTAGGTAACTTGGTGTTTTATGCCCAGTCAACCAGTCCGGTTATATCAGGGCGATACACATTTGTCATCATATATACATTTTGAAATGTGTGTACGATTTAAAACTGGTATATGTACAAAAGAAAATTAAATACTTGGTTTAAACAAAATTTTATTCATTCATCGTAATCATAAGCTCAACAAATAAGTACAGGAAACACAAAAGCAATATGCTTATTTGAGTGTTACCTATAGATAAAATGATAATCACACAGACATTTACGATGGCAAGATGGCAAATTGTTGTCAAAACGTCAGAGGCAACAAAACCAACAAAGACCAAAATGACAACAAAAAACAAACAAAACAAAAAAAAAAACAATAGCAACAAAACGGGAGGAGGGGGTGGGGGTTAAAAAAGCAAATAACTAACCGAATGGTCTAGTATGTTGTCATAATTATTGATCTGAGAGAGAGAGGGAGAGGATTAAAACGTGTACTTCTTCGCTTGTATCATAAACAATTTTTGGCAGACTTTTACAGATTTACAAGCGGTCGGTTTGGCGCAGAAAGTCGTGGACTATAGCAAATATTTTCTTATTAGTTTCTAAATGTAGCTGGTCGTTTCCAAACAGAAGTGTGTTGATATTTCTTTCATTCTCATCTAGTTTATTAATGGTTTTATTTCTAATACTATTATAAAGGGGACAATGTAGTAAGAAATGCTCTGATGTTTCTGCTGTATATCCGCATGAACATATAGGGTCTTCTAACAGGTGGCGTCTGAATAAGTCATAATTTAAATCGCTAATAACAAGTCGAAGTCTACAATGCTTAACTTGTTCCTTTCTAGAACCAAAATAATAATATATAGGAACCACAGTGTCATTCGTTGACAAATATTTTTTCAGCAGACTAATTGAAGGATTTGTTTGTATAGTTTGAGGTAATGTGTTCCACAGTTGGGTAGTTGACGGAATGAATGAATTTGCATATAGTTCTGTTTTGTGAGCGGGAATGACTCTTTCATGTGGTCGTCTGCGATGATACGGGTTTGTTGTTGAAACTAGAGGTGGTACTAAGTTCGATAGGTATCCGGGGCATAGGTAATTAATCATTTTGTGAAACATTAATAGCTTGTGACGTTTTCGTCTTTCTTTTAGTGTGCAAAATCCAGATTCTTTATACAACTTTTCGTGGCTTGTTCCTCTAACAGCTCCTAAAATAATTCTTATAGCTTCCAAATGCAGGTTTTCGAGCATGTTTGAAAGTGTTCCAGTACAATTATCCCAAACAATGTCGGCGTAGTCAAACTGTGGCAATATAAAGGATTTGTACATAGTATCCAAGGCTTTTCTGCATAACTTGTACTTAAAGGAACGTAAACATGAAATAAGAAGGGTTGCTTTTCTAATAATACTGTTTATATGTTTTTCCCATTTGCAGTTACTTTGAAAAATCAGACCTAAGTGTTTGTGACATTCCTTGTCTTCGAGAACAATATTTCCAAATGACAGTGGGTAAACTGGATGGTTGTCTTTCTTAAATGTTAACAATTCAGTTTTTTCTTCATTAAAACTAACTTTCCATCGTTTCGCCCAGCTGTTAATTTTTTCCAAGTCAGAATTTAAAATTGCTGCTCTTCTGTCGGGGTCTTTCAATGCAAGTGACACACTTGTGTCATCCGCAAAAAGTTTTATAACAGATTCAATATTTTTGGTTATGTCGTTTATATATATGAGAAATAACAAGGGTCCTAACACAGACCCCTGTGGAACTCCAGAAGGTACTGTTTTGTATTCAGACTTTTTACCTTTTATAACAACGGCTTGTTTGCGATTTTGTAAATAGTTTTGAAACCATAATGCCAAATTGCCTCTTATACCAACAGCTTCTATTTTTTTCAATAATCCCTTGTGCCACACTCGATCAAAGGCTTTGGAAATGTCAAAAAAAAATGGATTGTGTAGTTATTCCTTGATCGAATGATGTACATAGGTCATGATATATTGATGTGAGTTGGTTAACTGTCGAGTCTCCTGGCACAAATCCTGACTGGGATGGAGTAATAATATTATAAACCTTTAAATAATTCAACACACGGCTGTGAACACATCGTTCTAAGACCTTGCCTACACAACTTAACAGCGAAATAGGACGATAATTATTACACAGATTTTCGGGTCCTTTTTTATGTAGTGGTGTTACATGAGCAATCTTCCAAATGTTTGGAAAGATACCTTCATTCAAACAGCGGTTAAATAGGATGGTTAAGGGTTCTGTAATAATGTCAACTGTAGCTATCAGCAATTTGTTATGAATCATATCGGGCCCTGTTGCCTTTGATTTGTCTAATTTTTTTATTACACTATGTATGTCAGCGTGCGTAAGAATAATATCAGTAATTTCAGAGTCAGTGTACTCTACATTTGGAGTATTTTCGTTTGGATTGTCTAAAATCGATTGTTGAATAAAATAATCATTCAATGCGTTGACCTTGTCTTCGCTGGAAGAATACAAAGTACCATTGAAGAAGATGGGAGGAATGTCGTCGGATATGCCTTTTTTATTCATAAATTGTTTTACCAGTTTCCACCATTCCTTAGTACCGAACTGTTTTGGGTCAGATGCCTTTAAATCAAGTTCATTTAAATATTCCAGTTTTCTGTCTCTAATCTTAGTAGTTACTAAGTTTCTATAAGTCCGATAAGCTCGCCAGTCTTCGTCTTTATTGCTGCGTTTTGCTTTTTTAAACAACCTATATCTCTGTTTTATAGCCCAGCGAATGTCTGCATTTATCCAAGCAGCATCTTTAGAGCGAATTGTAACGGTTTTTACAGGCATGCAATTGCAGGCGGCTTCGAAAAATATAGTATTAAAATGTTCAGCACAGTCGTCAATGGATCCTTTTTGCATTGCATCGGCCCAGTCTATACGAGACAGCATGTTGCAGAATTTAATGGCATCTAATTTGTCATAATTGTATAATGTTCTTTTGAAACTATAATTAGTATTGGTGTTATTGATCACTGTTGCACATGGCACACAGTGGTCACTACATATTTCCGGCAAAACCTCTATACTTTTGATAACTTGTGGCGTCTGGGTTATAATAAGATCAATACATGTACTACTTGTCGGAGTTATTCTAGTGTCAGAATTAGTAAGCTGGTGCAACTGAAACATGTAGAGTATATCAACTAAGTGCTTGCTTGGGAAGTTAAAGTCGGAATTGAAGTCCCCAAAGGCAATAAATTTTAAACCAGTGTTATTTACATTCCAAAAGCTTTGTCTGATCAAATCCCAATAGTCAACTGTGGCACTCGGTTGTCGGTAGAATGAACCTATTAGCATGGTTTCCTTGTTAATTTTGGTTTCAATCCAAATAGCTTCAAGACCGGGTACATGAAGATCGGGTCTGTGCTTACAGAATAAGTGTCGTTTCACGTATATGGCTACTCCACCACCACTGTGGTTTAACGGTCGGTCTAGTCTAATCGGTGGATGGAAATGTAGTAAGTCTGTTTGAGCTCTAGTATGATGCGGAGCTAGCCATGTCTCAGAACATGTAATAATATCATATTTTTTGCATTCAGTTTCAATGTCCGATATGTGTTTTGGTATACTTCTTGCATTGAGATGAATTATTTTGATTTCATAATTAGGGGTAGGGCCTGGGTTAGATTCGATATCTCCTGAGCGTAAGAGAAGCAATTGTAACAAACCAGATGACAAACTTGATAACTGTAATCTATTTTCTTGCGGTTCCGAATGAAAACAACGAGATGTGGAATGCCCTGTGTTTTCAACAACAGTTGTCTGCTCAGCAAAAAGGAAAAAGAATAGGGCTATCGTCACTCGATTATGGCTTCTCGTGCAGCATAGAATATAAAATGAGATCACTGATAATTTACTAAAAAATACTTTGTCATGATTATTGACCGCTCTATTGTAAAAACATCCAATCCTGGCTCTATAAACACACAAATCATTCGCCATTTTATGTAACGGTTCCCATGAGAACGCAAAACAAAAACAAGCCCAGGATGGATGTGTAGTTTTGTGCGGTATACAATAACAACAAGCGACTGTCTTCCAATCCAGTCTCTCTCAAGGCTGTCTCCCTAGAAAAAAATACACTGTTCATTCTGCAATTAAATGTTAACGGGTAAGGAAAAAGAAGACAAAAACAAAACAAAACAAAAAACAACAACAACCAAAAACAAAACAAGAGTGATGGAGAGAAAAAACTAGAGTGATAAATTAATTTCTTAATTATTATATACACTGTCTTACAGATATACAATGTGTATGGCGAGGGTTGTTTGCGCCGCAATAGGCGCGGTAATTTACATCATTATTCAGTAAGGGACTATAATCACTCGTCGTAGTCTAAATCAAACGAAAGGGCTCGGTTTTTTCCTTTACGTGTAGCTACAACGGAAAAACTTTGGCGTGCAAGTCAGGCTACAGTTACAGATTCGTTACAATACAATGCGCATTTCGTAACACTACACATTGATGGGACACGATTGTTTGCAATAAGGTATCCTACCGTATCTTAATTTAGAGTGTTACTTAATGTGCGGGGCTTGATTGAGTGTTTGCGTGTACCTGAGAGTGCGGTGTACGATGATTTAACGATGTGCGTGGGTTCGATTGTTTGCGGTGTGTGTGTTGTGTGTGTGTGGTGTGTGTGTGTGTGTGTGTGTGTGTGTGTGTGTGTGTGTGTGTGTGGGTGTGTGTGTGTGGGTGTGTGGGTGTGGGTGTGTGGGTGTCGTGTGCAAGTGTGTGTGATGTGCGTAAGCATGTGCGTGCGAGTGTGCGTGTGCGTGCGTGTGTGTATTATCGGTTTCCAGTGCTCTGTGAATGTTTCTGGCTATTATTAATAATGTACAGTCAAGCACTACTAGTGAGACTATTTTTACATCAACGTAACGGTCGGTCGCAAGCACGGCGACAATATAAACCTATTATATGCAAACCTACGTTTCCTATTTTACTAACGCCTGGCGGTATCTCATTACAAAACATAATGCCATAAGGATTACAACATACATGTATGCACGTGAAGTGCGTGATCTGTACAAAACTCTTAAAGGGCGGTAACTATTAAAATACAGTAAACATAAACTAAACAAAAACATGCTGATCTACAACTTACTCAATCCACCCCACTCTCCCCCCACCCAACCCCCCCATTTTTTTTTGGATTGCTTTCAAAAGGTTAAAAATCTTCTCAGGTAAAATATCCTGAAACGACTCACGCCATGATTGAGCTATAAAGTGGCTCTCTCTCATTTCAATAAAATCCGAACAAGCAAGTAAAAAATATGTTCAGTGTTTAAACGTTCATCACACCCGATTCACATTGGCGGTCCCTCACCCTTCAATAAAAAAAAAGAACGATTGATAAAATAATGGACAGTGTGCAATCAGGCTATCACAGTCTCTTTTTTCTGTTTGTCCAGGACACTGTCAAAACTGCAAATAGTTTACGTAATTTATTTTCCGTTAACTCGTTCCCACTCAGACTGCCACAATTCTAATATATATTTGTTTGCACGTGATTTTAAGTCTGAGAAGGAGATGAGCTCAACCGAGATGTCGCCAACGAGGGCATCCTTAGTAACAGAATCTGCAGCCGAATTGCCTCTAATGCCCACATAGCCAGGAACCCACATAAATGCGACCTTCCCATCTCTGGTCAGATTCATGTAAAGTTCCAAAATCTGCACCAAAATAAGGTGGTCATGTTTCCAGTTAAAAACCACTTGTAAAGATGATAGCGAGTCAGATAATATCACAAATGATCTCCCTCTAGAACAATAAACGTGCTTGAGGGCCAAAAGAATAGTCTGCAGCTGAACAGTATATATAGAGCTGTCGTCGGGAAGCCGACAAGTACAGGTTTTCTGAGAACTTTTGGTGGAGACAGCCGCCGCAGCAACTCCTGCCTCTGTTTTCGAACCGTCTGTGAAAATTCTTTCAAACATAGGATATTCAATAATAAGCTGTAAATAAAACTGTTTGTATGTTTTTGGGATGGTTGCATCTTTTTTAATTTGGTTAAAGTCAAAATAATTATTAAAAATAATGGAAAAAAAAGAAAGAAAAACATTTTGTATAATTTACAGAGAGAGAGAGAGAGAGAGAGAGAGAGAGAGAGAGAGAGAGAGAGAGAGAGAGAGAGAGAGAGAGAGAGAGAGAGAGAGAGAGAGAGAGACTCACCCTGGCAAACGGCCACAGCACAGTTATAGCCGGAAAGCACCAGAAGATGGTCCACGCTAATCGTTTACGTACCTTGTGCACAACTCTTGGCCATGCAGTGCTCCTCGCCTCTTCTTGCCTGCAATATACAATGCCGGTTTTCCGGCTTGGCTTGGGCTGTGCCACGAGGTATGACACCAGCGAGAGCACCAAGCTATATTCAAATGTTGTTAGCCATTGATTTGGGCTGTGCCGCAATATATCGACACCTGTCGAACACCGAAACTGCATTAAAATTTCATCAGCCATTGATTTGGGCTGCTCTTCTCCTTCTCTCTCTCTCTCTCTCTCTCTCTCTCTCTCTCTCTCTCTCTCTCTCTCTCTCTCTCTCTCTCTCTCTCTCTCTCTTCTCGTCCCCCTTCGTCTATCTGTCTGTCTGTCTCTGTCTCTGTGTCTGTCTCTCTGTCTGTCTGTCTGATGACTCTGTGAGAATCTTGATCAATGCACACAGATCGCGTCTTAAGTTACGTTTTGGTGTTGTGCTCTATCTCTATCTCTGTCCGTCTCTCTGTCTCGTCTGCTGCTGTCGTCTGTCTATCGTCTGTCTGTCTCTCTCTCTTGTTTGTCTCTTCTCTCTGCTCTGTCTCTCGTTTGTCGTCTCTCTGTCTGTCTTTCTCTCTGTCTTTCTGTCTCTCTTTCTCTGTCCGTCTCTCTCCTCTTCTGGTCCTCTAAGACTTGTCCCCTTCTATCTTCTGTCTTGTTTCTGTGTCTGTTCTCTCTGTCATGTCGTTAGAATTCGAATAACTTATGTCAAGAACAAATAAGAGGTCTTGCTATTCTTTTGGATTTCTCTATCATCATCCGTCACGCTCTCTGTCTCATGTCTGTTGTCTGTCTGTCTGTCTATCGTTGTCTGTCCTCTGTTTGTCCTTTTTTGTCTCTGTCTCTTCTTTTGTCTTCTCTCTGTCGTCTGTCCTCTGTTCTGTCTGCTGCTGTCTCTGCTCTGTCGCTTTTCTCCTTTGGTCCTTTCAAGATGTGTCCTCTTAGAGCTTTCCTCTTCATTAATAATAGAATGGACAATGAGCTCATCTTTCATCTCCAGGACTCAAATCTCTCTTTGTGAATTAACTGTAGATTGGTTGCAGTGCTTTTTTTTCTTTTTTGTTTTATTACGATGCCCTGTAAATACAGCTGCCCCTCAGCTTTCAGTTGTTAGCGATTGTCTCAACGTCTTTAAAAAAAAAAAAACCTTTTTTAACTCCCTTTCCCCTGGGTGCCTTGATTCTCATGCCCTCAAACTTGCTGACCAGTCTTTTTGTGGGATTTCGCGAATATCCCCTTTTCCAAGTCGGGTATAAAGCTGGCGGATGCAGTGTTATGTATTGCTCGACACTGTCACACGACCAGACTTTTACATCTTTGTTCACAACTTGTTCTGCTTATATCTTGGGTCTGTAAGCGGGAATGAGGTGAATGGTGTTGTGGTCTGATGTTCCTACGGGTGAGTGAGATTCAGATTTATATGCGTGAGGAATATTGCCGTAGCAAAGATCAAACGTTTTGTTCAGTCAGCGTGAGCATGTGACATATTGTTTAATAGTTGGCAGGGTGGATCGCAAGTTGCCGGAGTTAAAGTCGCCAAGAATGAAGTTGGGTGTGTCAGGGGAGACCATCTGCAGGGTGCGTCAGGGGAGATCATCTGCAGGGCGCGTCAGGGGAGATCACCTGCAGGGCGCGTCAGGGGAGATCATCTGCAGGGTGTCAGGGGAGATCATCTGCAGGGTGTGTGTGGGGAGATCATCTGCAGGGTGTATCAGGGGAGATTTGTCAAATATCTTTTCCAGATGTGTGCAGTGTTGTGTCATCTGCCAACATGTACAATCAACAGATATATTTTGCACGCGTAATGAAAGGTCTTTAATAAGGAGACTAAAAAGAATAGTTTCCAAGACAGAACCCGGTGGTACACCAAACTTCACTGAGTCTTCAGAGAAGTAAGAGCCGTTGAGTAAGGCACATTGCGTTCTGTTATCAAGATACGATTTAAAAAATGGTAGAGAAGAGGAGTTTTTAAGATAAATGATGAGCTTCTTCAATGAGATATCGTGATCAACGAGGTCAATAGGCCTTCCTTAGGTCTAGGAATATCACGCCAGACATCTCAGATTTATTCATGGCTGTTAGCCAAGGGTTTGCAAGGCGTGCCAATGCAGTGTTGCAGGAATATTTACATCTAAACTCAGACTGAAAATGGTGAAGCAGTTAGTGTTTTTTCCAAATATTCAATTAAATGAATATACACGTGTTTTTCTAGAAGCATTATATTGGTCAGATTTGTTTGATCCTTAGATTTTGGAAGCGGAACCACTTTGGCTTTCATTTAAGCTCAAATGAAGAGGAAAAAAAACACACGTTTAACTCGATGCACAAGTTAAAAATATATGTGATGGAGTCGTGTGTGTGTGTGTGTGTGTGTGTGTGTGTGTGTGTGTGTGTGTGTGTGTGTGTGTGTGTGTGTGTGTGTGTGTGTGTGTGTGTGTGTGTGTGTGTGTGTGTGTGTGTGTGTGTGTGTGTGTGTGTGTGTGTGTGTGTGTGTGTGTGTGTGTGTGTGTGTGTGTGTGGTGTGTGTGTGTGTGTGTGTGTGTGTGTGTGTGTGTGTGTGTGTGTTGTGTGTGTGTGTGTTGTGTTGTGTGGTGTGTGTGTGTGTGTGTGTGTGTGTGTGTGTGTGTGTGTGTGTGTTGTGTGTGTGGTGTTGTGTGTGTGTGTGTGTGTGTGTGTGTGTGTGTGTGTGTGTGTGATGTGTGTGTGTGTGTGTGTGTGTGTGTGTGTGTGTGTGTGTGTGTGTGTGTGTGTGTGTGTGTGTGTGTGTGTGTGTGTTGTGTGTGTGTGTGTGTGTGTGTGTTGTGTGTGTGTGTGTGTGTGTGTGTGTGTGTGTGTGTGTGTGTGTGTGTGTGTGTGTGTGTGTTGTGTGTGTGTGTGTGTGTGTGTGTGTGTGTGTGTGTGTGTGTGTGTGTGTGTGTGTGTGTGTGTGTGTGTGTGTGTGTGTGTGTGTGTGTGGTGTGTGGTGGTGTGTGTGTTTGTATGTGTTTTGTAGCACTGCAAACAACACACACACACACACACACACACAACACCACACACACACACACACACACACACACACACACACACACACACACACACACACACACACACACACACACACACACACATAATAGTATCGCATTCAGAATCACATGCGACAAGAGCGCACTGAGTCTGCTCGAGAGCGGAAAATAACGCTATATGAAATTGATAAATTATTTTGGCTATGGTAATGACAGTTGCAGTAACTTGTTCCTTATAACACCCGGACCAGACCAGAGAGAAAGCTAGAGAACAATGGAACTATCAAATGACAGCAGCATTAGCAGCACGACATTGTATTCTGTATGCGCTCTCATAGTTGACAAATTTGACAAAAGGTAACCCAAGACACATTTGCTGACAACGTAACGGGAGCTAGTACAATCAGTATAATAAAACAGTTCATTTTTTTATCCTTAACACTATGTCCGTCTAAATTAGTTTGCGTCCGGATGGTGAAGCGAATATCAAAACCATGTTCGTGAAGCATAACACTTTTATAGTGCAGTGTTCATAACATGGCTTAGTCCAAAGTGTTTTTCAAAAATATCTGGGCACACACCCACGATAACATCACTGACAGCATTGCCCGAGAGGTAGCATGACATAATGACAGTCTATCAGACAATGCGAGCAGGTTTGGCCTAGTGGTAAGGCGTTGGGCTGGTTGACCTCGGTTCGAATCCGCTTCGGCTGTCCTTTCTCTTCAAAAGTTGTGGTCTGTGAACACGGTCCCTCACAATTATGAAATATTAAAATGGTTCTAACTGCTGCCCACCTTAATGCAGAAGTCATTCTGGTGGTGACAGTGTAGCGCTACGTATATAATCTCCCTCTACCCCCACCCCCTTCTCCCCGTCCGGAATAAGTCACACTATATTGCAGCCCTGCCATCGGCCTGAATATACTTCACCAGGTCCAAGGTGTGACCTGCTTATAGCTATACCAAATATCGTTGGTGACCGATTAAATCCTCGTAACTAAATTTTTCCCAGTTTTCGGATTTTTACACTTTTGAGTACCTATTTTACTTTTACACCTTCTGTGAAAACCTCGGAACACTAGGGAAAATATTTTTGGGTGAAATCGGGGTTAGAAATAACTAGTAGAACCTCGTAAGTCATTTGTGGCGGGTGGCTGAACCAAAATGACACGTAAGTCGAGTTACGAGGTATTTTCGCTAACGTTTTGGCGGATGAAAACCTCTTATGATGACTTGTGAGCTTTTCCGTGCTACAAAATATCCGGAAACTACGTCACTTTTCGCGCCTTACGAGGTTTTTCCTCTTCATCAAGACATCTTCTCGAGCGAAGGACGTGTGTGGAATCTGTTCGGGTAAGAGCTGATATATTAGCACGCAGCTGTATGATGACTAGATTAGCATGTTAAAATTATGAATGTGTAGTATGTGGCTTAATTACTCAAAAAAGTGATTGATTCAGAATTTGATTGATTTGAAATCACCACCGAGTGTGACTGGTTTCTATCAGTATGCCCCCTTTTGCACCTATCTGTCTGCAAGTATATATTATATGTACAACAAATAGCTAATGTGCGTGTGTGTGATGTGTGTGTGTGTGTGTGTGTGTGTGTGTGTGTGTGTGTGTGTGTGTGTGTGTGTGTGTGTGTGTGTGTGTGTGTGTGTGTGTGTGTGTGTGTGGTGTGTGTGTGTGTGTGTGTGTGTGTGTGTGTGTGTGTGTGCGTGAGTGGTGGATGATTCTGTCAGCACAGTGATTCTGTACGGAGACGGGTGCTGCTATCAGAATCGTAATGTTACCCTGTCCAATGCCCTCATTCACTTTGCTGTAAGCCGAAGGAAGACCATCTTTCAGAAATTTCTTGAAAAGGGGCACACCTGGATGGAGCTTGAATCTGAGCACTCTGCAATTGAAAGCAAACTCAGTGGGCGCCAGATATTTTGGCCAGCCGAGTACATTGATGCAATAACTGCCACAAGAAGAGACCATCCTTATGAAGTCATGGAGACTGGATACAGAACACAGGAACTTCGTCAGTTCTGATTCCAAGGCAGGCACCCCTGGACTTCAAAGGAACATGCTCAGCAGTCTAAGGATTAGAACTTGCATGGTATTATCACATGACTAAATGTAATCGGCAGTGCCTCTCTGAGTTTATTGTAGCAGGTCAAGTCAGTCTGATACCTCGGTCAAAGGTATCGTTCTGAACTCCCACTATTAGCAGTATTTCAGACATCAAGAGGCCTCGACATTATAGACGGTTCCAGACGAAAGTCTACATAAAGATAATCAGCTTCTTTGCTTTGAAACGAACATAATTAATTTTGTTTAGACACTACAGTCATAAACCGGACAGGGCATACTGTTTCAAATCTGTTTAATTTTGTTTCCATTTTTATTTTTTTAATCGCTAGAAAGCGACCAGTAGTTGTAGAGTGTCACTTTTATTTTTGAACTAAGTGTCTATGGAATGTTTTTGCTTTCCTTTGACTATTAATTTCCATTAATAACAATATTTTCTAAAAGTAAAATCTTCGTAAATCCTCAGTTTGGACCAGTTGTTTAATACAAAAACCACGTGTGTGCCTTTGTAGCAAAACATCATGCCTAGTTAATATTGTTTTGATATAAAATCATACAACAGACGTTCATGCTTGTAACCGCGCTTTTGTCAAAGAATCTGGTTGTTTTGACTACATCTGATCGTTCAAGTGGTATGTTTTGATTATGCAATAAATCCTCATAAGTCTTCATTATGGATCAGGTGTTAAGGATGGAAAGTACGTATCTTCAAGTTCTAGTAAAAATCGTTCATAACTTACTCTTCCTCCAAGAAAAATCATGGCAACAAACGTAAGTACTTACGATTGCGCATGTGTTAAAAACTTGATATGTTTCGATTAAAACTGAAATTTTAAAACAGTTTTTGTGTGTTTTTCTCAAAACCGGAAAAACTGAGTTACGAGGTTTTAAACGGTCACCGTCGATATGTTGCTAAAACCTTACAAAGGAACACACCAGAGTGATTAATATCTAGCTCTTCCTGAGTTGCTTTATGATCAGATGCCAAAGACACACCCAACGAGGAGAAGCTGCAGGGCCAAGGCATCAGAGGGACATCAGAGGCATCAGAGGGACATCAGAGGCATCAGAGGGACATCAGAGGCATCAGAGGGACATCAGAGGCATCAGAGGGACCGCCAGACGACCAGACCATGTCCGCCCCTCGGCGTACCAGGAAGGCCTCGAAGGCAGCGCCACTGCCGGCCCACCACCAGGACACCAACACTCCAGTCCCTTCAGCGGTGGGGGCAGAACCAGCCTGGATGGACCAGTTCCTGGTCAAGCTGGACTCCAGGATC
>JABMCL010002569.1:0-12500 GCA_018857735.1 Alviniconcha marisindica | reverse complement strand
TGTGTATTCGTATCTCTCATTTGTGTGTGTGTGTGTGTGTGTGTGTGTGTGTGTGTGTGTGTGTGTGTGTGTGTGTGTGTGTGTGTGTGTGTGTGTGTGTGTGTGTGTGTGTGTGTCTCTCTCTCTCTCTCTCTCTCTCTCTCTCTCTCTCTCTCTCTCTCTCTCTCTCTCTCTCTCTCTCTCTCTCTCTCTCTCTCTCTCTCTCTTGTGTGTGTATTCGTCTCTCTCTTGTTCGCGTCTGTCTGTCTGTCTCTCTTGTGTGTGTATTCGTCTCTCTCTTGTTCGCGTCTCTCTATCTCTCTGTCTCTGTCTCTCTCTGTGTCTGTCTGTCTGTCTTCTCGTGTCTCGCTCTTCTGTGTTGTGCTGTTGTCTTGTTCTGTCTGTGTCTGTCTGTTGTCTGTCTGTCTGTCTGTCTGTCTGTCTTCTGTCTGTCTCTCTCTCTCTCTCTCTCTCTCTCTCTCTCTCTCTCTCTCTCTCTCTCTCTCTCTCTCTCTCTCTCTCCTTCTATCATGTACACTGATACTTTAAAGCTTTTCTTCAATGCCCACGTTAAATCCCACATTGACTACGCATCCGTAGTGTGAGGCGGTTGTAGTGATGCTCTCAAAAAACGATTAAATTCTCTACTAAGAAGATCCGGAAAGCTAATCCTTCCAGATAAAAATCTAACCTCTGACCAGAAACTGAATAAGATAGCAATATTGAACCTTCACAAACAACTGGACTACAACAAGGGTGTTTTTATGTATAGGGCACTTACCAACAATGCGGCAGTGTACATATCTAGCTTGTACAAAGCTCCCCACTCTAGCTCCAGAAACAACTACCTTCAGTTACCAAAGCCAAGAATAGATTTATTCAAAACAAGCATGGCCTTTTCTGGTGCCCTGTTTTGGAATAGTCTTCCAGTGCACCTCAGATCATGTCACTCACTCAGCTCCTTCAAGAAAAACCTCCGTGAGCACCTTAACACAACCGTATAAGACAGCTTATAACCCCCCCCCCAACCCCCTCATTTTACTCTGTAGACCAGTGCTTGCTATACAGATGCCGGTATCATCGTTTATCACATCACTGAAAAGTGATTTACTGTTGCTACCGCGCTGTGGTGTGTGTGTGTGTGTGTGGTGTGTGTGTGTGTGTGTGTGTGTGTGTGTGTGTGTGTGTGTGTGTGTGTGTGTGTGTGTGTGTGTGTGTGTGTGTGTGTGTGTGTGTGTGTGTGTGTGTGTGGTGTGTGTGTGTGTGGTGTGTGTGTGTGTGTGTGTGTGTTGTGTGTGAGTGATGGCATTGCCTACTGTGTTTATGATGTGTGTTTTTTTTCTTCTTCTTTTTTCTCCAAGTACCACTGAACATGTTTGTTTCGTGATTTACAAATAATTGCGAGATACGTCAAACCATTTTTGCTATGTATACATCTTATTTATTCATTGTCATTTCAAAGTATTTTCAATGATTTTGCTGTTCCTGTATGTTTATTACTATTAATAGTGGTAGTATTATATATTTATTTGTTTATATATTGTTTATCCTGTTTAAATATTAATCGAGTTTGTAAAACATTTTTATTTTTATTTTTATATAATTGTTTCTCCAGTTTTCACTTATTCGACAGCTTAGCAAGGACTAGTTGTTAGGCAAGTCTAAATGAACCTAAACTACAATCCTTGGAAAATAAAGTTTTCGAGTTCGAGTTCGAGTTCTCTCGCTCTCTCAAAGTATTTTCACTGATTTTGCTGTTCCTGTATGTTTATTACTATTCATAGGGGTAGTGTTATATTTTATTTGTTTGTATATTGTTTATCATGTTTAAATATTAATCGAGTTTGTAAAGTTTTGTAGTTTTTTGTTTTTGTTTTCATATAATTGTTTCTCCATGTTTCACTTATTCAGTAGTTTAGCAAGGACTAGTTTGTTAGACAGGTCTAAATGAACCTAAACTACAATCCTTGTGAAAATAAAGTTTTCGAGTTCGAGTTCGAGATTTTTCATTCTCTCTCTCTCTCTCTCTCTCTCTCTCTCTCTCTCTCTCTCCTCTCTCTCTCTCTCTCTCTCCTCTCTCTCTCTCTCTCTCTCTCTCTCTCTCTCTCTCTCTCTCTCTCTCTCTCTCTCTCTCTCTCTCTCTCTCTCTCTCTCTCAGTTATCACCATAAAGCAAAATTGCCTTTCTCTGCACACACACACACACACACACACACACACACACACACACACACACACACACACACACACACACACACCACACACACACACGCACACACACACACACACACACCACACACACACCACACACACATATCTCTCTCTCTCTCTCTCTCTCTCTCTCTCTCTCTCTCTCTCTCTCTCTCTCTCTCTCTCTCTCTCTCTCTCTCTCTCTCTCTCTGTTTCAAACGCATGCGGTGACTGTGCCTGTGTGCACATGCAGCATCTGTACCCTTTCCACAAACGTGCCATAAAATTGTTAATACCAGTTCCTGTTAATGACTTCAAACAAATGTGATGTGCCTCAAACTACTCCCTCTAGACAAGCAACTATTAATCAGCAAATGCGTTATATTGCAAAAGGTTGTTCACGGCAAAGCTCCACAGTTCCCGAAAAATCTCATAATTTCTTTAGAACATCTTCACGCGCATGGGAATAAACAGCTTTTGCGCAGAACATGGAGTGATATCTTTAAAACACCTTTCTCCTTTTCAGGCTCTTGTGCGTAGAACAGTTGAACTCATCATCTGAGATACCCCATGGAATTAAAAACATTCAAAAGGAAAGCGTTTCAGGCACTCACTAAGCCACCTTGATACTTTTTTTTTCTTCCATTGGCCAGACACCTTCACTCAAAATGATTGAATTTTTTTCCGCTTGCGTGTTCTTGTCAAGTTTAACATTTGTATTTCACAGACCACTTTCACTATCCTTGTGGTCATCATTTTAATGCGTTATATGAAAGCTTTACTTGGTTAGTTTAAAATGATTTTGTAATTCTCTGTCTGTCTGTCCTGAAAAATACGCCTCTTCCGCACCTTTCCCTACTGTCTGTCTGTCCGCCTTTCCCTACTGTCTGTCTGTCCGCCTTTCCCTACTATCTGTCTGTCTGTCTGTCCGCCTTTCCCTACTGTCTGTCTGTCCGCCTTTCCTACCATCTGTTTGTCCACCTTTCCCTACTGTCTGTCTGTCTGTCTGTCCGCCTTTCCTTACTATCTATCTGTCTGTCCACCTTTCCCTACTGTCTGTCTGTCCGCCTTTCCCTACTATCTGTCTATCTGTCCGCCTTTCCCTACTGTCTGTCTGTCCGCCTTTCCCTACTGTCTGTCTGTCCACCTTTCCCTACTATCTGTCTGTCTGTCCGCCTTTCCCTACTGTCTGTCTGTCCGCCTTTCCCTATCTGTCTGTCTGTCCACCTTTCCCTACTGTCTGTCTGTCCGCCTTTCCTTACTGTCTGTCTACCTTTCCCTACTGTCTGTCTGTCCACCTTTCCCTACAGTCTGTCTGTCCGCCTTTCCCTACTATCTGTCTGTCCGCCTTTCCCTGCTATCTCTCTGTCCGACTTTCCCTACTGTCTGTCTGTCCGCCTTTCCCTACTGTCTGTCGGTCGGTCGGTCCACCTTTCCCTACTATCTGTCTGTCCGTCCACCTTTCCCTACTATCTGTCTGTCCACCTTTCCCTACTATCTGTCCGTCCACCTTTCCCTACTATCTATCCGTCCACCTTTCCCTACTATCTGTCTGTCTGTTCCCTTGAGGGAAAACTAACTGTACATTTGAGACAGAGAATGAAGGACAGCTGAACGTTTCATTGTTAAACGTTTAGAGTGTTGTTGTATGTATACATAATACCTGTTCTTTTGTGTTGATTCTTAAGATGGTTTATTTCTGCAGCATGCATTGTGATATAGTCCAGCGCCGTGAGTAAGTAATTTGTGTCACAGGCTATAGCGCTATAAAAGAGTTATTATTATTTGATTATTTTCTATTTTTTTAAATCATTTTCATTATGATTATTTTCATGGTCCTAGAACGGGTGACCCCTACGAAGACATTTCCGGTGGAGATGTGGTTGGACATTTCGATGACGTCGGCGGTGGTTGTCATCCTCCTTTTCGTCTGCTTTCCAGCTGCGTGGTGCAACATCATGACGTCATCTATGTTTATGATGACGAAGAACAAGCAGGCCAGTTACAGTTGATTCACTAACCCCTCCCTCCACCCTGAGCACCGTGACACACATATTTATTCTGCTGACCCACTAATTGATCTCATTGACTTTATTCACCTCATGGATCCACCAACTGATTCCACTGAACAAACGATTCATGAGTTCAGTCCACTGACCTAGCCATTGATCTCATTGACTAAACTCTACCTCATCGTCCCATCCGTCCATTCCACTGACCTAGCCATTGATCTCATTGACTACCTCACAGACCCATCCATTTCATTCCACTGAACAACAGATTCATCAGTTCATTCCACTGACCAACCAGCTGATCACGCTGACTAGCCCATAGTCACCTCACAGATCCACCCAGGCATTTCACTGACCCACGAATACATCCCACTGACTCACGCCAAGCAAATTAATTGACCCCATTTGTCCTCGTCTTCTACAGCTGCCCAGTGATGCGTGTCAAGAGGTGGGCGGTTCCAGACGGATGAGCAGAGCTCAGTGTGCCGGTGCCTGCGGCGTCACAGCGGGCTGTCAGGGCTTCAGTTTCACGTGCGCTGACCTTCACCTTGGCTCCTCTTGTCGCTGCTTCGTCTGTTCCGCCGCTGACCTGGGCGCTGCCAGCACGTCGCTGGAGGCCACGTCTGGAGTGCTGACCTCCCAGGTTTGTTTGTCTACCCCCCAGACCCCCTCCCTCCACCGCAACCCACCTCCTTCCGCCTTTTCTCTTATTCTTGTATACTAGCTCCATGTTAGTTCTTGCTTACTTGTTAAATCCTTTACGAGAAATTCAGATCCATCGCTTAGGCACCGTAAGTGGCGTGGTGTTTTAGTATGTTTTTCGGTCGTAAGGTTAGTCAAGTCAAGTCAAGCCAAGTCAAGTACTTCTTTATTCCATTGAAATGAAAACGTGGATGCCACATATAAATAACAAAACAAAGGGATAAAATCTACATGTATCCACATGACAAGGTGCAGACTGTATACAGCAAAAGGATAGGTAACGCAAGTTTTTTTTTACAAAACTTGAGGAATATATCTCTTTATACATCCGAAAAGGCGGGAAATCCGGATGTGGGTACAAGGGAGGCAGCAGGGCCGAAGTGAGCTGGGCAGAATCAGCCGTTCAAGGGTACCACGACGTTCGTCAGCCTGCCCACGACGGAGGATCTCATTTTTCGGGAGGAACCGTCGCGGGTACTGCTTCACCAACGCCCACGTAGAACGTTCCTTGGTGTCGGAGGGCTTGGCTGGCCAGGCTGCGAGCACCGGGCCAAAGACTGGATCTTGTTGTAGTTGTAAATCAGCCATCAGTTCCTCCAGAAAACTCCTCTACACTGTCCCAGTGCCTCCCGACAGCTCCTCTACACTGTCTCCTGGTTGGTGTGTGACTCTTCTACTTACGATCCTGATCGCAGCGCCAGACCTTGTAAGGGAGCTAGGTGGGGAGTGAGGGAAGCAGATAACTTTTATTTACACCAACCAGGAAACAGTGTAGGCTCTCCCCTGAATCAGATGCATTGGTGACCAGGTACCGCGCACACTAAAAGGCGACCTGCTTCTGCAGGGACACTGGGGGAAAGAGGACGCGGCGGGCCCAGCGCGCAAGTTTTAACACTTCAGATAATTGGGGCCATAAAATTCCCACCCAGTCAAAAAAGAAAAAGGACAGGAAAGAAAGGTTAAAGGGCCATAGCTCGAAACACTCACAATACACTCGGTTACACATTTATAGTACTTGTGCTTATTTGGGTGTGTGTGAAATGCTGTAATATTGATGTACGCATTTGCAGTACTTGTTGTTGTTGTTCTTCTACTTGTTTTTTTGTTTTTTGTTTCGTCCTTGCCTTTCGTCATACTGATAGTGATGTATGCATTTATAGTACTTGTGCTTTTTTGTATTGTTAGTGGATTTTGATGTTGATAGTGTACATAGCCTCGAGCCCGTGAGTTTTTACTGGGTATAGCGCTATATAAGAGTTATTATTATTATTATATAGAAATAATATAAAAATGCTACACAAGACTAGAATACAACGACAAAGAGACACAAGTAAATGCTATGAACAGTATTGGAAAATGAAATGAAGAGCAAAAATATGGTTGAATATAGACATACTTGTTATGTACATACACTTACAAAGTTATATCAGGAAGCTTGAAGTGCACTACATATTACTTCTGAACCATTTATAAAGTTGTGTTCTGAATCAGGTGAGGGAACTGCATGCTTTTATTTGAGCTGGAACAGAGTTCCAGATGGATGCGCCCGAGAAGGAGAAGCTAGTTTTGAAAAAGGTCTATTGATGGTTTGGGAAAAAATGTAGTTCGTGATGAGGAACGACTATATGAACAGACAAAAGGGATGCGCGGTACTGAGGTGCAAGATTTCTGCAAGCTTTAAATACCAGAACAGCCTTATTGAACGGTTTTGCCTAGCGGTAAGGCGTTAGGCTGTTAAGCAGAGGGACTTCGGTTCGAATCCGCTTCGGCTCTCCTTTCTCTTCAAAAGTTGAGGTCTATGGACACTGTCTTGTGACTTTGTCCCTCACAATTATGAAACTTTAAAAATGGCTCTCATCGCTGCCCATCTTAATGCAGGAGTCATTCTGGTGGTGACAGTGTAGCGACAGGTATATAATCTCCCTCTCCCCCCCCCCCCCCCCCGCCCCCCCGCCTTCCTCCCACCTTATCCCTGTCCCTAATAAGCCTTATGGTTTCTGTGGACGTTAAGCACCATGTTTACTTACTTACTTACTATTGAACATAAGTTTTTCTCTAAGTGGGAGTAAACCCAAGCACTGTATCTTAGCCTCTGTTGTTATGGATGGATCGGGCAGCAACAGCTTTGCAGCTCTTCTGTGAAGGGAATTAATTTTTTTTTTTTTAATAAGACATCACTACAACTATCTGAGACAATGGAGGCGTAAGTACGATGAGAATAAATGTGAGAATGATAAAATAGATTGCGCTTGGAATTGCCCACAAAGTGTTTGCGTTGAGATAATAGGATTAAAAAACACAATTGTTTGTTTTTTGTTGTTGTTGTTGTTTTGAAACTGTCTTGCATACATATCTAACGTGTGTCTGGCAGTTGAATTCATCATCAATAATAATGTCAAGATGTCGGTTCTCATGCACTTGCCCAATGTGTTCAGTTTTGAAACTGAGATTAAGATTAAGTGGGCAAAATTTCTGTTTTTGTCTTGTATCAAGTAGCATATGTTTTGTTTTTGCTGGGTGTAGTACCATAGCATTTTTGCTGCACCAGACAGATACCTCTTTTATACTTTTTTGAAGTTCATTTTCCACAGAGACTGGGTATTTGTCAGACACATCGAGCGTAATGTCATCCGAAAACATTTCACAGTTGACTATAACGCTGGTAACATGGAGGGGGAGATCACTGATAAATAAACAAAAAAGAAGAGGACAACGCACAGACACCCACGGGACTCCATAATGAACAATACGCTCGCCAGAGTATTCACCATTAACATAGACACGTTGTAATCTTTGTTCTAAGTATGATCTGAAGAACGAGAGAGACTGATAGAGATTTGGGTGCGCATATAAATATTTTCGCCAATAAAATATCATGACCAACTAAATCGAAAGCTTTCTTAGGGTCACGAAAGACAGCACCGACGACCTGGGACTTGTTAACTGAGAGAGAGAGAGAGAGAGAGAGAGAGAGAGAGAGAGAGAGAGAGAGAGAGAGAGAGAGAGAGAGAGAGAGAGAGAGAGAGAGAGAGAGAACTCCAAATCGAAATCGAAATCGAAATCGGAAACTTTATTTTACAAGGATTGTCGCTTAAGTTCAGCCAAAAACCTGTCTAACAGCTAGTCCTTGCTAAGCTACTGATGGGTAAATATAAAATGACAGGGCGTCATTTATATACATATAGGCAGGAATAAGTGAGTGAGAATTTACATGAGAATTTATAAGAATTTCCACACAGAACATAGCGTGTTCACAGAGCCAGATGCACACATGCATACATCATTCAGTTATACATTATGAACATATAACCAGCTCGATAAACTTAATGTGCCTTTGTCTCATTTATCCAGACAGTCCTGCCTCTGACAACCACTACACCTTACCCTGGTAAGTAATTTATTACCGTACTGAGAATGGGGGAGAGAGAGAGAGAGAGAGAGAGAGAGAGAGAGAGAGAGAGAGAGAGAGAGAGAGACAGAGACAGAGACAGAGACAGACAGACAGACAGACAGACAGACAGACAGACAGAGAAAGACAAAGAGACAGTTGATTCATCAATCCCTCTCTCTCTTTCACACACACCCCCCCAAAAACACACACACACACACACACACACACACACACGCGCCGCGCGCACGCACGACAACGACACACCACGCACCAACACAGACACACACACACACACACACACACACACACACACACACACACACACACACACACACACACACACACACACACACACACACACACACACACACGCACATCGATTATCTGCGCCATGCCATTTGTCTTGAATTGATCCCAACGACACTGACAAGTAATGCACATTTTCTCAGCCTGTTCGCCACCACCGCTGATAGACAGGACGACAGTGACGCACACGGTGACCCCAACTCATGAAACCGCCCACTACAGCTGCAGCGTCAGCACAGATGTACACGTCAGAGGGACCGTTGACGTTGACTGTGCTAACGGAACAAGCTGGCCCGTGGCCACCATTCTTTGTGCACGTGAGTGTTTTGACGCCGGGAACAACGAGGATGTGTTGCGGGCTTGGTTGTTCGTGAGCCCGTTTGGCCTGGCGGTAAGGCGTTAGGCTGGTAAGCAGCAGGGCCTCGGCTCAATTCCGCTTCGGCTCTCCTTTCTCTTCAAAACGATTGTGCTTTGTGGACACTGTCTTCTGACTGTGTACCTCACAGTTAATGAAACATTAAAATGGCTCTCATCGGTGCCCACCTTAATGCAGGAGTCCTTCTGGTGGTGACAGTGTAAGCAATAAGTATATAATCCCTCCTACGTGTTCCCCCACCTCCATTGGGCCGTCCTTAGTAAGCCTTATGGTCTCTGTGTGCGTGAAGCACCATGAAAGAAGAAGCTTGGTTTTTCTCCATACAAAAATCTGAAGATCCAAACACAAGGTTCAAAAGAACGCTATTTATTAGGACAAGACAATACCAGCAAATATTCTTGGTAATCCCCTTTGTCAAGCTACAAAACGACTCAAACAACAGCTAAATGGTTAAAAACGATGAAAAATGAAGTGAAAAGGTAAACCACTTATCTGTTTTGGTGGACATGTGTTGTTTCCCTGCCCAGTGTTTGGAAGAATGTTGGATTCCAACACTGTCACTGAGAGAATGATTCTAGGCAACTGATTGAGGCATTTTGACGTTTATCATCTGTAAGGTTATAATCACAACACAGTGTCTACAAATCACAGCTTTTGAAGAGAAAGGAGACCAGACACGGACTCGAATCGACAGCCGTCTGCTTACCAGCCTAGGACCTTACCGCCAGGCCAAAGCGGCTGACACACAGAGTATTCGGGAGCGAGTCCTTTTGGCCATCAAACTCAATCTACGTTGTCTCTGTTTGCACTTGTATTCCGTAGTCCATTGTCGATCAAACATAATCCCTATTGTCTCTGATTACAACTGTATTCTAGAGTTTTTTGTCCATCAAAAGGAATCCTTGTTGAATGAGATTATGATAGAGTTCTTTGTCCATTAGATGGAATCCCTACTTCTTGTATTCCTCAAGTCTGCCTACGATTCTTCGCGGTATCTTTTTTGCCGATAGTAAATTGTAATAGTGCAATCTTTACTTTCTTAACACAGTTGTTCTGGAGTCCACTATACGAATGCAGCCTTACCGTCTATGGCAACACTCGTGTTCTGGAGCCCACTGTACGAATCCAATGTTTACTGTCTCTGAAACAAATTGCTTTCAGGAATGCACTGTCCAACTGCAATATTTACTGTCTCTAAGAACATTTGTGTTCTGGAGCCCACTGTACGAATGCAATGTTTACTGTCTCTGATAACACTTGTGTTCTGGAGTCCGCTGTACGAATGCAAACTTTACTGTGTCTTTAGCTACAACGTGCTGGACCAATCACCCCACCTGGGGTCCGGTCTACGCCGGCACCGTCGCAGTCACCCTCTTCGGTAACGAATGCCAGGCCTGGAACCTCAACACCCCCCATGTAAAGGCCTCGAGGTACGAACCTGACAGCATGTACCCCTCCGACAACGACAACAAGACGGCGGCCAGCAACTACTGCCGCATCTTCAACGATAACTACAAAAACACGTGGTGTTATCTAAACGATGGCAGCAAAGGCAGGTGGGAGGACTGTCACGTGCCACAGTGCCAGGTGGTGCAAGGTCAGCGGCAGCCTTGAGACAAACACTGTTTATCGCTGTAGATGGAAGGTTTGCTTGAGACAAACACTGCTTATGGCTGTGGGGAAGTGTTTGCTTGAGACAAACACTGTTTATCGCTGTAGAGGGAATGTTTGCTTGAGACAAACACTGTTTATCGCTGTAGAGGAAATATTTGCTTGAGACAAACACTGTTTATCGCTGAAGAGTGAATGTTTGCTTGAGACAAACACTGTTTATGGCTGCAGGGAAGTGTTTGCTTGAGACAAACACTGTTTATCGCTGTAGAGAGAATGCTTGCTTGAGATAAACACTGTTTATCGCTGTAGAGGAAATGTTTGCTTGAAACAAACACTGTTTATCGCTGTAGAGGGATTGTTTGCTTGAGACAAACACCGTTTATCGCTGTAGAGGGAATGTTTGCTTGAGGCAAACACTATCGCTGTAGAGGGAATGTTTGCTTGAGACAAACACAGTTTATCGCTGTAGAGGAAATGTTTGCTTGAGGCAAACACCGTTTATCGCTGTAGAGGGAATGTTTGCTTGAGACAAACACTGTTTATGGCTGTAGGGGGAATGTTTGCTTGAGACAAACGCTGTTTATCGCTGTGGGGGGAATGTTTGCTTGAGACAAACACCGTTTATCGCTGTAGGTGAAGTGTTTGTTTGACACTGATTATCGCTGTAGGGAGAAGTGTTTACTTGCGACAAGCAATGTTCATCGCTGTAGAGGGAATGTTTGCTTGAGACAAACACAGTTTATCGCTGTAATGGAAGTGTTTGCTTGAGAAAAACACTGTTTATCGCTGTAGGGAGAAGTGTTTGTTTGAGACAAGCACTATTTATCGCTGCAGGGGGAGGTGTTTGCTTGAGACAAACACCTTTTTATCGCTGTAGAGGGAATGTTTGCCTGAGACAAACACTGTTTATCGGTGTAGGTGGAAGTGTTTGCTTAAGATAAACACTGTTTATGGCTGTAGGGTGAAGTGTTTGCTTGAGACAAACACCTTTTTATCGCTGTAGAGGGAATGTTTGCCTGAGACAAACACTGTTTATTGGTGTAGGGTGAAGTGTTTGCTTGAGACAAACACTGTTTATCGCTGTAGGGGGAAGTGTTTGCTTGAGACAAACACATTTTTATCGCTGTAGAGGGAATGTTTGCCTGAGACAAACACTGTTTATCGGTGTAGGTGGAAGTGTTTGCTCAAGATAAACACTGTTTATGGCTGTAGGGTGAAGTGTTTGCTTGAGACAAACACCTTTTTATCGCTGTAGAGTGAATGTTTGCCTGAGACAAACACTGTTTATTGGTGTAGGGTGAAGTGTTTGCTTGAGACAAACACTGTTTATCGCTGTAGGAGGAAGTGTTTGCTTGAGACAAGCACTATTTATTTACATGTAGGGGGAAGTGTTTGCTTGAGACAAACACTGTTTATCGTTATAGCTTGGAGTGTTTGCTTGAGACAAACACTGTTTATCGCTGTAGGGGATATGTAATATCTTCTTTGAAAATGCCGTTGGTGCCATTCAAATAGTTTTTACACAGCACCCAGAAACCATTTACACAGTGTACCGTACAGTATAGCGAAGCCATTGGACTTTTTATGAGACTTCCGAGATCACATGTGTGACTTCACCTGAAACACTCTGAAGACCCATCTGTTTAAATCGTACTACTGCTAGCAAATTGTCAGACCTTCCCCCCTCCCTCCCCCCAGCTTTTTCTAAAATTACTTCAGCTTTCTGTTGTGCTGTGCTATGCTGCGTGCGTGCGTGCGTGTGTGTGAGCGCGAACGCGCGCGTATGTGTGTGTGTGTGTGTGTGTGTGTGTGTGTGTGTGTGTGTGTGTGTGTGTGTGTGT
Source organism: Alviniconcha marisindica (assembly GCA_018857735.1). Lineage (NCBI taxonomy): Eukaryota > Metazoa > Mollusca > Gastropoda > Provannidae > Alviniconcha > Alviniconcha marisindica. The sequence goes on along the minus strand of JABMCL010002569.1, from coordinate 90 downwards.
GTGTGTGTGTGTGTGTGTGTGACGCATGCGTGCGTACGTGTGTGTGGGGGGGGTGTGTGGTGGTAAGAGGAGGTGAAAATAAATGCTAGT
>JABMCL010001213.1:20000-22500 GCA_018857735.1 Alviniconcha marisindica | reverse complement strand
CCGTCATACGTCTACCCGATCACCATGCAAGGCGACAGCGCTGAAATCAGGCTATTTATTTTGTTTGCTTCTTATTTTTTGCACTGACTATACATTTATTGTTTTGTCCCAGTGTTGTGTGTGTGTGGGGGGGTGGGGGGGTGTGGGGCGGGGGGGGGGCGACGGCAGATGCGCGTGATCGGCGTGCGTGCTGTGCGTGCGTGCGGCGTGCGTGCGTGCGTGCGTGCGTGCGTGCGTGCGTGCGTGCGTGTGTGTGTGTGTGTGTGTTGTGTGTGTGTGTGTGTGTGTGTGTGTGTGGTGTGTGTGTGTGTGTGTGTGTGTGTGTGTGTGTGTGTTGTTGTTGTTGTTGTTGTTACCTTTTGTTCTTAATTCCTTGTTTAATCTTCCATCAATTTTGCAGTTTTGTTTGACATCAACATGCATTTAATATTTGAGTGGTGAGATGTGAAATCAGGTTATATATAGTCTATGGAGAGAGAGAGAGAGAGAGAGAGAGAGAAGGAGAGAGAGAGAGAGAGAGAGAGAGAGAGAGAGAGAGAGAGAGAGAGAGAGAGAGAGAGAGAGATTACCATTAAGAAGTTGTTAAAAATTAAAAATAAAAAAGTCTCTCCGATCCACAATCGTATGCGGATTTACTTCAAAATGTATCTATTTTCTAATAACATATCACCGGCACAGGTCTGTGTGTCACAGTACTGTGGCTATGTTCATTACAGTCGTGACTGCGGACGGCAGCTGTGACATCAGAAACACAGAACACAGCCAGTGCACGCCTAACTCTGTATGTGACAGACATTCAAAAACGTGCCTGTGTGTCGAGGGTTACTACAAGAACAGTTCCAAGAAATGCAGTCTACGTGAGTCTTTATTTCTATATTGCTGTCATTCTATATACGATCATTTGAAAAAACGACCGAGTGTTCCTTTATACTCGATAAACTAAGGTAATTCACCAGAGCATTTGACTGACGTCACACGTATAATAATAACAGGGGACACTACTTTTAGACCATAGTTCAGGAGCTGTGTGAGAGTCGAGGTGGCCGTCCTGGGCTGTCCGTCCTAACGAGCCTTCTGGTTTCCGTGGACGTAAAGCTATATTGAACCATGCTTCGGCATTGGTCTCAGCTTGTTCCTAATATGTCAACTGACATCCGAGGACATTAAGCAACACTACCGACCTACCTACCTACGTTTAGACCTAAATCGCCTACGTTTACTCTCACCTGTCGTGAAAGCAGCGGAAGGTAGATACAAAAATACAACCCGGCCCCGCCCTAGACCATGTTGTTCTAAGTGCGACGCCATTCGTTGGTAGTGTCATTTGCTTTTTTGTTTGTTTTGGATCTGTTTTGTCCCCGCTTTCTCTCTCTCTCTCTGTCTCTCTCTGTCTCTCTGTCTCTGTCTGTCTGTCTGTCTGTCTGTCTGTCTGTCTGTCTGTCTCTCTCTCTCTTTCTCTCTCTCTCTCTCTCTCTCTCTCTCTCTCTCTCTCTCTCTCTCTCCCTCAAAATGTACGTAAGCTAACTTCATTCTCTGTGCCTTTTATCGTCAGGTCTCCAGGCAGGTAGTCCGTGCAACAGCACCAGCCCGGTGATTGATCTCACAAAACAATGTGCGGAATGGTCATCCTGTAAGGTCAATCCAAACAACAATCAGACGGAATGCATATGCGACGACGACCATTACAATCACCACGGTGTTTGCCAAACACGTGAGTAGTTTTTGATGGTAAGCTACTCTCTCTCTCTCTCTCTTTTAAATTTAAATTATAGCTACCGTGTACATCTTCAGCAAAATATAAACTAGTTAGTTGAATTACCTTGTGAGGGATGATTAAAGTATATTGACCTGACTTAACTTGACTTTAGCCCACATTTTGGATCATGCTGTCTGCTGCGCTTCTGCCGGCGCAAGTTGGGGCCGAACCTAGCATCTCATTATAATCCAGTTAAGAACGAAGCATAGTTCGTCGAACTGTCCGAACCAATGTTCGGAGAAGTAAAAGTTCAATTAAGAAACGAATTGTTGTTCGTCGAACTGTCCGAAGTATGTTCGGCAAACAAACACAGTCTTAAGGCGTTGTTTTCCCCCAAAAGGAGAGTCCAGAGGAGACAAGCCATTCAGCTAGGCAAAAGTGCCCTTTTTTAATCTAACCAGTTACAAAAGTGTGAAAGCAATGCTCTTTGTGCATATTAGTTTAGAAATGAAAGAATGGATCTCATGTAATGATGTTTCCTGTATTATGTAAACTTACGTATCAATGTGTATAATTCACAGTGGCATGGCTTATGCATTCACATTGATATCTTTATAATCATGCTTTGAATACATGTACAATACGTGGACTGAACTGCAACCCCATGTGTCGATGTGAATTTATGAGAAATGTATGAGAATGAGAGTGGAAATGACATGTAGGCAAGGTGGCTGTCCTATATCTTAGCATAATTAGGCTGGCGCACACACAAAAGCATTTCGCTATATTGTGTTTGGTTTCAGA
>JABMCL010001213.1:7500-10000 GCA_018857735.1 Alviniconcha marisindica | reverse complement strand
TTACTTTTTGGCATTGCTAGATAAGAGTGTATAAGCTCCACCAAAGTTACATCCTCAGAAACTGAACTGTATGCAACAAGTTTCTATAAAGGACAGGACACAGGCAGCGGAGTCAGTAAAAATGGAGACCACAGCAGGCGCCGGACGGCAGCAATCAGGTTTTATTCTATAGCAGCAGACAATTTTCAGCACACCCAAAATCCTCACGCGCACGCATAGATAAGAGAACGGCGGGGCCGCAAGGAACACACGCTATCGCTACAATCAAATCGGCCCTCTGGACCACAAAATGGCTGACAATTGTGTTTCCTTGCCCCGCACAAATACACTTTCCTGTACAATAACTAAACTAATTAAAACATGAAAAACATCAAATAAAAGCTACAGTTACAATCTTTTAAACCGTATAAACAAAATGTACACACATGACTTATTTTATTTACAACAAGAGTGGGAAGCGTGGCTTGCGCCTGTCTATAAACAGATTCAGACAACTAAATCACAACTAACACAATGTACAAAATATTAATGTTACTAAAACTTATATCAGAATAAAGAACACGCTCCCACGGTTAAAATGGTACATAACAATTACAATACAACGCTCTGTAAGAGAAGCAAAACACACTCAAAGACTAGCACTAAAACAAACGGTGCGAACTTTCGTCTGGGGCGCGTTATCTAGTCGCAGCATCGCTGATAAAATGATGTCAAGTAGTCTATGAAGACAACTTAGCTTCTACATACACAATACTTAATAAGTTCATTTCAACCCAAAATAAACACTAAACATGAAGTCAGCTAAGCAAAATACTATACGACAAAGCATTGATCGACACAGAATTACTTTAATCGAGTCAAAACAACGATTCACTACTATTCACTAGTACTAAACAGAGAACGCGCCATGCAGACGACGGCTATGAAAAGAATGGACCTAGAGAGGCATCGTCCCGTCCCTAATAAGCCTTATGGTTTCTGTGGACGTTAAGCACCATGTTTACTTTAGAGGCATCGGCTACTGATTAAACTCGATACTGCGTCTAAATAAACGTTGGATAAATATTCTAAGATGCCAAATCATATTACACATGGCTTGGTGCATAAAAAGGACTAGGTAAACAAAGAGTAGGTAAACAAACAAGCGGTCAAAATATTAAGGGAGAAAACAGATTTGAAACTGGCGCGCACCAGCGGCTATTGCCGGTCGGCTGCGTGAAGGCCATGTGGCGTTACGTACACGCCGCGCTTCAAAACAAAAGCGTCGTCTGCTCCGGTTCCCGGGTTACTAACAGTACAGTAATGAAATTGCGTGGATGTGATAACCGGGGCGGGATTATTGTAAAGACGTACAAAGAGCACCTCCTCACATATGTATAATATATGTATGATTTTGTTTGTTGCAGGTATTAGACTTGGAGTGTCTTGCAATGCCAGCTTAAACAGCCACGAACAATGTGTGGACAATACAGAATGTCGAAACGGCACGTGCGACTGTAGTGCCGACTTCTACAATACGACCGGGATGTGCAACTGGAGTAAGCCATATATATATAATATTACTGCAACACTTACTGCGTTAACCACGTATTTTTACAGTGATCTTCATTAAATGTCCTCATTGCAAGACAAGAATGTACTGAATGTCTTAAACTTACTAAAATGCAACAAGATGGCAGGACCTACCTAAATATTAAAACGCGAAAAGACGTAACAGCTCAGCCGAACACAGCGTTGAGACTGAATGGACACTGACAACCAAGGCGTTGATAACGGTTGTTTTGATTTAGTTGATGATTTAGTTGTTTGTGTTGCAGGGATAGCGGCAGGGGCAGCTTGTATCCAGAGCAACGCAGACCCCCGTCAGTGTGTGGAGAACTCAGTGTGTAACGGAACAGACCCCTTCGAACCAGCTATCAGAACCTGTCTTTGTACAGAGAACTTCTATCACAGAGACGGACACTGCGCAGCACGTAAGACAAACAAACACCTGCAGACGTCCAGTCTTTAAGATAGACGAGAGGCTTGAGGCGTCGATGAACTGTAATGAAGATGCAGCGCTAGGCCTGCGAGAATTTAAAAGAAATCGCAGGGCAAACAAACTCCTAGTTCTAGGTTTTGCAGAAGTCACCCAGGTTCTGTCAGTTTGGCGAATGTTTGTTTAGATTGCATGGTATATTTTTGTGTGTTTGACATAGAAATAATTCTTGCAGATGACACACGCCTACTCCACCCTGTTCTCAACTAGGTTTGAGACGCACGTTCACAATCAGATTCACACACAAAACACAGATATGTTTGAAACCGTAGTTTTAATAGAATGGCGACTACGCAGACTGATATTCCAGAAGTATTTTGTTTAGCTTTCTGAAACATCTTAAGGTTGAAGGCAAAAACATTACACACATACGACTCATCCGCTCTGATGTTACTGCAAACGTTTCCAACTGATCTGTCCTATCTGTCCTCTTCAACGGTTTCCACCGTTAGGCCTATCTGT
>JABMCL010002636.1:22500-48180 GCA_018857735.1 Alviniconcha marisindica | reverse complement strand
TGACACGAAAGGTTGGACTTTGAACCTGCCTGGGTTTGGGAGTGCCTGTGGGAACACACTGGTCGGAGTGAAAACATGATAAAAGAATTCAGTATGAAACCACAGCTTAAAAAAACAAAACAACTAGCAATACCTACCTGGGACGCATGTCTGAAACAGACGACCGCCATCGCGTGCTAGTGACAGAAAATGCTTGGGCTCTTTTGGGTAGCAGACGAAGAATAGCTTGCCTGACCGCCATGTTGAAACGCCAGGTGGATGGGAGAGAATTCTGCCACAGTTGTTTTTTCCAGCCTCCATCTCAGACTGCTATGACTCTATTACTTCCCTTGAACAGGGATAGTTTTATTGGTCTAGAGCTATTATTAATTATTTTCCAACTACTAAATTGATTAGTTAACTGATTGACTATCTGGAAAGAAAACTTAAACAAAGCTTTGGTTTTATTCATTTGCCGTATCCAACTTCAACCTGATTCCAAGAGGGTTTCCAGGAGTTTAAAAGGGAAAGAAGGAGAAAGAAAAAAGAAAAGAAAAGAAGAAAAAAAGAGAAAAAAGGTCAGATCTGGTAAAATAGTGATGTGAAGACAGTAGGGCGTGGAAGGTTGCCGGAAGATCGTCTAATGCGCAATTCAGGAACTGAGCTACTCGGCTGCTTAAGTTTCTCTTGCACTCATGCTCGTTCAGTATAGTCAGTGATGTCTCGATCTGATGCTAGTTTTGGCTAGGAGTTTTTGTTACACTTCTCGATCGTGCTCAGTTGTTTTAGTCAGGAGTTTCTTTTACAGTCCTCATTGTCCGTGGTTTTAGTGACACTTTTTTGCCCTTTCTTCTTTTTCTGACGCTCCTGCTGCTCCTAGTCACTGGTTTTTGATGATGAATTTCTCAGTGTACATACATTCGTCATTCCTGCTCAGTGGTTTTAGTGAGGAGTTTCTCTTACACTCCTGGTGCTAAGTTTACTGAGTAAGGGATTTCTCTTACACTCCTTGATACTGGTTTTAGTGACTCGAGGAGTTTTTTTTTTTTTTACACTCCTCATCAGTGCCTGAGGGGTTTCTCAGTCACACTCCATCTGTTTTTCTCACAGTTCCTCATGCCGCTGGTCTTAGTGAGCAGTCGGGTTTCTCTTAAAACTTCTGAGTGCCAGTGTTAAAGATGAGAGTCCATTATAGAGTCATCATGCTAGTTTAAGCGAGGAGTTTGTCAGTTCCATTACTCCTGCTGTTTTCAGTGGTATAAGCGAGGAGTTTGTCAGTTCCATTACTCCTGCTGTTTTCAGTGGTATAAGTGTCTCTTGTGTACATCGCTTACACTCCTCGTGCTGTTTTTGTAAGGAGTTTGTCTTACACTCCTCGTGCTTTTTTTGGTGAGGAGTTTTCTCTTACACTCCTCGTGCGTTTTTGGTGAGGATTTTCTCTTACACTCCTCGTGCTGGTTTTAAGGCGTTTCTCTTACACTCCTCGACTGAGCTGGTTTGCGGAGTTTCTCTTACACTCCTCCTGCTGTTTTTGGTGAGGAGTTTCTCTTCCTACACTCCTCTAGCTTGTTTTTGGTGAGGAGTTTCTCTTCACCCTCCTGCTGTTTGTGGGGGTGAGAGTTTCTCGTACCCGCCTCGTGCTGTTTTGTGGTGTGATGCACTCCTGATGTCAGTTTTAGTGATGAGTTTCTTATACATTCCTCTTAGAAGTACCTCTTACACTCCTGGTGCTAGTTTTAGTGACGAGTTTCTCTTACACTCCTGACGCTAGTTCTAGTGAGGAGTTTCTCTTACACTACTGATGCTAGTTTTAGTGAGGAGTTTCTCTTACACTGCTGATTCTAGTTTTAGTGACGAGTTTCTCTTACACTCCTGATGCTAGTTTTAGTGAGGAGTTTGTCTTACACTCCTGATGCTAGTTGTAGTGAGGAGTTGCTCTTACACTCCTCATGCTGTTTTTGGTAAGGAGTTTCTGTTACACTCCGCATGCTGATCATAGTGAGGAGATTTTCACACATTTTCCATGCTGGATTTTTCTCTTACAGTTGCACCCGTCGTGCTAGAGTTAGCCATGCCATATATGCCTCTCTCTTATACTGTGTTTGTCAGTAACGACTATACAGAAGCAATCCCAGATATTATCCTTTGTCCAAACAAAGACGCAAGAGCAAGGTCTGACAGGTTACAGCTCGGTACGGCTCACATCCAGAGCTTCACACAGACTAAGCAAGTGTCGGTTGTCATGGGTATGACTCGGTTTGGGGCTGCTATCGGCTCTTAGCTGGTGCAGTGCATGCTCAGGGCGCGGCAGCCACCGACACGCCCGTCGGGGCTTCGTCTTCGGTACAACAACGCACCAGACCTCATCCGGACATGACCATCTCGTCCGTACTCTGTCTTTCTTGTTTTGCAAACCTCTTCGTCTCTGTTCGTGAGAGTGTCTCTACACTCCTCTAGCTTTTTAGTGAGCATCTTCTCTTACACTCCTCGGCTTATGCTCTTTAGTGAGGAGTTGCCTTACACTCCTCGAAGCTGCGTTTAGTGAGGATTTTTCTCTTACACTCCTCGGCTCATGCTCATTTAGTGAGGAGTTTCTTCTCTTACACTCCTCGAGCTCTGGTTTTTAGTGAGGAGTTTTCCTTACCTCCCTGATGCTAATTTGAGTGAGGAGTTTTTCTCTTACACTCCCCGAAGCTGGTTTAGTGAGGAGTTTCGCTTACTCCTCCTCGAGCTGGTTTTAGTGATGAGTTTCTCTTACCTCCACGAGCTGGTTTTAGTGGATGAGCTTCTCTTACACTCCTCGAGCTGGTTTTAGTGAAGAGTATCTCTTACACTCCCCGAGCTTGGTTTGTGAGGAGTTTCTGTTACACTCCTACCTAGAGCTTGTTTTAGTGAGGAGTGTAAGAAAAACTCCTCACTAAAACCAGCTCTCGAGGAGTGTAACAGAAAACTCCTCACTAAAACCAGCTCGGGTAGTGTAAGAGATCCTTCACTAAAACCATCGAGGTGAGTGTAAGGAGAAGCTCATCACTAAAACCAGCTCGTGGAGTAAGAGAAACTCCTCCCTAAAACCAGCTCGAGGAGAGTAAGATAAACTCCTCACTAAAACCAGCTCTCGAGGAGTGTAAGAGAAACTCCTCACTAAAACCAGCTCGAGGAGTGTAAGAGAAACTCCTCACTAAAACCAGCTCTCGAGGAGTGTAAGAGAAACTCCTCACTAAATGAGCATGAGCCGAGGAGTGTAAGAGAAACTCCTCACTAAACGCAGCTCTCGAGGAGTGTAAGAGAAACTCCTCACTAAAAGAGCATAAGCCGAGGAGTGTAAGAGAAGATGCTCACTAAAACTAGCTCGAGGAGTGTAAGAGAAACTCCTCACTAAACAGCACGAAGAGTGCAAAAAGAAAGACAGATGTACGGACGAGGTCATGTCAGGACTGAGCTGTCTGGTGAGTCTGTACCGAGACGAAGCCAGACGAGGCGTGTCGGTGGCTGCCGCGCCCTGAGCATGCGTTGCACTCACTAAGAGCCGATAGCAGCCCCAAACCGAGTCATACCCATGACAACCGACACTTGCCTAGTCTGTGTGAAGCTCTGGATGTGAGCCGTACCGAGCTGTAACCTGGCAGACCTTGCTCTTGCGTCTTTGTTTGGACAAAGGATAATATCTGGGATTGCTTCTGTATAGTCGTTACTGACAAACACAGTATAAGAGAAAGGCATGTCCTGGCTAACTCCAGCACGAAGAGTGCAACTGTAAGAGAAAATCCTCTCCGCATGCGATGCCGTTGTACTAGAAACTGCTCAGAATTAGCATGATAAGTGTCATTCCAGACAAACTCCACCCCAAAAACAACATGAGGATGTAAGAAAAACTCCACACAAAACGCAAACCGCACGATGAGTGTCAGACGAAACTTCCCCACCAAAACTGCATGAGGAGAGTGTAGAGAACTCCACACCAAAAACAGTCCGAGGATTATAAGAAACTCCACAACCAAAACACAAACGAGTAGTGTAAGTAACTCCACACCAAACAGAGCAACGAGGGGTGTAAGAGCAACTCCACACCAAAAACAGCACTAGGATTGTAGAGAAAACTCCTCAACCGAAAAACAGCATCGAGGGTTTAAGAGAAACTCCACACCAAAAAGACACGAGGGGTGTAATGAGAAACTTTCCACACCAAACCACACGGAGGAGTGTAAGAGAACTCTCACCAAAAACAGCAGGGGAGTGTAAAGAGAAACTCCTCCAAAAACAGCAGGAGGAGTGTAAAGAACGCCTCATCCAAAACATCAGGAGGAGTGTAATAGAACGTCCGTCTACCAAAAACCGCTCGAGGAGTGTAAGAGCACTCCTCACCAAAACCAGCACGAGGGTGTAAGAGAAACTCCTCACCAAAACAGCACCGAGGAGTGTAAGAGAACTCCTCAATAAAACTAGGAGTGTCCAGAGAACTCCTCACCAAAACAGCACGAGAGTGTAGCAAAACTCCACACCACTGAAACCAGCAGGAGTAATGGAACTGACAAACTCCTCGCTTATACCACTGAAAACAGCAGGAGTAATGGAACTGACAAACTCCTCGCTTAAACTAGCATGATGACTCTATAATGGACTCTCATCTTTAACACTGGCACTCAGAAGTTTTAAGAGAAACCCGACTGCTCACTAAGACCAGCGGCATGAGGAACTGTGAGAAAAACAGATGGAGTGTGACTGAGAAACCCCTCAGGCACTGATGAGGAGTGTAAAAAAAAAAAAAACTCCTCGAGTCACTAAAACCAGTATCAAGGAGTGTAAGAGAAATCCCTTACTCAGTAAACTTAGCACCAGGAGTGTAAGAGAAACTCCTCACTAAAACCACTGAGCAGGAATGACGAATGTATGTACACTGAGAAATTCATCATCAAAAACCAGTGACTAGGAGCAGCAGGAGCGTCAGAAAAAGAAGAAAGGGCAAAAAAGTGTCACTAAAACCACGGACAATGAGGACTGTAAAAGAAACTCCTGACTAAAACAACTGAGCACGATCGAGAAGTGTAACAAAAACTCCTAGCCAAAACTAGCATCAGATCGAGACATCACTGACTATACTGAACGAGCATGAGTGCAAGAGAAACTTAAGCAGCCGAGTAGCTCAGTTCCTGAATTGCGCATTAGACGATCTTCCGGCAACCTTCCACGCCCTACTGTCTTCACATCACTATTTTACCAGATCTGACCTTTTTTCTCTTTTTTTCTTCTTTTCTTTTCTTTTTTCTTTCTCCTTCTTTCCCTTTTAAACTCCTGGAAACCCTCTTGGAATCAGGTTGAAGTTGGATACGGCAAATGAATAAAACCAAAGCTTTGTTTAAGTTTTCTTTCCAGATAGTCAATCAGTTAACTAATCAATTTAGTAGTTGGAAAATAATTAATAATAGCTCTAGACCAATAAAACTATCCCTGTTCAAGGGAAGTAATAGAGTCATAGCAGTCTGAGATGGAGGCTGGAAAAAACAACTGTGGCAGAATTCTCTCCCATCCACCTGGCGTTTCAACATGGCGGTCAGGCAAGCTATTCTTCGTCTGCTACCCAAAAGAGCCCAAGCATTTTCTGTCACTAGCACGCGATGGCGGTCGTCTGTTTCAGACATGCGTCCCAGGTAGGTATTGCTAGTTGTTTTGTTTTTTTAAGCTGTGGTTTCATACTGAATTCTTTTATCATGTTTTCACTCCGACCAGTGTGTTCCCACAGGCACTCCCAAACCCAGGCAGGTTCGTCCAATTTTCGTGCATGTAAATGTATGTTTTTTTAAAAATTCTAAAATTTTATGAAAGAAATTTTTTAAAAGATGATTTCCGGGGGGGTGAATAAAGCAAAGTGTGTGGAAGGAAGGGGTTTTTGGGCTGCCGTTAACATTTGTTTAGTAAACGTAAGTTTGAATTTATTTAAAAAAAAAATTTAAATATAATATTTTTAAAAATTTTCTTTTTTAAAAATTTAATTTGGGTTACTGTGTTATAAACAAAACCCAACCCCACCACCCCACACAAAAACCCCACCCACACACAACACACACACACAAACAACCACCACACACCCCACACACACACACCAAAATTGCCTAGCAATCTTTGCAAACACTTTTCAGCAAGTTAGTGTCTAGGGAAATGTCTAAAGGGCCCCCTTTTTTTCACACCAAGGGGGTTGACTCACCTGTGTCTAGCAACTTAAAAGTGTATTTTCACTTCTTTAAAATTTCTAAAGGGGCTTTTGTGGTGTGTGTGGGGGGGGGGGGGGGGGGCAAACTCAAAACACCCCCCCACACAACCACAACACACATACACACACACACACAGATGGGGGCGGGAAGCTCAGGGGTTAGACACCAACCTGTCATCGAAAGGTCACGGGATCAAGTCCCCACAGGAATGGCAGGAGAATTTACTTCTCCAGGGGCAACTTTTTGTTATGACTCTTATTTATCCATGCCACCCCTGTGTTACTGCAGTGGCGTGTAGAAAAATTTCTTATCATTCTGCCAAAAATGCAGGTGGATGGCTACAGCTAAACATGCATGCACCCTATGTATACATGTGGCTTTGCATGAAATGATGTGATATGGTGCATGGTTGTATGATGTACACAGAACATGCCAAGATGGCTGCAGTTTCAGGTGGCACCAGCCATATAACAACCAAACAGTACTGCAACTACACCACTTGGGTGGATATTCAAATCACACTGTAAAACTAAAAAGCAACAGTCACTCAATCACTCATATATTCTCAAAAGCGATCATGAACAACAACAAAAGAGATGTACCTGCATGACATCATACTCACTGAATCATATTTATAGTGATACAGAATACAGAACACAAAATACAGAATCTTTATTGTCTGTGAATAACATAGAAATTTGCCTTATGACTGCATAAAAGATACAAGTAAAATAACACAGTATAATAATACATGAACATAAGTACACATAAAACACAGAGTACTTTATCTTAGAGTCTGGAAGGCACACGCACATCCAAAATAGTCAACCCTATCAGTTACACATGTCAACACATGCACTCACTGGTCAAGCATTTTCAACAAATAAGAAAAGTACAACTCATCAAATTCAACCCAAACAGACAAAATACCTACACACAAACATCTCTGTTCAGACCAGTACTATCAGTATCACATAAATAGAATAGCAAACCCTCACATTAAAATCACAGGTATGCAAAACAGGAACCTAACATACTAACAGTTTTAATACTGAAATAACCTTTGTCTCTCCCTCTCCCCTTGCCTCAATCCCCCACCCTCTCCAGGCATAATATTAATACAATAATAGCACTATCACAACAAACACTACATAGGTTTCTAACCTGTGATGGAGAGCTGCCCAGAAGAAAATGAGAACTGGGCTTTTTCCTCAAGGCTAAGAAACTGCTGTCTGTGGCCAGAGACCATCAGCAATACGAACACAAGACTCGTGGCTTTCACACTTTCTCTTGCTTTGGACCCCACATTTGGAATTCACTCCCCACAAGACCTCAGGCACTGCTCAACCCTGTCATCTTTCAAAGCCAAACTGAAAACCTTCCTCTTCTCCGTATTTCCACCCCAAAATTTTTAAACCCAATTTCTGCTATGTATTTGCGCGCGGGTGGTTGGGGGGTGTGTGTGTGTTGTGTGTTGAAATCCAGAAATTTTTTGGTGGGACTGTCCTCTATATGTTTATAGAATATTGTATTTAGGTTAATATGTATGTATAATATGGGCGTTGATAGTGCAAAATATACGCAGTACATTATTTTCAGGGCATGGGGATGGAACCATGCGACTGGAGGTGGGGCCCGGGACCAAACATGATGGACATTGGGACCAAGGTCTTAGTGAAAAGCACGACATGTTTTCCCACAAGACTGCGGCGATTCTTCCAGGAAAGGTGCTGCCCCATCATGCAGATGAGATCCTGGTGTTTTTTTTTGTGGGACTGCTGTGTGTCATTTTTTGTGTGTGTGTGGCTGTGTGTTGTGTGTGTGGGCACATTGTGTGTGGTAGCCATGTGCCCTGCAGTTGTGTTGTTGGGTTTTGTTTTTGTGTTTGTGTGTTGGTGTTTGGGGTGGGTGTTTTGGGCACACGGGCCCCCTGAGGGGTGATGTGTGGGGGTGCAGTGTGTGCTTTATTCATGTTACATGTGTGGGGGGCTGTCTCATATATGATTAAATCCCCCAAAGGTGGCAAGAAAAAAGGACAAGGTACAGAAAAAAAGTTTACAGGATGTGAGGATTTAAAGCATTTTTTGAATGAACAATGTGAAGTCTCCACCAAACAGGAGAAGGGAGTGCTCTCTTCGTTCCCGAGATATTCTTTCGTGTGATTTGTGACAAATTTTGAACATTCCATTACAAAAGCCCACATCACTGTGCTGCTAAACATGCGTTAAATGCAAAAAACCAACTGATCTTACAAGATTTTGATCCACAGGTATTACCAAGTGAACTATTGTTGTTCTGTGTCTACGAACCCCAGCAAATTTTTCCTACGCAAAAATTTTGTTGCAAAAGTAATGTTCAAAATAAGCCCCAAACTTGAAAATTTTTAAATAAAAAAAGCAACATTTTTAAAACATAAACATTATTCTTTAAAAGAAAATTGGAAAGGAAAAATTTGATATTTTTTTCCTCAAATTTAAGCTTTCTTGACATAAACAGCAAAAGATGTAAAGAAATGCTCGTACATTACTATTTCAAAAAAGATTACAAAGCTGTTTTTTTTCTTGATGGGAATGATAAAACAGTAACTTTTTTTTTTTCTGTAAATATAAAAAACACTAAATTTCCATTGAACAGTTTTTCTGCATTAATTTTGTTGTGTGGATAACATAAAGTTTTAATGAACCAACAGGTACTTTTTTTTCCCTAACAAAATAAAATAAAAAATTGTTATTTTTAAAAAAACAAAAATTTTTTTAAGAGAAAATGGGGTCAAGTAATAAGTGCAACTTTCGCTGCTTTTGGTTCCAGGAAAACAAAACACCTATCGTCCCTGTGTTTTTGGGCATTTTTTGAACCCCGGGTTGCCCAGGACAAAAAAGTTGAACATTTTTAAATTCAAATGAAGAATTAATAATAAAAAAATAAAAAAATCATAATAAATTTACAAAAGTCCAGCCAAAAAAAAAATAAGGGTATTAATCGGCATCTTCATTTTTAGAACTCTGGGAAAACAGACCCGGGCAGGTCACTATAATTTTTGTCAAACGTTTTTATTTCCACCCGGGGTCGTGTTTAATCTAATTTTCAACACCTACTTATGACTTTAACCGTGTAAATTTGAATTGTCTACCTTATATGATGATTTGTTTGAAAACAATTTTTAAAAAAATAATTTCTTAAGTGCAAGCAAAAAATTAAAAAGTAAATTAAATAACTGTTTAAAAAACCAAACGGTCGCACATTACATTTCAACAGCCCCATTTGTTTAAGAAACTCGGTGAAAACAAATTTACGAAACATCTGAACAAATTTAGATTTAAGCTAAAAAAAACTTTTTTTTTTGCTAAAATTCCATACTTTTAAAAAATTCGGCAAAACCCTGTAAATTCATTTTATATATAAGATTTGACAAAACTCCGGAACATTTAAATTATGTCGAATGTTCCCTTTTACGGTCTTCACAAATATTCCACAACACCTTTCCATATCACAAAACCTTCCATGCAGCCATGAGCTCAAAACAAATGACCCGGATGTGTAACATGACTAACCGGATGAAGTCAAAGCAAAAACTTTTTTTTTTCCTTTTGCTTTGTTTAATCTAATACTTTGTTGAACGTTATTTCTTGGAACAATTTTTTGAAGAAAGGCAAATTTTTAAAAACTACCCAGACCATTTTTGGGAGTAAACTAAAAACATTGGCGCCTGATGCAGTGACGTACCACAGTGACTGGAGTAAAGTCAGTTCTTCACTTGATTGTCTGCGGATGCTGGTCATGAAACATTTCAACATGCGTAACATTCGATCGAGGGACATTTCGGAGCCTCTAACTCCGAAAACAAAACTTAGTGACAATTGATTTTATATGCACTGTGTAAAAACAATATCTCCCCTGTGAAATCGGGACTGAGGTAATTTTTGATTTTTCATGTATGTGAAAGAAGCTCAAAAGCACTCACCATGAGTGTTCCATTTTTTAGGGGTCAAATTCCATGGCGCTTTCCACTTTCAAAAATAAATATTTCTCCAGCTGCTTCAATTTGGAGCTCATATTTTTCCTGGTGATATGACCTTATGAACGCACCCAAACAAAAAACGGGAAAAGAAAAGTGGTTTGGAAACTGTTTTACTGAATCAAAAAAAAAAACCCCGAACCCCCCCATTTGGCACCTTTTGGCACTTTTCTTAAATTTTTTGGGTGGTGTTGTGTGTGTGCCATCCCGCTACTTATGTGGTCTGCTGTAAAACAGTGTGGAAATAGTTTAGTTCTGATCCAATATAATTGTTGCCTATTTAAGCTTGAAATCCTTTTCATTTCGTTTCTTTTCTTCCTCTTCTTGTTCTTGGCTTAGGTGTGGCGGAGAGAGTTGGGGGTCTTCACTGATCACAAAAACACCAAAAGACTGTGCACCAGACACAGTTTGGGTATGATTTAGGTTTAGAATAATCATCATTCCTCAGAAAAGAATGTATGCCAAATTTTTATTCTCAGATAAGTCACTACCAGATTCTTAATTGGGTGAACATTTGCTTTGCAGACATAGTTCTGGATATTTGTCTGAAAATGACAGTACTCTTTGCTTCTGAACACAGTCTGAAAATTATGGTACTCTTTGGTTCTGATGACAGTGAAAATTATGGTACTCTTTGGTTCTGATGACAGTGAAAATTATGGTACTCTTTGGTTCTGATGACAGTGAAAATTATGGTACTCTTTGGTTCTGATGACAGTCTGAAAATGACGGTACTTTGGTTCTGATGACAATTTAAAAATGATGGTACTCTTTGGTTCTGAACAGTCTGAAAATGATGGTACTCTTTGGTTCTGAACACAGACAGTCTGAAAATGACAGTTCTTTTGTTCTGATCACAGTCTGAAAATGACGGTACTCTTTGGTTCTGATCACAGTATGAAAATGATGGTACTCTGGTTCTGACATCAGACAGTCTGAAAATGACGGTACTCTTTGGTTCTGATCACAGTCTGAAAATGACGGTACTCTTTGGTTCTGATCACAGTATGAAAATGATGGTACTCTGGTTCTGATCACAGTCTGAAAATAATGGTGCTCTTTGGTTCTGATCACAGTCTGAAAATGACGGTACTCTTTGATTCTGAACACAGTCTGAAATTGACAGTACTCTTTGGTTCTGATCACAGTCTGAAAATGACAGTACTCTGGTTCTGATCACAGTCTGAAAATGACAGTACTCTGGTTCTGATTATGGTACTCTTTGATTCTGATGACAGTCTGAAAATTATGGTACTCTTTGGTTCTGATCACAGTCTGAAAATGACGGTACTCTTTGGTTCTGATCACAGTCTGAAAATGACCATACTCTTTGGTTTTCTGAAATTTTTTGGCATTTTAGGTGGAGAAGGCGGGACAGGTGAGCTTCGGAGGTGTGGGCAAAGGCGGGGCAAACAGGGCTGCTGGGCGTCAACATACCAGAGGAGTTTGGCGGTTTAGGGGGAGACTACCTCATGACGAACATCGTGCAGGAAGAGCAGTGAGTCAGAGTGGAGACGGTAGTAGTGGAATGGAGACAGTGATAGTATTGAAGACTTGTAGGGCAATATCCACTTTTAGCCCTGTCCGTTCGCTGTCCTCAAATGGTTAGAGGATGCATGTATGCGTGTGCTCGTGTATAACTCTGGCATAGAACAGAATGAACTGATAATTATGTGGATATGCCAACGTAGTGTATACTTCAAGTTCATTCCGTCCACACACACACACATTCTCATACCATTTGAGGACCGTGAACCGACGGTGCTAAAAGTGGACATTGCCACTTGTAGAGCACCTTGTCTCCAGATGAGTCCTGAGCGCTTCACAGTGGCATCTAACAGACAATAAACAATAATAATGACGGCTACTAATGCGCAGACACTTTACAATATACTTTATGCTAGGGTAAATATTGCAGCAGTTGCATGTGCACAGGCATTTTTTTTATTTACTAGCCTCTCACCCCCCACCTATCGCCTATCTCTCCACCTCCCCAGACACACACGTATGCAGGCACACACACACACACATGCACGCACGCAAACATGGACACACGCACGCACGCGCACACACATACAAGCACACACAGGAAATTGAAGGAAGCCTGGGTTCTTTTTATTGCATTATCATAAAGCAAGCAATTTTTATTTTAATTTTAAAGTACTGTTTATCTAGTCATCCCATGTGATCCCATGTGTAAAGCTTTTTTACCTACCGACAGCTAAGCAGATCAACTTCCATTCTTATTGTTATTTCTTAGTGTATTATCTGTATTTGTCTGTCTTTTCCTGAAAAGGGTGTTTTCATTTCTTATGTCTTGTTTTCCATACCTGTCTGTTGCCTTGGGGAAAAAGTTTTTCATTTCTTATGTCTTGTTTTCCATACCTGTCTGTTGCCTGAAAAGGGTTTTTATTCTTATGCTTGTTTTCCATACCTGTCTTTGCCAGAAAAGGTGTTTTTATTGCTTATGCCTTGTTTTCCATACCTGTCTGTTGCCAGAAAAGGGTTTTTATTCTTATGTTTTCCATACCTGTCTGTTGCCAGAAAAGGTTGTTTTTATTGCTTTGCTTGTTTTCCATACCTGTCTGTTGCCAGAAAAGGTTGTTTTTATTGCTTATGCCTTGTTTTCCATACCTGTCTGTTGCCAGAAAAGGTTGTTTTTATTGCTTATGTCTATTCCATACCTGTCTGTTGCCAGAAAAGGTTGTTTTTATTGCTTATGCCTTGTTTTCCATACCTGTCATCTGTTGCCAGAAAAGGTTGTTTTTATTGCTTATGCCTTGTTTTCCATACCTGTCTGCCGAAGTGGCTTACTTTTTTCAACTGCCTGGCCAGAAAAGGTTGTTTTTATTGCTTATGCCTTGTTTTCCATACCTGTCTGTCTGTTGCCTGGAAAGGGTGTTTTCATTTCTGATATCTTGTTTTCCGTACCCTTTTCTCCCGCACAGGGCCTACGTGAACTGCACCGGCCCGGGGTTTGCTCTGCACTCGGACATCGTCATGCCCTACATCACCCACTACGGCACCAAGGAGCAGATCGAGAAGTTCATTCCCAGAATGGTGGCTGGCACCTGCATTGGAGCCATTGCCATGACTGAACCTGGCGCCGGCAGGTTGGCACTTTCTCAGGGTTATCGCGGTCTGTAGCAAAAAATGGAGAAATGGAGTTGTCCTGTTGTAGCCATCAGGGTCGACTGGGCATAAAAAAAGAAGAAGAGCAAATTCCTTCCTTGGAAAATGCAAATTAATTTTTTTTATTTACTTATTTTCCCCCAGGCCTGGATAATTTGGTTTTCTTATTTTCTCTCACCTGTCAAGTTTGGGAATTTGCATTAAAAATTACTTCTACCCAGTTGCTCCTCAAAGTATCCATTTTTATGCTTAGGTCATGTTCTGGACAAGTTCAGTCAGTTTGGTTCTTTGCGATGTGTTGCCAGTGACTTGCAGGGAGTTCGAACTAACGCCAAGAAGGATGGGGATGATTGGATCCTGAATGGGAGCAAGGTGTTTATCACCAATGGTTACATGAGTGGCGTGGTCCTTGTTGTCGCCGTCACCAACCCCCAGGCCAAGTCTGCCGCGCATGGAATCAGCCTCTTCCTGGTGGAGGATGGCATGCCTGGGTTCAAGAAAGGACGCAAGCTGGACAAGATTGGTTTGAAGGCTCAGGTACCTTTGGACACTGCTCTTCTGTCTGTCTGTCTGTCTCTGTCTCTGTCTCTGTCTCTGTCTCTCTCTCTCTCTGTGATGCATCCCAGCTAAATAAAACATGTTATTTTGGAATAATGTAACCTGTTGTTTTCAGATAGTGTCTTCTTTGAACATTTAAAATGGAAAAAAAAAGGAAGGGGAAAAAGAAAGAAAAAACACACACTAGGAGAGTTTGTGAGTATGGATGGTACAATGTTACATTTGGGATTTTGACCAAATTAGTTTTTTTTTGTTTTTTTAGGGTGGGTGGAGGGTTGTGAGTTTGCTGCTATTGTTGTTTGCCCTGGCTTTGTATTGTCCATTGTTAAGCATTTCTGTGCTTTCCATAGGGTAGGTACTGTAGAAATATCCCGTTATTTTCATTATTAACCCCTTCACTGCCCCAGCATGTAAAATTTCTGGGCTGAAAAGTGCACATACGCGCCTGAAAACTATTTTCCTGGTCCTATAATGAATCTAATTTCAATAGCTTGGGTTTTTATGAATATCCTTTCGCATGCTAATGCGAAAAAGCACAAGAAGGCTTTGGATTTCAAATTTCCTACTTCTGTTGGTTGTTTTCAAGTGACACCATGGCAGTGAAGGGTTAACCTACTTGGCCCCAGACCAGCCCCTGCCATTTCTCATGTGAAGGGAAGTAACTGTGGCAAATGATCTTGGTATACAACTTTAAAAATCAATGATAAACACCAAACCGAAAGTTTCAGCTCACTTTGTTTTTTCCCCCAAAGTTTGCAAATACATTGTTCTTGTATATCCAACAGGTTTTGACTTTTCACTCAAATAAATTAAAAGCATTAAAAAATAAAATAAATAAAAATATCTGAAATGTCGGGTTTTGTTAGGGTCCCCAAAAGATAACCAGTTTAGCAAAATTTCCAGTTTGAATCCCCGAAAGATGAAACTCAGTGAGTTTGTTAGGGTGCCCAGGATAAGTGACTGAGCCAAAGGATGAAGCTCTGACGTCATTGCTAAGAGTAAGGCTTTTGTTTATTTTCATGCGTGTGTCCATCTCACAACTTTGAAAATTCACAGCATTTCTCAAACTCCACTGAACTTTGAACAAAGGACGTTGCCGGAAGTAGTGCACAAAAGGGGAAACGAGGCTAAAAAGCTTGTGAGAATCCCATTCCTATTTGCGTAAGCTAGGCTGCCAGTATGGAGCGTGTGGTTACCGGCCGCTACTGGGTGGTCTGGGGTCACGCAGTAAGAATAAAGAGTGGGTGGTGACGGGCAGTCTGGGATAGAGTGGGTTAAGCCTGCGTGGACTGCAGTTGGTAGGAGTGTTGGCTGCTGAAATGCTCAAGTCAATCATTAAAATCGACAAAATGAATCGACATTAACGGCCAGCAAAGGAGACCATTTCTGTCTGAATTGTGAAAGTGCCTGCTGTTTCAAACTGTAATAGTTTGTTTTTTTTAAATAATAACAATAATAATAATGGAAATTTGTAAAGCGCCTACCCTGCGGCTCAAAGTTTCCCTCCCCACCCCCCACCCCCATACAAAAAAAAAAGCAACGGAAAATTACTTACAGTGGAAATATCTTATGAGCATGATGGCGACGTGTAGTATTTGTATCAGTCCCATTTTACTATTGTATGAACTATGATTATATGGAGAAGGAAAAAATACAGGATAGAGTTAAAATTAATGTGATGGATAATTCAACTAACGTGAACCTTTTTTGTATTGAGTTTGGGTGCTAGACTAAGGATGTTGTGCCCACCTGGGTTCAAATCCCGTCCCCAGTGCCACATTGGTGTGTCTTCATGTGTGTAAGATGCTCAGAAGAGTCCGTCAGTAAAATAAATGGACACCGCTAACAGGCTCTCAGTGAGGACGGTAACCACTTGTTGATGACCTGGGCAAATAACCCCTGTCACTAGCGGAGATCAGTGCTAGCTCATGGGTACCTCTGGTTCACAACACAACGCACGCTGCTCTTACCATTGATAATCACTCGCTGTACTCTAGCATTCCCCGTTTGTGGGCAGGACACGTCAGAGCTGTTTTTCGAGGATGTTCAGGCGAACATCCTCGAAAAACAGCTCTCTTGGGGGAAGCCAACAGGGGGTTCTACTACCTGATGCAGGAGCTGCCGCAGGAGCGGCTGCTGATCGCCACCATGGGGCAGGCCGCCTGCGAGTGGATGTTTGAGGAGACCAGGAGCTACGTCTGCCAGCGCAAGGCCTTTGGTCGCACCCTGTCTAAGCTGCAGGTGGGGTGGTGTTAGGGGCTGGCTTTAGTGTCAGCCGGTTTGGGAGGAAGGGTGAGGAGCCAGGCACATTCCTGTGACAGTATTTGTGTTGTTTTGTGTTTCCACACATTCCTGTGACAGTATTTGTATTGTTTTGTGTTTCCACACATTCCAGTGACAGTATTTGTATTGTTTTGTGTTTCCACACATTCCTGTGACTTTAGTGAAATTTTGTGTATCAGTTTTGTGTTTCCACACATTCCTGTGACAGTATTTGTATTGTTTTGTGTTTCCACACATTCCGTGACAGTATTTGTATTGTTTTGTGTTTCCACACATTCCCGTGACAGTATTTGTATCAGTTTTGTGTTTCCACACATTCCTGTGACAGTATTTGTTTGTTTTGTGTTTCCACACATTCCAGTGACAGTATTTGTATTGTTTTGTGTTTCCACATTCCAGTGACAGTATTTGTGTTGTTTTGTGTTTCCACACATTCCAGTGACAGTATTTGTGTTGTTTTGTGTTTCCACACATTCCAGTGACAGTATTTGTATTGTTTTGTGTTTCCACACATTCCAGTGACAGTATTTGTATTGTTTTGTGTTTCCACACATTCCTGTGACAGTATTTGTATTGTTTGTGTTTCCACACATTCCAGTGACAGTATTTGTGTTGTTTTGTGTTTCCACACATTCCGTGACAGTATTTGTTGTTTGTGTTTCACACACTGCATATTGGTTTTGTGTTTCCACACATTCCAGTGACAGTATTTGTATCAGTTTTGTGTTTCCACACATTCCAGTGACAGTATTTGTATTGTTTTGTGTTTCCACACATTCCAGTGACAGTATTTGTATTGTTTTGTGTTTCCACACATTCCAGTGACAGTATTTGTATTGTTTTGTGTTTCCACACATTCCAGTGACAGTATTTGTATCAGTTTTGTGTTTCCACACATTCTGGTGACAGTATTTGTATTGTTTTGTGTTTCCACACATTCCGGTGACAATATTTGTGTCAGTTTGTGTTTCCACACATTCTGGTGACAGTATTTGTATTGTTTTGTGTTTCCACACATTCTGGTGACAGTATTTGTATTGTTTTGTGTTTCCACACATTCCAGTGACAGTATTTGTATTGCTTTGTGTTTCCACACATTCCGGTGACAGTATTTGTATTGTTTTAGTGTTTCGACACATTCCAGTGAGAGTATTTGTATCAGTTTGTGTTTCGACACATTCCGGTGACAGTATTTGTATCAGTTTGTGTTTCGACACATTCTCGTGACAGTGTTTGTATCCTTTCGTGTTTCCACACATTCCTGTGACAGTATTCACATCCATTTGTGTTTCCTCACATTCCCATGACAGTATTTGTATCAGTTTGTGTTTCCACACATTCTTGTGACAGTATTTGTATCAGTTTGTGTTTTCACACATTCCTGTGACAATATTTGCATCAGTTTGTGTTTCCACACATTCCTGTGATGGTATTTGTATCAATTTGTGTTTTCACACATTCCAGTGACAGTATTTGTAACAATTTGTGTTTCCACACATTCCTGTGACAGTATTTGTATCAATTTGTGTTTTTACACGCTCCAGTGATAGTATTTGTATCAGTTTGTGTTTCCACACACCACACACTCCTGTGACAGCATTTGTGTCCTTTTGTGTTTCCACACATTCCTGTGACAGTATTTGTGTCCATTTGTGTTGGCAGATACACTGTGTGACAGTATTTGTGTCCATTTGTGTTTCCAGACACTCCTGTGACAGCATTTGTATCCATTATTTTCTGCTTCCAGACACTCCAGTGACAGTATTTGTATCCATTTGTGTTTCCAGACATTCCTGTGAGGGTATTTGTACCCTTTTGTGCTTCCAGACACTCTTGTGACAGTATTTGTATCCATTTGTGCTTCCAGACACTCCTGTGACAGTATTTTTATCCATTTGTGTGTGTAGACCATCCAGCACAAAATGGCGGAGATGAAGACGGACATCAGTGTGGGCCGGGCCTTTGTGGACCAATGCCTTGAGATCCACAACACTCGCGGGCTCGACTCTTACTCAGCCTCCATGGCAAAATACTGGTTAGTCTCCATCCCCATGCTGTTCAGTTTTCTGTCTTTCTTAGCTATACTACCTCCATGGCAAAATACTGGTCAGTCTCCATCCCCATGCTGTTCAGTTTTCTGTCTTTCTTAGCTATACTACCTCCATGGCAAAATACTGGTCAGTCTCCGTCCCCGTGTTATGTGCCGTTTTCTGTCCTCTTAGCTGTACTGTACAAGGGCTGGTACTTACAATAATGATAGTGTGTGTTGGTTTTTGACCATAAGGAAATCTGTCAGGGATTTTTGAGTTCCTTTCAAAATTCAAAGAACAATATGAAGCGGTAGGGGTAGTGTAACTATTGGCAAAGATGAAACATTGTGTTTCACTGAATATATAAACTAACATATTTTATTAAAATAATCACATAGACACATCTGGTGTTCACAGTCACACCCATGCACACAGTATCACATGTGCGCATGCACACATGTACGTCCACACACACCCACACCCACACATGAACATGCACACGCACACACACGCACACACAGATCACAGGGAACAATAGGTCATAATGTGACTACCAGGCATTAAAATGGTTGAACACTCATAATAATAGATCAACCCTTTGGGCAGCTGCATGCAGACTTCATAGGATGAAGAACCACTAACACTATGTAACAGTAACATTGGGATCACCCAGAGCAGGGCTTAGTTTATGTTTAAAGGAACTAGCCTTCTCAGTTGAAGCATTTTTATTTTTTTTTAGATTGTTTTATTTATTTAAATTTAGTCACTCTGCTTCTGAAGTTTTTTTGTTTTGTTTTTCTGAAAAATTACCAATGATAGTGAGCTAACATAGTTTGGGATTAACCTAATAGATATTTCTTTTTCTAAAACGCTACAATACAGCATTGAAAGTTGAGTCCACAGAAATAAACGTTACACTTACAGACTAAGATTTTTTTTTTTTTTAAGAAGTGACAAAGTCAAAACCATAATTTATTATGTTTCTTCCATGACTTGTATGCAAAATTGATCTGAGAGCTTCTGGTGTTCTGCCCATGATGTCAAAAAAATTGTTGGTGGCATAACGCTAAAATACCAAACACAGCACAAAATACAGGAAAGAGTGCATTAAAAAAAACACACGAAAACAGTGACATTGACATAAAATCAGCATTGAACCAACAGTATTTTCATTCTGAACATTTTTTTTATGCAGATCATGTTCTTTTTACCTGTTAAAAACACTTGAAGATCTATTTTTGATTTAAATCCAACAAGGCTAGTTCCTTTAAAGTAGTGTCGGATGGTTGTAGAGCTGTATCATGAGATGGTTTGGCCTAGTGGTACGGCATTAGGCTGGTAAGCAGGAGGACCTCACTTTGATTCTGCTTCAGCTCTCTTTTCTCTTGAAAAGTTGTGGTTGCAGTTGTGAAGTACATGCTTTAACCCCCCCCTCTCTCTCTCTCTCTCTCTCTCTCTCTCTCTCTCTCTCTCTCTCTCTCTCTCTCTCTCTCTCTCAGATCAATAATTATGATAACATTCAATTAGTTATTTGCTTTATAAACCCCCCAGCCCGCTCCTCCCATTTTGTTTTAGTTTTTTGTTGTTTTTGTTTTTTGTTGTTGTTTGTTTTGTTTTTTGTTTTGCTGTTGCTTTGGTCTTTGTTTTGTTTTGTTGCCTCTGAATTTTTGACAACAATTTGCCATCTTGTCATTGTAAATGTCTGTGTAATTATCATTTTGTCCATAGGTAACACTCAAATAAGCATACTGCTTTTGTGTTTCCTGTACTTATTTGTTGAACTTATGATTACAATGAATGAATAAAATTTTGTTTAAACCAAAAGTTGTGGTTTATGGACATTGTCATATCAGACTTTGTCCCTTGCATTCAATAAAACATTGAAATGGCTCCCATCACTGCCCATCTTAATGCAGGAGTCATCCTGGTGGTGACAGTGTATACAGTGTTGGGTGTAGTCTCCCTCTTGCCCCACCTCCTGAAGGAAGGATGCGGTAAACCAGTGCTTGGAGTCTGACCCAGTGAGAGCCATGCTGGTACCCTACCTAACCTCACGCCCCCATCTCTGTCACAGGGTCTCCGATCTGCAGAACAAGGTGGCCACCCAGTGTGTGCAGCTGCATGGCGGGTGGGGGTACATGCTGGAGTACCCCATCGCCCGAGCCTTCCTGGATGCCCGTGTGCAGCCCATCTATGGCGGTAGCAACGAGATCATGAAAGAGCTGATCGCTCGCCCCATTGTGTGCGACAAATAAGTGACGTTGTGGGATGGTAAACATGGCAGTTTGGTTCGCCGCATGCATGATGAGCAAACGGCCACCCTAATCAGGCTTATCTTCCGAACGACGATGACGCTGACCAAAGCGGCGTGCGTGAAGGGCATATCAGACTGTTCAGCCGTCAAGTTATAGACTCATTTTTGTAAGATTACGCTGCCTAAATGGTGTATAAAAATGGCAGCTCAGGGACGCTGCTTTCACCAACAGACTAATACTGAGGAAAAAGCAAACACTTGTATACGCCAACGCCAGCCCATGTACCTCTGCAGACTGCAAACTATTCGAGCAGTTTGAATAGAGGGCAACGTGACACAGCATGATGAACACAGATGACAAACTGACAAAGAGAGGGTGATGAAAATCCCAAATGGGGAGGGGTCACTGTGTCACTGACTCTGTCCCGGGACCAGTGATTTTCATTTTGCATACTCGGCCTCTTTCTGATGTGATCCGTTGCCTCTCTGTCTCTTCTCGCATGTTTACGGGTGGAATTGAATTGTACAAATGTGATTCTCCTGAAGAAACGTTCACTGGTACAGACCATCGAATCCTGCACTTCAGATGTGAAGGCTGGGCAGTTCAGAATAAACTTCTAACGAGGTTCCCAGGGTCCTTACGGGTGCTTACAAGTACTTACAAATTGTATTTGCCAAGTAAGGCCTTACAAGTCCATATATTTGCATTACGGTCCTACAAATCTAGCTAATACTAAAAATGCACTTGGGTCGTTACAACCACTAATTAACTCCCTTGTGTGTTGATTCAAAACGGTACTTTAAGTAGGACTTCTTTTGTGCGTGCGTGTGTGTGCTTTGTAGTTTACAGATGTCATCGTTAATATTACGATGATTCATCACCAGCACACTTCACAAGGATTATTTACCCTTAGAAAGAATGTACTGAATTATATCTTTTTAGCAGGAATGTACTCAATTATACATTTGTTGTTACGTTACTTTTGGAAAGTCACGATTCTCACATGTTCTGAGAGTTGCTCATACTTTTTTTCTTTCGTTTTCTGACTGTGTAGTAAGTAAGTAACTTGGTGTTTTGCTCCCAGTCAACCATAGCGCTTATATCAGGGCGAAATCTGACCGTAAATTAATGAATATTTATATATTTATGTGAACATTTGTTGAGCGCGTCATCTCGAGAAGACACCTAAGCGCTTCACAATGTCAACAGTAGCGCTAGTCTCTGCCTCTGCGCTCCCGTCGTCAGTAAGTAAGTAAGTAAGGAAGTAAGTTGGTGTTTTACGCCCAGCTTACTTACTTACTTACTTACTTACGACTGGAGCGCAGGCTGCGGTCGTAGTCGGTAGGAAACGAATGACTGCAGCTTTTACACAGAGCGTTATGAATATCCACCATACTGTGCTTTTTGGGTAGTGAGCCGGTTTGGCCCAGCGGTAAGGCGGTAGGCTGGTAAGCGGAAGGACCTCGGTTCGATACCGCTTCGGCTCTCCTTTCTCTTCAAAAGTTGTGGTTTGTGGACACGGTCTTGTGACTTTGCCCCTCACAATTAATGAAACGTTAAAATGGCTCTCATCGCTGCCCGTCTTAATGCAGGTCATTCTGGTGGTGACAGTGTAGCGATAGGTATATACTCTCCCTCTTCGCCCACCTCCATACTCCCTTCCCCTCATTCTCCCCGTCCCCAATAAGCCTTATGGTTTCTGTGGACGTTAAGCACCATGTCTACTTACTTACTTACTTGCTTTTTGGGGGCAGAATGACCAGGATCTTTCCCTTGCGGCTGCACTAACACTGGGGTGGAACTGATACTGAATAGGGGTCAGCACAGAAAGTTGACCCTGGTCAAGAAAAAAATCCCGCCGTTCCTGCCGGGACTCGAACCCTAGATCCCGAATCCGTCGCTCTACCACTGAGCCATCCACGTTCCACAATAAATAAAGCTTATGACTGTGCTGGTATTTTGAGTTTACTCTGTGTTGCACACACATTCTCTTGTTCTGACAGCTGTGATATATTCTCTAGTAATTAAGTGCACAGCCGGTACACTGCAGTAAGATGTAGAAGAAGAAAAAACGGAAGCACACACACACACAAACAAAAACAAAAAACCCAACAACAACGACAACAACAAAGAGCCAAGAACAAGCAACCAAGGGAATTAATTAGCGCTCGAAATACGTAACGCAAGTACAACAACAAAGTCCTACGGTAACTGTCATCTGGCATGTGTGTCAATACATGGTCCATAACCTCCAGTAGAGGGCCATGCTTATGACGTCATATATAACTGATATTAATAACAATATGGAATTTATAGTGCTCCTTTGTTGACTCAAAGCTCTTTTTGATTTAATTAAACAAAAGCAAGGAATGCTTATATACTCACATAAAAAATCAGTAGCATAATACATTTTACTCACATACTTAGTCATACAAAGCAAAGTGAAATTTACACACGCTGAAAAACAAACACCTTCGAATTCACAGAGTTGTCTGCACGCAAGTTTGCCTATACTCGCATACACGCACGCACGCGCCAGCGCGTGCACGCACACATCGAATGAAGCAAGGTAGCCTTATAAATTATTCCTAAAGCAGGACGAAAATCATTAGATTAGGGAAAGGTACAGAGAGAGAGAGAGAAAGAGAGAGAGAGAGAACAAAAAACAAACTCGAACTCGAACTCGAAAACGTTAATACTCAAGGATAGTAGCGTTAGGTCCATTTGGACCTATCTAACAGCCAGTCCTTGCTATACTACAAACACAAATAAACGACAATACCACAATCAAATATTTTAAGCACGGTTATTCAATTGATTAATATAGTTTTACAGTTCCTACAAATGTGCAGAAACATCAGAATTAAATTTCTTTCATGGACATACATGTATACAACACTCAAAATTTTAGGTAAACGTGTGATTCAAACAAATGTTTCCAAATTTGACGAAAGGTTAGTCTAAGACATATATTTGCGCAGATTACGTTTGAAACAACAAAGAGAAATAAATGATCTGATATTTTGAGGTAGGGAGTTCCAGAGGGACGCTCCAGCCAAGGATGTGCTAGTTTTAAATAAGTCAAGCCTTGGCCTTGGCACGTAGAGGTTATTCCTAGAGCTAGTGTAGTGGGACTGGTGACTAATGAAGAGTTGTGGCAGGTAATTTGGGGAATTATTATTAAGAACTTTATGCATAAATATTTCTTTATTGTAAGCGAGCTATTGTTGTAGGTTTAAAATTACAAGTGCACTCATCTTTTGCTTTGTAGATAGGGAAGGATCAGGAAGGGTTAATTTGCCTGCTCTTCGATGTAGGGAGTTCCTTCTTTTTTTTAAAAGTATACTTCGCCACAGCCATCTCACACTACTGACGAATAATCGATGTGAGGTTTTATGTGAGCGTTGTAGAAGAGTTTTCTGGTATCGATGTTGATGATATGTTGCAGTTGAAAAAGAAGAAACAGATTTTTTGGACATGCTTTTGCATATGTGTTCGATCTGGGCTTGCCATCGGAATTTGTTGTCGACAATGAGACCTAGTAGGCGATGTTTAGTTACATTTTCAATATTCTGACCATCCAATGACAGTCTCAATGACAAGTCTGAGGGCTGGTGCTTTTGTCATGTAGTAATTATCATTGACTTTGTTGACTCAGGTTGTACCACACTGAAATACGATCAAGACAAAGCTGTAGCGTCCTTTGAATTTGCACGACGCATTTTTCCTGTTGTATGAAGTGTTGTGTCATCCGCGAGCGTATGACAGTTTGCAGAATTTGATGGTATATGCAGAGGTAGATCATTAATATAGATGCAGAAGAGTACAACAATACAACAGTACAACAGTCTTGGACTGACCCTTGTGGTGCAAGAAAAGCAGAAATGGATAAAGTTAATTATCGATACAAAAGGCGGACAATCGGAGAAAAACAAACAAGAATTAATGTATAATAATAATTATAATAATTATTATAATAATAATAACAATAATAATAATAATAAACGCGCACGGACCATCAGACGTTGCTGTCCCAAGCATTCAAAATCAATTTTCAAAAGCGAGTGTTTCCTTTTTGTCTTTTCAAACGGCACGGATTATGTCTTTGTCCGTCAAAAACATGATGTTAAATATTAGCAGGGAGGCACACGCTACCACTTGCACTATACAGCTTTCTAATGAGCAGTCCAATGCGAAGTCATCTGTAGCTTATATGACCTTAGTTAAATATCGAAATCAAAAACACATCCGCAGGCTGATTTAGTCGGTAATGATCCGGTGTCAGTCTTCACACGTTTTCAGCAATCTCAACAGCTGGGGGACGCTGCATGAACACGGGGAAAAGGGAGAGGGGGAGAGAGGGGGGGGGGGGTGGGGGGGGGGGGGGGGCAGGTGCACAACTGGTCATCCATTTGTGCAGAGAGAGAGAGAGGGAGAGAGAGAGAGCAAATTAGCCTACAAGGTTGTACACATTGTAAAATTGAAGTAAGAGATCAGAAATTAAATTTGTGAAGGAAGAAAGACACATTCACGAGTACTGACACGTCCTGGTAAAGCAGCTTGAATCATATAATGCAGTTACTGCCCAGCCTCTCTCACGCACACACATTCTCTTGACTGACAACTGTGATATACACTCTAGTAATTAAGTGCAGAGCCGGTACACTGGAGTAAGATGGAAAAACCCAAATGGAAACACACACACACACACACACACACACACACACACACACACACACACACACACACACACACACACACACACACACACACACAAACAAACAATCAAAACAAAAACAAAAAAGGGAGTGAATTAGCGCTCGACATACGTAACGCAAGTACAACAACAAAGACCTGAGTCGCCTGCGGTGTCATCTGGCATGCGTGTCAATACAAGGTCAGTAAACTCCAATGGTGTGTGTGTGTGTGCGTGTGCGTGTGCGTTGCGTGTGCGTGCGTGCGTGCGTGCGTGTGGGTGCGCGCGCGCGCTGGTGTGTGTGTGTGTGTGTGTGTGTGTGTGTGTGTGTGTGTGTGTGTGTGTGTGTGTGTGTGTACGCAAGCTTGCCTGCAGGCGACTCTGTGAATCCGAGGGCATTTGTGTTTCAGCGTGTGTCAGTTTCCTTTTGCTTTGTATGTGTAGTAATGTATTATGCTATTGATTTTTGTGTAAGTATTTATGCATTCCATGCTTTTGTTTAATTAAATCACAAAGAGCTTTGAGT
>JABMCL010002636.1:10000-17500 GCA_018857735.1 Alviniconcha marisindica | reverse complement strand
GCCAGTCAACCAGTTAGGTAGTTAATCCAGTCAACCGGCTATCGCCAGTCAACCAGTTAGACAGGTAGTTATTCCAGTCAACCAGGTGTCGCCAATCAATCAGCTAGACAGCTAGTTTTTCCAGTCAGCCAGATATCGCCAGTCAGCCAGTTATAAAGTTAGTTATTGCGTTCAACCAGCTATCGCCAGTCAAAACGTTAGACAACTAATTACTGAATTCAACCAGCTATCGCCAGTCAACTGGTTAGACAGTTAGTCACTCCGGTCAACCAGCCATCGCCAGTCAACCACTTAGACAGATGATTATTCCAGTCAACCAGCTATCGCCTGTCAATACGTTAACCATCCAGCAGTTTACCTGAAACACGATCGAGATCGGCGTCGGTAACATGAGGCATGTCGCATTTCTCGCAAACGGCCATCTTCTTGTTCAAGGCTCCAGATGTGCAGATCGTCGAGATGGTGAGGAATAGGAGAGAGAAGAACAAGGACGCCGTCGACATTGTTGGCAGGTTTGGTTACTCCGAGGCAGGCTTGGTCACTCCTGGTACGGTTTGGTTACTCCGAGGCAGGCTTGGTTACTCCTGGTAGGGTTTGGTGACCCCTGGGCAGAACAAAGGTAAAGAAATAATAAACAAGGATCAAAGAATCAACGCTGACCATAGACCCGTTTCGTTTAACTCACTCTCGCACAGCGAAAACCAATCAGAGTCGACGACAAAGTTCTACAACTCCTCCAAAGCGGACGTAGTGAGGAACGTGCTGACGCTGACTTCGTGAGTACTGAGATTTGACCGGACTGAATCAGTCTGGATGCCCACAGACTTAGTAAAATTTCCAGTTCATCCAATCCTTTTACTACAAAGAAGCTTCGGCACCTGACTGGCCGCTGCGTTTCTTGTTTTGTGTTTTTGTTGAGTTTTTTTGTTTTTTTTTGTTTTTCTTCCTATAATTTTTAGGGGAAAACAATCCGGCCCCTGTGTGTTGTGTGTGTGTGCGTGTGTGTGTGTGTGTGTTTGTGTGTGTGTGTGTGTGTGTGTTTTCTGTGTTGTGGTGTGTTTGTTTGGGTGTGCGGGGTGTTGCTGTGTTGTGTGTGTGTGGGTGGGTGTGTGTGTGTGTGGTGTGCGTATGCGTGTGTGTGTGTGTGTGTGTGTGTGTGTTTTGTGTTGTGTGTGTTGTGTGCGTGTGTGGGGTTTTTGGGTTGGGGGGTTTGTGCTGTGTTTCATTTTTTTGTGGGGTAAGTTTTTAGTTGTATTATGCCCCGATTTTTTTGGGGAGTATATGTTCTTGCTTTGTTTATTTAATCAAAAGAGCTTTGAGTCACCAAGAATATAAATTCATATTGTTATTAATATCAGTTATATATGAGGGATAGGATGCCTTATGGAGTTTTTGGACCTTTTATTGACACCATGCCAGATAAAAAGGGACCAGGCTTTGTTGTTGTCTTGGTTACGTATTTCGAGCGCTAATTAATCCCTTGGTTTTTTGGGGCCCCCTTGGGCCCCTTGTTTGGTCGTTTTTTGGGTTTTTTGGGAAGTTTGACATTTCAGTTCAGTGTGTGTGCGGTGGGAAATAAGTGTCGAACCTCAAAATATAGTTTTGGTTTTCCCCCCCCCCCCCCCCCTAAAACACATATACCACCCCTTTTGTGTGTTTTTCTGCCTTGTGAATGATGCTAGCCCGCGTTGTCCCATTATTTTTGCCGCAAACTATAGTCTTTTAGACTGTTGGGTTTGGTGGCGGTTTTACCATTAAGCTTGTCGGCAGTCCGCCGTTTTGATTTTGTCAGGTTAAGCCAAGTACTTCTTTATTAAATTGAAAGGAAGAAGCAAAACAAAACAAAAACAAAAACAACAAAACAAGAACATAATGAGTCAATTAAAAAGACGAGAAAAAGAAAGAAACAAAGAAACAAACAAACAAATAAAGAAAAAAGAAAGAAAGAAAGAAAAAGAGAAAGAAAGAAGAATGTCCACCATGTATAAATGAGCCAAATTGTACAGAGCGCATCAACAGACAGGCACTATTGATATCATAAGCATTATTAGACGCAATCCAAAAGCTTATAGAAATGCGCTGCATAATAAACAGTTCCACACAGATTAATATTTTATAACACATTAACAC
Source organism: Alviniconcha marisindica (assembly GCA_018857735.1). Lineage (NCBI taxonomy): Eukaryota > Metazoa > Mollusca > Gastropoda > Provannidae > Alviniconcha > Alviniconcha marisindica. The sequence continues at coordinate 15,370 of JABMCL010002636.1, read as the reverse complement.
TCGGCACACATAAAATGGTTATTCTCGTCCTGTCCGCGTTCATAACCACACCCAGACACTACGTCACCGCCTCCTACACAACCACACGCACACATATACACACCCACCCACCCCAATGAGGAAGATGATAATTTTAAAATCAGAGCCAAAACATGACGGCAGAGAAAATATTGATGATGATGATGAAAAATATGGTTCATATACATGATGAACAACGAAGTATTCAAATAAAAATATTGCATACAAACACACACAAAAACACTGCTTATATATACACAAAGATTGTGATTATAAATAATGGAGACAAGAACACTCAGTGTAGGCCTAAATCAGATACACACTCAAATGAATGAGAAGACATAGAAACAATTCAACCATTCAAATAACAATAGCATGTGCAACAGCAGAGAGAGAGAGAGAGAGAGAGACGCAAGACGCAAGACGCAAGACATTTTATTGAAGAAACAGTACATGTTCATTTCAAGGGGGGAATTGGACTCACGCAAAACGTAGATTTATATTACACAAAACTATTACAAATTGCAGCATCAAAAATCGTTTAAACACAGTCGTGCATTTCAGATTCAAATTTACCTCGCACATTCGCTTTAAATCAATCATTCATTTATCCTTTACCTCCATTACCTTTATTTCTATCGAACACACGCTGAATTTCATTCATTCACTTGATACAGCTCGATTCCGCATGTCGAAGACTCTGTACAGAAAGCGTGAAAGCTGAATAACAGACTCTTCGTCGTCTGCAGCCATAACACGGGAAAGAGCATTAAAAGTGTCCTGGGTAGTACTGGTACTTGCTATAATGTTCACCTCTTTTCTAAAGCGCTCATATGCATTGCATCTGAATATCACATGTGATTCGTCCTCAATTTCATTTTTACACACAGGACAAAGTAACTGACTCGGGACAACATCCTTTCTGTAACGCATTCTGTGTACACGTATAGGTGATATCCCCAATCTAAACTGTACATAAGAGTCTCGAAAACACCTTTTCTGCTGGTAGTCTATGTATTTTTCGCTCTGAAAAATACGTTTAAAGCTGGAATAAAACTCAAATCTTTCTTTGGTCTCGATATCTGTAGCCCAACCTTGTATATACTGATCAACCAGTCTCTGCCTGAAACATCTGAGGAATGCACCCGCATCGCCTACTCCCTGTTGAAACCACACTTCACCAAATCCATTTGTACAAATCAGTTGCATTACATGAAAAGTCCATGTCTTTTTACCATTCTCTTGCAAATGGATTAGCATGTTGTATGCTTTCTTTGTCAGTCTTTCTTCTGGTAAACGCAAGATTCTTAGCCAAAATTTAATACAACGTACAGCTGTCAGAATGAAAATAGGGAATCTGGCTAGATCTCCGAGCACCGTAGCATTTGGAGTTTGTAACCCCACGTTGAGGAGTCTTTTACAAGCAAACAAATGAGCCTTTTCTATCGCATCAAATCGTTGGTACCCCCATATCTCTGATCCATACATAAGGACGGGAAGAATCTGAGCATCATATATTTTAAAGAACACCTCGCTATGTACACTGCCTAGTCTCCAAAGACATTTCAGTACTTGTGCAGTTCTTGCTTTTGCCTTTGTTGCAAGCTCATTCACTGTTTGGGTTAATGATAACTTAGTAGTAAAGTGTAGTCCCAAGTACTTATAACAGTTTACAACTTCTATAACGTCGTTTCCATACCGCCATATTTCATTTGCTCCTAAGAAGCCTCCCTTCCTGAATACAATTATTTTAGTTTTGTGCATGTTGACTGTCATCGAAAAGTTATCAGCATATTGTTTCAATAGGTTAATCTGAATCTGAAGACCTTTAACACAGTATGATGTCAAAATGACGTCATCAGCAAAGAGCATTATTAAAATCTGTATTATATCCGGAGTAAGCTGTACCCCATACAATCCATTTTTGGCGACATCAAGCGCTAATTCGTTGATGAAAAACGAGAACAAAGTTGGAGACAAGACACACCCCTGCCTCACTCCCCGAGGGCAATCGAAGAAATCAGTAAGACTTTCAGGACACCGTACACATGATTTTACTATTTTATACATGCTTTGCAAAATTGTCAACATTTTTCCACCTACCCCAGCCTTTCTTAAGACATTCCATAGCATACTTCTGTTGATGGTATCAAATGCCTTTTTAAAGTCAACAAAGCATACATACACTTTTCCAGATTTTTTCGTCAGGTACCTCTGAACAATTGCACACAAAACAAACACATTATCCATGGTTGAATATCCGGTACGAAAACCACTTTGCTCTTCAGCAATCTTGTTGTTTTCCTCTTGCCACCACGACAGTCGCTTATTCAAAATGTGAGCAAAAACCTTTCCAAGAATACTTAATAATGACACCCCCCGATAATTATCAGGATCGTTCTTGTTGCCACTTTTATGTATCGGAATAATAATTGCACCTGTCCATGCAGTCGGGTACTCCCCTGAATCAAAAATACGATTGAACAATGCCACCAAAAAAGGTAAAATCTGCGGAAGTGAGGTCTTTATCATCTCGGCCAGTATACCATCAGTACCCGGCGCCTTATTGGTTTTGAGATGCTCGACAGCTCTCATAATCTCTTCTTCAGTAATAGGACTATCCAGAACATCCAAACTAGGTGGGTCTTCCTCATCAATAACCTCAGGCAGGGCACTGGTCGGTTCTGTGCCGAGCGCCATCTTAAAATGATTGGTCCATTCGACTTCGCTTATATCAGGCCGCTGTTGGGCCACGCGGTTCACAGACCTGACCTCTTTCCAGAACTGTTTTGAATCATTTCTTTTGTCCAACAAGTTTTTCACTTTTTCAGTTTTGTAAGTTTGCTTTTTGTCTTTTAATAGTGTCCTGTATCTTTTCCTGCGGGTAATATATTCTATTCTATTCTTTTGTCGTTCTGCCCCACTTTCCGCTCGTCTAAACTTTCTGTACCATTTTCGCATTTCTCTTTTCAGTGTTTTGCATTCACAGTCAAACCACACACTTTGTCTGGGTCCTGTATAGACATTTTTAACCATGCACTGTGCTGCCGTGAGCAAACCCTGGCTCAGGCACTTAACTGCTTCATCTACAGACAGTTGAAGAGTTGTCATTGCTCTGTTAATGTCACCTAGAAACTGTTCTTTGCGTAAATTTTCCTCAAAGTCAGATCTCCTATTAACATCCCAGATTAATTTTTCTATGTGGCTAGAACTACTAGGTACAGTCTCTTCTGATTTACCTATCTGTATTTCTATAGGCAAATGCTTTGATTCAAATCGTTCAGCAACTTTAAGTTCAACGACCTTTTCAGCAAGCTCTATGGAACTGATAAAATAGTCAATCGTGCTACTGCCTGTGCTGCACACATATGTAAAGTTTCCAAGCTCATCGCCTGGGCACGCTCCATTCAGAATAGTCAGATCGCAGGTAGCGCACATCTCAAGAAGCAGCCTACCAAATGCATTGACAATTTTATCCTGTGACTGTCTGTACCCACGTAAATCTGACTGGATAAATTCATGTGTCCTCCTCACATTCTTGTAGTGAATTATTAAGGTTCCCTGTCCTCGCATTAAAGTCCCCACACAGCAAGAAAAGTGATTGCTCAATTGTTTCGGCACAGTCGAGGAGGCACTGCTCTATAACAGATATACTTGATGTAATTGCACCATGGGTCTGTTTGTAGTAGGGCGAGTCTGGTGGGCATACATATGCCCCACACAAAATAACATGCTTATCTGATGAAAACACAGTTTTGTCAAATTTCAAGACCACTATGTTATCAGGAGTAAGGTCAATAACCTCTACGAAATTCTCAAGCGCTCTTCTCACCAGAATCAATACCCCACCACTCCTCCTTCCTTGGTTGCTTAATTTAACAGCTGGTCGAGAAAACTGAACAAAATCGGGAAAGCAGTCTAGTGCGCTTTGATATGCTAAAAAAGTTTCCGTGAAGCAAATTATATCGAACGAACTCACGTACTGAATAAACTCTGCCTCTCCTAATTTTGATAACAATCCCTCCACATTCCAGTTAAGAATACGTACGCTTTTTTGTGCCACACATTGGCTACGCTGCTGTGTACAACGATCTGCTGACCGGGCCGCGTGAACTGCTGTGTCGTCTGGTTTGGCTCGGCCATCGCTACATTCGCTGCCTCTAACGGGGCCGGAAACCTCGCGTCATTGGTGCTGGTGCCTCTGGAACATTGTGTCGATGCGGCCCTGCGTTTGCCGTCCGTCGGACATCATCGGCCTGTCGTCGCTACTGCTGTGCGTCTGCAGCCTGGTTCTTGGGCGGTGTCCACCAGCCGGGACTGGCGAGGATTCAGCCACCCCCTCGTGCTGCTCATCAGCTCCGGTGTCGTCCCGCTGACTGCCCGGTGAACCACGGCCACGGCCAAAGCCGCGGAGAGCTCCTCGTCTGCCAGGTGTACGGGGGGTGCTGCGGGCTGCTCCGGTCTCAGCATCGCCGCTCGGCCCCCGCCCTGCCCCGCTGTCGTCAGCAATGGCGGTGTGCTGCTGCCGGGACGGCGAGAGTCCCGGCCAGTCCTCCCGCTGCCAGTCGTCGCGTCTGTCCTCCTGCGAAGGCTGCATCGTTGACATTGGGTCTTCGTGGTCACACCTGCCTGTCGGCTCTGCGAACCGCCCCGGACCCCGGACAGCCTGCTGCCTGCGTGTGGTGATGAGCCTGGTGCCCCTGTAGTACGCCACCCAGCCGTCGTCCCTCAGCTGCTTCAGGGTGTCGCGCTGCTTGACAGTCAGGTCGTCGTTCATGGTGACGTTTTCCTTGTACAGTTCTTTGCGTAGCGTTCTGCTGGAAATGAGTCGTCGCTTGTCGCTGCCCCTGACAAACCTGACCAGGACTGGGCGTGGTCGACCGCTTCCGCTCCCCTCTCGATCGGTTTCTCTCTCCTTCTTCCCCAACCTTTGAACCCTGGCCATGTCGTCACTCTTCCACCGTCTGAGCTGGTCGTGCTGGTTAAGGAGTGTGACCAGGGTTGATGTACAATCATCGCTACTTTCCCTACCCTCCTTCTCTGGGACTCCGAAGAAGACGATATTATCTTGTCGGTTCGTTATTTGCTGTTGTTCTACTTCTTCTTCGATCTTCTTCAGTCGGCCATCCAGCCCTTTTGTTCTGCCTTTCATTTCCTCTATGTCCTCTTCTTTCTTTTGCAGCCGCTCTGTCAGTACACTTATTTGGACGGACATTGAAGTGATTGTAGTCCGGAGAGACTGCATGTCCGTAGAAATAGTGTCGAGTCTAATACCGAGCGTACGCCCCAGTTCCTCGATCAACTCGTCCGTCGAAGGTCCAGGGTTCGACTCGACATCCCCGCAGAGTTTGA
>JABMCL010002636.1:0-2500 GCA_018857735.1 Alviniconcha marisindica | reverse complement strand
AACAGTGGGGGCAGCCATTTGCAAGGATTTGTGACAACTTTTTGAACGCCATGGAAAACAACAAAAGGTAAGTCAATAATTTTTCGGTCATTCATCTTTTTGTATCAGACTAAGAACAAAAAAATGGAGATACTTATGCCATCAGAATACGTTTTTTTCTGGGATTGTTCAGAAAATAGGCCTGCTTGTGTCAGTGGGTGTTTGAACTGCTGTCCCAAAGATGGGACGGTGGGCACGAGAGGGATTATTTTTTTTACACATACTATAGAAGGGACTTCTCATTTTATTTTCCATAATTTGCAATGTTCACTAAGTTTTATCAATGCTGGCGGATGACGCCAACTTCGTGTGTGTGTGTGTGGGGGGGGGTGGGTGTGCGTGTGCGTGCGTGTGTGTGTGTGTGTGTGTGTGTGTGTGTGTGTGTGTGTGTGTGTGTGTGTGTGTATAAATGTACGCACAATGGCATAATATTTTCTAGTTTTCTGCTGTATTTTCCGTTCAGTGAGAATTCTCTCTCTGTGTGTCACTCTCCATCTGTCTCTGTCCCTCTGTTTCATACATGCCCCAAGTAGTTACATAACCCGTCTCCATTTTCCTCCAGTGTATACCCTCTACTGCTCCAGCCGTGTCTGCTACTGTGACGACACTTGCCGACCGTAACGAAAACGAAGTTTCAGAAGGGTTTTCAGACATCTTGCAAACACCATCTCCCGTTCCTTCTACAACCAAAGCGTCGCTGACTAAGAGAAAAAGAAAGCTTCCTGCTACATGTGGAACGCCACCTCCAAAGCAAGCTGCCACAGTGACACAAAACAAGAGATGATGGAGTCACGCGGACCTCACTAATGAACAGAAGGATCGCTAAATTTCCTTGGAATCAACAAGCTGTTGTTCCAAGGATGTCCAGTCGGATGACCGACAAGAACATTGCGTGTACAGGCACAATCCGACTGAATCGTCTCGGAGACTGTCCAGGGAAAGCTGTGAAGGAGATGCAGAAGACGGCAAGAGCAACCTTGGACTTTGACACTTCCTGTAATCAGCTTTGCTGAACCACTCTCCTGAAGTCAGACTGGCCATAGACACTGACTGGTTCCTGTCTGAACAAAAAGAACCGTGAACAAAAAACAAAGAAAAATGATCCTTCATTCAACAGAGTCTCGGTTACTTGCTAGTAAGCAAGGCTGATTTAGTTCAAAGTAGTAAGAGTCTCATTTCTGAAAAGTAGCACATTCACAGATAATGCTGCACGACTATTCTTGTTACTGAAGTAAACTGTTCCTGTTACAGAAATATATTTTGTTTCAATAAAACTTCAGCACAGTCTTAAAGTAAGTAAACATGGTGCTTAACGTCCACAGAAACCGTACGGCTTATTAGGGACGGGGAGAAAGGGGGGAAGGGGGTGTGAAGGTGGGGGGAGAGGGAGATTATATACCTATCGCTACACTGTCACCACCAGAATGACTTCAGCATTAAGGTGGGCAGCGATGAGAGCCATGTTATGTTTCAGTAGGAATTGATAGATAAAGTTACAAGACAGTGTCCACAAACCACAACCTTTTTGAAGAGAAAGGAGAGCCGAAGCGGTATCGAACCGAGGTCCTTCCGCTTACCAGCCTAACGCCTTACCGCTAGGCCAAACCGGCTCACTGAGGACAGTCTTCATGTGGAGACATGCTTTATTCAGCCACGATCACCCTTATTCTTCCAGCGACATTAGTATTACATGGGTTACTTCCCTTGCATCCTCTATACAGCATACACGTGTTGCTTCACAGTATATAACACTATACCTTTTGTTTTGTCTGGGTTGAGCAACATTGAGCAGCACAGCATTCGCAGAACAGCATTCAGTTACTTCTTAGATGCTTGGCTGCAGCTTAGCATTTATAGCAGCTATATTATTTCCAGAAGCAGAAAGAGACGAATCATCAGCAAACATGTCACAATCAGCTTCAGTAGATGAAATACTCAACGGGAGATCATTTATCTAAATACTGAAGAGAAGAGGTCCAAGAACAGACTCCTGTGGAACTGAAACCTTGACACATCCCTCAGGTGAATAATGTCCAGCAACAAATACTTTTGAGAGAGAGAGAGAGAGAGAGAGAGAGAGAGAGAGAGGAGAGAGAAGAGAGAGAGAGAGAGAGAGAGAGCAGAATACTTTATTCACACAGGATAAAGATTTAAGCACGTGTCGGCTTTTTACAAATCTGTCCTGATGACAAACACAGCAACACTCAAATACATCAAACAAGAATTCCATTAAATACGCTAGAGAAAAAAACGACTTAAAACAAAACAAAACTAATTTCTGTCTAAAACATCACATCATACGACAGAGCAATAATAAGGCAAAGTAAACCAATTCAAGAAACATTTTTAGGAGAGAGAGAGAGAGAGAGAGAGAGAGAGAGAGAGGAGAGAGAGAGAGAGAGAGAGAGAATTACAAAAACATATTAACGAATAATGGAAAGACGACAGAATAGTGGCTATC
>JABMCL010001702.1:0-27470 GCA_018857735.1 Alviniconcha marisindica | reverse complement strand
GCCAGACCTGGTCGTAGGCGCGGGAGATGTCAAAGAAGCACGACAGGAGAACCTTTCTCCTCCCCATCGCTCTCCCGACGTGCTCCCCCAACTTCACCAGGTGGTCGGTGACACCCCGCCCCCGTCGGAAGCCGGCCTGGCACGCAGGAAACACTTTCTTCGTTTCACAGAAGTACTCCAGTCGGCGCTTGATCACCCTCTCGTACACTTTCCCCAAGTGCGACGTGAGGGAGATGGGCCGGTAGCTGGCGATCTCCTTCCTTGCTTTCCCTTGCTTATGGATGGGTACAACGACGGCGTGTTTCCACTCAGCAGGAATCGTACCCCCGTCCCAGCACCTCTGGAAGAAGCCGAGTAGAGTCTTAAGAAAAGACTCAGGCACCTCCCTCAGCATCTGGTACGAGACGATGTCCAGCCCGGTGGACACTTTCACTTTCTTGATCGAGGCTAGCGCCCGTTTCAGCTCAGTGCAGGTCAAAGGGGAGTTGACCGGTAAGCTGTCGTCCGCCGCCGGATCGGAGTAGACTGCCTCCCTTTCGCGTCGGAACTGACGCATGTCGGCGGGGAGGTTTTCACAGTTGCTGGCCTCGGCGAAGGCTTCCGCGAAGGCGTCCGCCTTGGCCTGGTCAGTGGTGTAGACCCGATTGCCTCTGTGCAGGTCAAAGTTGGGGGCAACATACTGCTGCTTCATCTTTTTGATTTTCTTCCAAACAGAGCCAAGGTCTGTTTTACCGGCTGAAACAGAATCCGAGAAAGCTAACCAGTAGTCTTTCTTGGCCTGGGCTGTAACCTTGTTACAATTCCTGTTGGCTAGTTTTTTTTGGTTTCCCCTTTGGCCAGTAGATTTTGTACAGCTTTCGTTTGGTTCGGACGGCCCCCTTCCCCCGTTCCACCAGGGGTTGCTTCCCGGCCGTCCCCTGCCGCCGCTGGTGGTGGGTATGGCAACCCTGGCCGCTTCCAGAAGCGACGAGACTATCCGGCTGTTAACGTTCTCCAGGTCCGGCTGGTCCACGTCTATGTCGACGGATCCCAGTTCGGCCCGGAACCGGTCCCAGTCAGCCGATTCGTACTTGAACCTGGTTGCTGGAGCGGAGCTCCCCATGTCAGCCGCATGGGTCATGCTGATGGTGATGGGAAGGTGATCGGAGGAGAGGGTATCCACCCCAACCTCCCACCCCACTCCACCAGCTAGGTCCGCTGAAGCGAAGGTTAAGTCAATAGCCGACGGCCTCTGATCCGAGCGATCCGGAATGCGAGTCGAGGATCCGTCGTTAAGGATAACGAAACAGCTGTCGTTGATCTGTGAAGTTAGGGCCGGAGAGGAACTCTCCCAGCCCCGCTCCCAGCATCTGTCACGTACATTAAAATCTCCCATCACCACACAGCCGCCTTTCCCGCCCAGTCCCGATAGCCACTCAAAGCTAGCGCAGGGGGTCGGGGTGTAGCAGTTGACTATGGTGACATCGGGGTTTCCTTTAAACTCGTACCGCACAGGTATAGCCGTTGGCAGGGCCCGCCGTGTCCGCTACAATGGAAAAATTCATGTGTAATTTAACGTAGATACGGGCCATTACCCTTCCGTCCGGAGACGTCGGTCCACACACCGGCGGGTGATAGTATCCTTCCAGGTGGGGCAGCTTCTGAGGCTGGCAGTTCAGGGACTGTAGACTAAGAAGATCAAAGTTATTTGTGGAAATGTATTGGACGATAATTTAATTTTAAAAAACCCAGCGACCACGGTTCCAGAGCTGGACAAAAGTTAACTAAGCCAAAGAAGGAACCACACTTTAGAGTTGTTCGCTTAACTTTGGTCTCATGCGTGTGTTTCGGCTTTACCGGTCAGTGTGTATGTGTGTGTGTTTCATTCATGATCAATACGTGATCAAATATGAAGACCTATAAATTTCACTTTTCAGATGTTAACGTTTGCCATTTCTACGCCTTTGGTATTTGGTGAATTCCCCCTCTCTATATATTCGCGCATATATAATAATCATGGCTGACCGGGCCGCATAACTTGAAGAAAAAACACACACAAAAACAAAAAAGAAAAGAGAGACAACGCACAAGGGAGATAATTACGCTTCAGTCCCTTTGACTGCAGGAGCGCTCTGGTTTTCAGTTTTTTTTTTTTTCTTTCAGTTTTTTTCAACAGCCCCGCGGGGCATGTGTTTAGTGTTTTTGTGTGTGTGTGTGTTGTGGTGTTCTGCCACTAAGGGGCCTTACCCCCCCAAACAAAGGGCAAAGTTAGTTTAAATTTCCCCCCCGGTTCGGGTTAAAGTCCGGAACCCTTGGCCCCCCCCCCCCCCCCCCGGGTGGTGTGGGTTCTAAAAAAACAGGCCCCCAGATGCAACTAAAAATGTGTTGACATGTTTTCCACCCCTGACACAGGTTTTTTGGGGGAAATTTTAAGCGGGGGCCCGGGGGAAAAAAACACCAAAGTTAATTTTCTGGTGAAAACCATTTAAGCAACTCTTTCACCTAGTGTGTGTGTGTGTGTGTGTGTGGTGTGGGGTTGGTGGGGGGGGGGAAAAAAAAATTTTATTTTTTTTTTTAACACAACTAAACAAAAATTAAAAAAATGCCCCAATATGCATACCGTATGCCCATTTTCCGTCTCACTTTTGTTCACACCCATAGATATTGTATAAAAATTTTATTTTTTGACACATCTAATTTTCTAAAGAAAAAAAAAAAAGAAAAAATGTACTTTTAGGGAATAAAAACACTGTCTCACCCCTTTTCCCCCAGAATAACAGCTAAAAAACAAAAAAATTGCAAACTGCACACACACAGCCTAGCCACACTGGCACATACAAAAATACACAGTGCAAAAAAAGGTGGAAATCAGCTCATAAGTAGTAACTTGACACTATCATCAAGCCAACCATGCTGAACATACCAGAATCAAATACAAATAAATAATTAATGAAAAACAGAAGTAAAAGTCTGATTCACAGTTCAAATTATACTCATAAAAAAGTTTAAAAAACTAGGGTAGTCTCAGCTAAAAAAAACATTTTCCCTCAAATCAAGGAACTAGGGGGGGGGGGTGGGGGTTGGGGGGGGGGGAAAACTTTTAACCGGGATAATTTGTGAGGATAGCACAAAACACCCCCTCTTCCCCAAAAACCCCAAAACACATACAAAAACCACACACAACAAAAAAATATTGAATAAAACAGAGGGGGATTTAAAAAACCAAACCAAAAAACTTTTTTTTTCCACACTTTTCTCCCCCTTTTTAATTTTTTTTTTCCCCTCTCTCTCTCTCTCTCTCATTTTTTTTTATTTTATATATATATATATATAAAAATATATTAAAAACAAAATGGGGGGAAAAAAAGATTTATTGGGGTTTTGAGATGTGAACAAACCAAAAAATTTTTTTCCGAAAAAACTGGAAACATTAGTTCCCCAAAGGTTATATTATATTATATATATTTATTATATTAATATTTATATAATATAAAAAAAATATATATATATATATATATATATTTTATATATAATAAAAAAAAATTAACTTAATATGAATACCCAACACTTTGCTCGGTCACACTTTCCCCCCCCCCCCCCCACTGTTTAACCCTTAACAAATACATTTTTAAAGTTCAGAGTGTTCTAATAGAAGTGTTTTGCCCTGCTTTTAAAATGTCATGGGGTTTTAAAAAATGCAAAGAAAACCCCCATAATTTTAAATTCTTCCCCCCCCCCCCCCTTCATATATATAAAAAACACACACAAAACAAATTTTATACAAAATAAAACTAAAAAATTTTAAAAGAGGGGGCATATAAATACCACACACAGCAAAAAATATTTAAAAACTTCATTTAAAACTTGGGCATTAATGGTCCAAACAAACCCTTCCTTATACTTTAATTTCCCCAGGGAAAAAAAAGTGAAAAAGGGGGAAAAACATAAAAAGCCTGACTTACAGTCCCCCAAATAAAAAACACTCGTAACAACCAATCCGGAACCCAAAATTTTGCATCATTTAAACCAAAAACACACTCAAACAAATCACAATTATCAAAAAATCAAAGGGCCTTGGTCAGTTTTTATAAACTACGGGTTTTTTCAGCCCAACTGAATCAGGGGGGGGGGGGGGGGGGGTGGGGGGGGTGTGTGTATTTTTTTTTGGATTTTAATGCCAAAAGGTGTGCATGAAAAGAGGACACAGTAGGTCGGGAAAAAAAGTATGAAATAAAGTAAAAAGAAGTAGGTTTTTAGAATGTTTACTATATTGGTAATCATCACTTCAAAGTGGAAGATAATGACTTTATTAGTTTTTGAGAAAACAAGCTTTAAAAGATGAAAAGTGTATTATGTCGGATGTCAGGGATTGCGACACAAAAGTGCTACTGTATGGCTGGTAAATTATTATTTTTATTCCCAACCACTTTAAACAGATTAAGGATGTCCTCATAAGTATTTTCAAATAAATTTATTGCAGCCTGACTTCTTACAAAAATATTGACATGTACTGTTTGTCGCAATACCTGACATCCGACATAATTAAATATTTTACCTTTTCTTTCTGACAACAAAAACCACAAAGTTTCATCCATTCTGCCATTCAGACATTCTAGCGTAGGTAACAGACACACTGGAAAGTCAGTTTTGAGGAATTTGTTTCTTTTCTTGACATAGCACAAAAAAACTACACAAAGTGTCGAACATCAGCATTACAGCAAAGTATGACAATGTCATAAATGTGACTTGACAGTGCAATAATTATTGAAGATTCTACATTTCTCTTCAACTACAAATGTAAAAACATATATTTAAACACAGTGCTACATTCAACTTATGATTGTTGGCTTTGTTTTACTGCAGAATCATAAAATGTTGAACATCAGCTTGCGACAGTCATAAGACTTGACAGTACAACATTAAACTTTCTCTTCAGCTATAAAAATACACATAATGTAGTAAAGTAGTATGTACTTAGATCCAGAGTACTGCATGCAACTTCCTTTTTGATAGGCATTACATACAATTGGCTTGTAATTATAGCATTGTAACCCTGTTGAGCACTTCCAACTGGCTATCTCATACTTCAGTCAAAACAACAACATTTAACAGAAGTCTAAAACACCATACCACCTCCTACAGTATAAAAAGAAACTGCACCTTGAATGTTTCAAGAGAAAGCACACCAAACAGCACAGCACTAAGAAAAAGAAAAACTCTTACAAACAAACATGAAACAACATTGAATTTTGTGTATGTCACATCTCCAACTAGGTCAATCCAGCTGCTTGCCGGGGAAAACCCTGACTGGCACAGCCCTAGCCATCATCAACACTACTTACTTGGGGGGCATGGCATACTCCGAAAGGTACTGATTTTGGAAGATGTGAACAAGAAGTCTCAAGGGTGGGCACAGCAGCCACATCCTCAGTGAGGTCATTCCAATCCTTGATTGCGTTGGGAAAAAGAATTTCCTGTAGTCAGTATGACACTTGACAGGAGGGCACTGGGTATAACAGGGAATGGGAATGATGGGCTCCTGTGATACTGGGATAGTCACCTGTTATTCACTTGGTGTCAGTGGCTATGGAGCCATGGTGATGGTGGAAGTTATAAAAGTTCACCAGTCTTGCTTTCCTGCACCTATGTTGGAGATATGGTCAGCCTAGTCAGCCAGTCAGCATGTTGTTGACACTGGATATCCTGCATCATCTCTGTGGTGTCCACCATGCTGCCTTTTGCTGTACAGACTCTAGGCGGTTGATCAGGTTGTTGTTTGGGTGCCAGATAGAGCTTGCATATTCCAGGACTGGTGTGACAACTGCCTTGTAGGCCTTGCCTTTTATTAAAGAGGTGCTGATCTTCAGGGTTCTTCCCAGAACCCAGGGTCCTGCTTGCTTTGTTGGTGATGTTGATGTGTCTCCCAGGTGGCGTCTGAGGTCAGTGTGACACCCAAGAAGTGAGTACTGTTGACTGACTTGAGCATCTGGCCATGCAGAGCATGGTAGTGTTTCCTCTTGCTTTTAGTAACACTTAGGATGTCACATCTGTCCGGGTAGAAGCACATGTTCCATCTGCTTTCTCATTACCCATACAGAAATTGTTTAGATCATTTTGGAGTATTGCTTGATCTTCAGCTGTGGGGATGGGGCACTGACAGATGGTGTCATCTTCAAACAATCTCAGTCTGGAGGTAGGCTGTTGTGGCAGCTAGGTCACTGATGTATAGGACAAACAATTCTGGGCCAAGAACACTGCCTTAAGGCACCTCTGAGTCCCATGGGACAAAGTTCGACTTCATACCATCAACATGACAGCTTGTTGATCTCTCAGGAAGCTCTTGATCCATGTGTTTGTTCTACCGGTGATCCCATAATGGGACAACTTGTGAAGCAGGCCTTGGAGAAGTCCAGCCCACAAGGTCTACCAGTTTCCCTGCCTGAAAGTCATGCGCGAGTTCACTGATTTTAGTGATTAGGCCAAGGAGTTGGGTTTCACATTCATGAGCAACCACATCTGAAGCCATGTTGTTCAGGAGCTATGATGATGTTGTCTTAGTGCATGATGCTACTGATGACAATATGCGAGGATCTTGCACTAGTTGCAGATGACACTTGTGAAGGAAATTGGTCAGAACTTTTTTGAATGGTAGCATTCTTAAAGACAGGTGTGATAAGTGTGGTTCTCCAATCTTCAGGCACAGTGCTGCTACTGAATGAGGAGTTGATGATCAAGGTCATACTCATAGCAGGGGCAATTTTGTCCTACTCCTGGTCATGTCAGCAGTTATTGGTCTGAAATAATAAGACAATAACAACCACCATGAGAAACATCATCAACAAAAATTACTATCCACAATGAGTAATTCAATAAAATTAAAAGTATCAAACCTAAACTAAAACCAAACAAGCAAAATAAAAAGTCTAGGAGTACTTACTAAACCATCAGTAAATGACTCTTAGTAGCCTTACAAAACTTAAACAAAAAGGTGTCAAATGTCAGCACCAAATTTTGGGGTAACCCTGACGTCCGACCGACTTAATCCTCGTAATTTTTTTAATATTTTTTTTTTATGTTATTACTGGCCGTCCCCGATTTCACAGGTCGATCTTGTCAAACGAAGCGCTATGCAATGTTGGGATGGCAACTGTCATATTTCACAAATGTCTGCACTGTGCAACTGGAAGTTAGTTTTACGCCACATGGTGATCGGACGTCCAAATTACAGCAAAAGCTCATGCTGCAATATAATTCTTCATTGCGATACTAGCACAACGTCAGCCACCGCAAATCTCACCCGTTGCGTACAAACGACACTTCGTCCTACTGCGCTCTAACCTGAACACAAAGATCATCTAAATAACTATTAACTAGCTGATTTAATAAAATAAACGGTGTAAAATTGTGATCGGACGTCAAGAATGGTCGGACGTCAGCCTCACGACAATAATTGCGACGTACCTTTCAATGTTCGCAGCAGAAGATTCCTTCGACGCCATTCAAATCAAATGTGACCGGGAAGTGTCACGTGGTACCTTCGTGTTTGTTGACAAGTGTAAACCTATAATGTTTTGTTTTTCGCTCACAACTTGTTAGATAGTCGGACGTCATATATTACGACAAAATTTGAGGAACGGCAAATTTTGTTAATGTAACAAAAGTTGTTTGGTTAAATCTTTTCAAAGCTGCTGAGTGATTGACCGTGAGTCTGATGTGCATATGACGTCACTTCCGCTCATGTCAGGGGTCAGAGTTGTTTTCAGTCTGTTGTCGAAAGTTCGCGTTTCGTATTGCGACACAGATGACGTCCGATCAAATAAAGTTCGATATGCTTTTTGCAAAAGCATAATTTGTTGGAAGTTTTTCTGATGCATGGATCTTGTAAAACGATCTTTCGCGAACATAACAGATGTGATAAATATAACTTTTCCTTGTTTTCTTTAACCAAACCACGCCGACAGAGACGGGCTCTGTGCCACTGTCCGCTTTTCGTGGTTGAATTTCAGCAGTAAAATCACACTTTAACGGACATATTTCCCAAACCGCTTCAAAATTTCTGCTGCTATTATTTCAACTATATCCTCGTTCATTTTCACACACATTCAACCCACACTAATGACAAAATATTTGTTTAAACATCTTTTATTCTCAGCACAACCAAGTCACCCATTGCAGACCCACCTTTTGGCACTTAGTCATATATATATATATATATAGTGGAGTGGTAGAAGGACAGGACACAGGCAGCGGAGTCAGTCAAAATGGAGACCACAGCAGGCGGCGACGGCAAACAGGCTTTTATTCTACAGCAGCAGACAACTTTCTCAGCACCCCCAAAATCCTCACGCGCACGCATAGATAAGAGAACTGCGCGGGCCGCAAAGAACACACGCTATCGTTACAATGAAATCAGCCCTCTGGACCACAAAATGGCTGACAATTGTGTTTCCTTGGCCCGCACAAATACAGTTTCCTCAACAATAACTAAACTAATTAAAACATGAAATACATCAAATAAAAGCTACAGTTACAACCTTTTAAACCGTATAAACAAAATGTACACACATGACTTATTTTATTTACAACAAGAGTGGGAAGCGTGGCTTGCACCTGTCTATAAGCAGATTCGTACAACTAAATCACAACTAACACAATGTACAAAATATAACTGTCGCTAAAACTTATATCAGAATAAAGAGCACGCTCCCACGGTTAAAATGGTACATAACAATTACAATACAACGCTCTATAAGAGAAGCAAGACACACTCAAAGACTAGTACTAAAACAATCGGTGCGATCTTTCGCCTGGGGCGCGTTATTTTAGTAGTCGCAGCAGCACTGATAGTGATACCAAGTAGTCTATGAATATAACTTAGCTTCTACAGTACAATACTTAATAAGTTAATTTCAACCCAAAATAAACACTAAACATGAAGTCAACTAAGCAAAATACTATACGACAAAGCATTGATCAACACAGAATTACTTTCATCGAGTCAAAACAACGATTCACTACTATTCACTAGTACTAAACAGAGAACGCGCCATGCAGACGACGGCTATAAAAAGAATGGACCTAGAGAGGCATCGGCTACTGATTAAAGCTCGACCCTGCGTCTAAATAAGATCTAAATAAACATTCTAAGATGCCAAATTACATTACACATGGCTTGCTGCATAAAAAGGACTAGGTGAACAAGGAGTAGGTAAACAAACAAGCGGTCAAAATATTAAGGGAGTAAACAGATTTGAAAATGGCGCGCACCAGCGGCTATCGCCAGTCGGCTGTGTGAAGGCCATGTGGCGTTACGCAACACGCAGCGCTTCAAAACAAAAGCGTCGTCTGCTCCGATTCCCGGGTTACTAACAGTACAGTAATGAAATTGCATGGATCTGATAACCGGGGCGGGATTATTGTAAAACGTACCAAAAGAGCGCGCTCACATATATATATATAGAGAGAGAGAGAGAGAGAGAGATGTGCCACTCTTCATCTTCCCTTAGGTGGCCACAGCCAGGTCGTTGCTTACACTGCCACTCTAAGGGTCTGATACGGGAGGAAAAACAAAAACAAAACAACAAACCCTGTTGCATTTTGCGACTTCAAAATCTCAGTTTTGAAACCGTCTGCGGCTTGTTCTCCCCGGCTTTTGTGGCACTGTGTTTGTGTGTAAATAAATGCATTAATCCGTGACAACCCGGCGAAATGGTTCTATTTGCTTTACTATTGCGTAAAACTGTGTTCGATCCATGCTCGAATTTTCGCTTCAAAACCACCCCGTCCAGCCAGCAACCGAGCTTGCAAGCGAAGGTAAACACAAGGCTGGGGAACGGCCGGAAACGAAGCTTTTTATAATCTCTAAACAAATTAAAAATTATTAGTTGCAGCCTGAAAACCAATATATGTGTACCATCCATGCTAAAGCAAATATTTATGTTTAAAATACAAGTCGTCAAAATTAATATTTTGTTTGAGTTCGGACTTAAAGCTTGTAAAAAAAGGGTTAAGAAATCGGTTTCCTTCATCCTGAGAACCGCTAGAGAGGGGCAGGCATAAACACTCCCTTCCTTCCGGCCGGCCGCTGCAGCGGTTCTGCCTTTGAAATCCGTGCCTATCTGTCACATGGTCAGCAGGTCAGTTCCCCCTGGCCAGTGTAACGGGACCTGGGGAATGTTTTGATAAGCCGCACAATGCTTTGATTAGCCGTGCCTGGCCACTGCCAGAGTGTGGGAAAGTGTCCAGTGCACAAAATTTGTCCATTTCTAGGGATGGGGTTAGGTTATTCTGTACAGTTGGAAAGATGGCGGCAGATGAGTACAACGACAGTGATCAGTTCTCTGACGATGATGTTTATGACAATCTGGGCGAAAATTATTTTGATCTGTTTGAACTGACAGAAGAGGAGAGAGCAGAGCTTGCAAATGCATTTAAAGATGATAGTGAGAGTGGTGATGAATTGGATGATGAAAACCTGCCATTGTTTTTTACTCAGCTACGTTTTGAGTGGACAGGTGGGGACACTGCTGTGACACGAGACATACCTCTGATGTCCAGTGCAGATGTGTACATAGATATAGTAAATATAGTTGTACAGAGTTTCGGTGCAAACATTGTGTATATATATGATAGAGACGGCGCATGGATTACACTAAAATGAAACAATCATACTGTGAACTCATACTTCCTACTCTTGTGCAAACCGTCACCTTTTCATCACCATTTCAAGGACACAGACAATGTGACAAACGGAATTTCTGGAGACAGTTTCTATGTGAATGTTATCTGGGACATCAGACTGTAAGTAGGGAGCATGTTCCATTTCTCTTGGCATGTTCTGTGGGCCTGCAAAACGTTGGTTTCGTCTGTTTGTCTTAAAAAAGGTATGTGTCACCTTTATTTGCACCTGTGTGTCACCCTCCTGGTGACAGTGACTCTGAAAGTGTGACCATTGCCTTCTGACTTCATTTACCTACACAGCGATATATAGGTTGCCATGGTTTTACTAAGAGCTTGCAGACACAGATGACTCAAACCCACATACCCTCTTTCATACATTTTTTCCTTACGAAAACCCAGGAATGAAAGGACTGTTGTGTACATAGGAACATAGGAATAAGGCGAAGTAATGCCAAATACGAAACAGGGATGAAAGAGTTAAAGCTTGTAAAAAAAAAAAAAGGCTTAATGAGGATAGCGGCGTCACCTCGCAACTGCAAATGGCGGCTGTGTACATAGACTACGGGCTCTACGCGAGTTCCGACCAAAAAGTTTCTGGAACTTGAAGTTGAATAAAAACTGAGCGACGATCTCACTGGAAAGGCAGCGCATGCATCCAGATGTACATGTTTAGAGCTTCCCAAAACAGTTCGCCCATGTTTGACAGGCGCTTCGGCCAGGTCAACCGGCGTTTGCCGAATGCTGCAATCAGTGATTGACTAACGGCTTTGATGCTAGCATGCTGATTGAATGATCATGATTCCCTCTCTCTCTCTCTCTCTCTCTCTCTCTCTCTCTCTCTCTCTCTCTCTCTCTCTCTCTCTCTCTCTCTCTGTGTTTACGCCGACTTCATGTGATGCCCATGCAGTGACTTTTTATTTACGTGAGACATGCTGATATAGACTTTTATCTTGGCGTTGACTATTATAAGGTCATGCAGGGAAGTACCGTAGTCGAGGTTTTGACTAGTGAAAATATTTTTGTAAAAGCCCTTGTTAGTGTTACCTGTAATGTACAGGAGTTTAGAGCTAGTAAAAGTAACTATGTAAAGCGCCTATGCTTAGTGGTTCCTTTAGTGTCTAGACCGTAATGTCCTTATTTGGTAAAGGCTTCAAGACAAAGGTACGCGTTTCCCCGCCGGGAGGGCACTTGGCATTCCACCCCCAAGCAGACCGCTTCCTTCCTTCTCTTTACTTTTACCATAGCATTATTTAGTAAAATACAGTAGTAAAAACATGATGTCCGCAGTTCTTTTATTGATTATGTTGTACGTGTAACTAACAATAGAAAGAACATAACAGTGGCGACGAGATGTGCGATTCCTGTGTCAAAGGCTTGTGAGCAGAGTGAACTTGGTGCATTCAGTCGCTCCCTAGTTTCGGCAACAGGAGAACCCAGCCTGCAAGACTCACTGCAGATCTATTGTGTTGGACTGTTGCTGGATGTGTGCTTGCATTGATCAAGGACAGTGTGTTTTCTACTGTATGTCAACATCACCAAACGCAGGTCAGATCAAACCATTTTTATTATCGTCTGCTTAAAAAAAAAAAAAGGGGGGAAAAGGGGCCGGGGGGAAAAATTGGGTTTTGGGGGGGAAAATTTTTTTAAAAAAAGGGGTTTGGGGGGAAAAAAAAAAGGGGAAACAATTTTTTTAAAAATTTTTTCCCCCCTTTTTCCCCCAACGGGGGGAAACCCCGGCCCCTGGGGGCCCAAACCCCAAAGCCCCCCCCCCAAAAAACCCGAAAAAAAATTTTTGGGGGAAAAAGGGGGGGAAAAAAAATTTTTTTAAAAAATTTGGGGTTTTCCGGCCGGGAAAAAAACCCAACCGCCTTTGGGGGGGGGGTTTTTTTGGGGGGGGGGTTTTTCCCCGGGGGGAAAAAAAACCCCCCGGGGAAACCCCGGGGGAAAAGGGAAAAATTTAAAAATTAAAAAAGGGGGGGGTTTTTTTTGGGGGAAAAAAATTTCCCCCTTTTTCCCCCCTTTTTTTTCCCCCCCGGGTTTTTGGGGGCCCCGGGGGGGTTTTAAAAAAATGGGGGGTTTTTTGGGGGCCAAACCCGCCCGGACCAACCCCCCCAAAAAAAAACCCCAAAAAAAATTTTTTTTTCCCAAAAAAACCCCAACCCCCCCCCCCCCCTTTTTTTTGGGGGTTTTTTTTTCCCCAAAAAAAACCCCCCCCCCCCCCCCCCAAAAAACCCCCCCCAAAAAAAAGGGGGTTTTAAAAAAAAAGGGGGGGGGGGCCCCGGGGGCCCGGGGGTTTTTCCCCCCGGGAAATTTTTGGGGACCCCCCCGGGGAAAGGGGTTTTAAAAAATTTTTCCCCTTTGTTTTGGGGAAAAAAAAAAAGGGGGGGGGCCCCCCCCTTTTTTGGGGAAAAAAAAAAAGGGGGGGGGAAAAGGGGTTTTCCTTTTTTTGGGGGGCAAATTTTCCCCCGGGGGGGGGGGGGGGCCCCCCCCCCCAAAGGGCCCAAAATTTTCCCCTTCCCAAAAAAAAAAAACCATACCATTTTTTTTCCCCCCATTTTTTAAAAAAAAGGGGGGGGCAATTTCCCTTTCCCCCCGTTTTTTTAAAAATGGGGGGAAAAATTTCCCCCCCGGGCCCCGGGGTTTAAAAACCCCCAAAAGGGGGTTCCCCCAAACCCCAGGGGCCCCCTTAAACCTTTTCGGGCCGGTTAAACCCCCCCCCTTTTTTTGGGGTTTTTTTTTGGGGGAAAAATTTTTA
Organism: Alviniconcha marisindica; assembly: GCA_018857735.1. Classification (NCBI taxonomy): domain Eukaryota; kingdom Metazoa; phylum Mollusca; class Gastropoda; family Provannidae; genus Alviniconcha; species Alviniconcha marisindica. Next base: position 14,056 of record JABMCL010001702.1, on the reverse strand, counting down.
ATTCGGAACCCCGGGGGGGGGGGGGGGGGAAAAAACACCCCTAAAGGGCCCCTTTCCGGAAACCCCCTTTTCCCCCTTTTTGGGGTTTTGGTTTTTTTTTTAAAAAATTTTTTTTGGGGGGGAAAAAAAAAACCCCCCTTTAAAAAGGGGGGGGGGCCCCCTTTTTTTCCCCCAAACCCCAGGGGGGGGCCCCCCCCGGGGCCCAAAAGCCCCCAAAAAAAAAACCCCCCCCCCCCGCCCCCTTTTTCCCCTGGGCCCCCTTTGGTTTCCCGGGGTTAAACCCCCATTCCCCCCCCCCCCCCAAAAAATAAAACCCCCCAAAAAAACCCCCCAAACCCACCGGCGGCGGTTTTCGCCCCCCCCCAAAATTGTTTTTTTAAAAAAATTTTTTTTTTAAAAAAAGGGTTTTTTAAAAAATAATTTGGGGGGGAAAAGGGGGAAAAAAATTTTTTGGGGAAAACCCTTTTCCGGGGGGGTTTTTTAAGGGGGGGAAAAGGGGGGGGAAAAAAAAAAGGGGAAAAAACCCCTTTTTTGGGGGGTTTTATTTTTTTTTTTTTTGGGGGGGGTTTTTCCCCACCGGGGGGGGGGCCCCCCCAAAAAGGCCCTTTTTTTTTTCCCTTTTTTTTGGGGGGAAAAAAAAAATTTGGAAAAAACCCCCCTTTTTTTTTAAAAGGGGGGGAAAAATAAAAAAAACCCAAAAAAATTTTTTTTTTTTTTGGGGGGGGGGTTTTTTTTTTTGGGGAACCCGGGGGGTTTTTTGGGTTTTTTTCCCCCGGGGAAAATTTTAATTTTGGGGGGGTTTTTTTTCCCCCCTTTAGGGGGTTTTTTTGGGGTTTTTTTTTTTTTGGGGGGGGGGGGAAAAAAGGGCCCCCCCCTTTTGGGGTTTTTTTTTTCCCCCCCCCCTTTTTTTTTTAAAAACCCCCCCTTTTTCCCAAAAAAAACCCCCCCCCTTTTTTTGGGGGGAAAAAGGGGAATTTGTTTGTTTTTTTTTCCCCCCCCCCGGGGGGGTTTTTTTTTTTTTTTTTTGGGGGGCCCCCCCCCTTTTTTTTTTCGGGAAAAGGGTTTAAAGGGGGGCCCCGGCCCCCCCGGGTTTCCCTTTTTTTTTTAAAGGGAAGGCCATTTTAAAATTTTTTTGGGTTTTTTTGGGAAAAAGGGGGGTTTTTTTTTAAAAATTTCGGGTTTTTTTTGAAAGGGGGGTTTTTTTTTCCCCCTTTTCCCCCTTTTTTTTTTTTGGTTTTTTTTTTTTTTTGGGGGGGTTTTTTTTTTTTTTTTTTTTTTGGGGGGGGAAAAAAAAAACCCCCCCATTTTTTAATTGGGGGGGAATTTTTTTTGTTTCGGGCCCCGGGGGTTTTTGGGGGTTTTTAAAAAAAGGGGGGGTTTCCCCCCGGGCCCCCCCCCCCCTTTTAAAAAAGGGGTTTGGGTTTTGGGGGGGGGTTTTTTTTTTTTTAAAAGGGGTTTTTGGGGTTTGGTTTTTTTTTTTTTTTCCCCAAATTTTGGGGGAAAAAAATTTTTTTTTCTTTTTCGGGGTTTCTTTTTCCCCTTTTTGGGGGAAAATTGGGGGGGAAAAAAAAACCCCCCTTTTAAATTTTTTCCTTTTTTGGGTTTTAAAAGTTTGGGGTTTTTTTTTTTTCCCCCTTTTTGGGAAAAAAAAAGGGGGGGCCCCCCCTTTTTTTTTTTTTTTTGGGGTTAAAGGGGGGGGGAAAAGGACTTCAAAATTTTTTTTTTTAAAAAAAAGGGGTTTTGGGGGGGCCCCCCGGCCCCCTTTTAAACTTTTAATTTTAAAAAAAGGGGGAAAAAAATTTTAAAAAATTTTTTTTTTTTAAAAAAAAAAAAAAAAGGGGCCCAAAAAAAAATTTTGGGCCCCGGGGTTTTTGGGAAAAAAAAAACCAGGCCTTAAAAAAAAAAAAACAACATCCAAAAAAAAAAAAACCCTTTTTAAAATTTTTTTAAAAAAAAAAAAAAATTTAAAAAAAAAAAATTTTTTTTTAAACAAAAAAAAAGGGGGGGTTTTAAAAAAAAAATAAAAAAAAAAAAAAGGGCCTTTTTTCCCCGGTTTTCCCCAAAAAGGGGGAAAAATTTTTAAAAAAAGGGGGGGGGGGGGGCCCCCGGGGGCCCCTTGGAAATTTTTTTTTGGGTTTTTCCCCCCCCCCCCCGGGGCCCCCCCCCCAAAAAATTAAATTTCCCAAAAACCCCCCGTTTTTTCCCCCCGGTTTTTGGGGCCCGCCCGGAAGGGCCCCAAAAAATTCCCCCCAAAAAAAAACCCCAAAACCCCTTTTTTTAAAAAAAAGGGGGGAAAAAAAAAAAAAAAAAAGGAGAGGGGGAAAAAAAAAAGGAAAAAAAAAAAAAATATAAAAAAAAAAACCAAAAAAAAATTTAAGTTTGGGAAAAAGGCAAAAAAAAAAAAAAAATTTTTTTTTAAAAAAAGGAAAAAGGGGAAAAAGGGGGCCCCAAAAAAATTTGGGGTTCCCCCCCAAAAAAAAACCCCAAAAAATTTTAAAAAAAACCCTTTTTTTTCCCCTTTTTTTTTTTTTAAAAAAGGGAAAAAAAAATTCCCAAAAAAAATTTTTTTTTTTTTTTAATTTTTTTTTTTTGGTTTTCCATTCTTTTTTTTTTTTTCCCCCAGTTTTTTCTTTCCTTTTTTTAAAAAAAAAATTTGTTAAAAAATTTTGGGGGGGGGCCCCGGGGGGAAAAAAAAATTTTTTTTTTTTTTAAAAAAAAAAGGGCCCCAAAATCCCCCGGGGGGAAAAAAAAAATTTGAAAAATTTTTTTTTTAAACCCAAAAAAAAGGGGGGGAAAAAAAAGGGTTTTAAAGGGGTTTTTTTTCCCCCAAAAATTTAATTTAAAACCCCGAAAGGGTTTTTTTTTTTTTTTTAAAAAAAAGGGGGTTTTTTCCCCCCCAAAAAAAAAGGGGGCCCGGGGGTTTCAAATTAAAAAAATTTTTTTTTTTTTAAAAAATTTTTTTAAAAAATTTAAAAAATTTTCCCTTTTGAAAAAAAGGGGAAAAGGGAAGGTTAAAATTTTTTTAAAAAAAAGGGGGAAAAAAGGGGGGGTTTTTTTTTAAAACCCTCCCCAAAAAGGGGGGGTTCCCCCCCTTTTTTAAAAAGGGGGAAAAATTTTTTTTTTTTTAAAAAAAAAATTTTGGAAAAAAAATTTTTGGGGGAATTTTTTTTTAATTGGGGCCCCCCCCGGGGGTTTTTTTTTGGGGGGGGGCCCCCCCCTTTTGGGGGGGGGTTTTTTTTAAAAAACCCCAAATCCCACCCCCCTTTTTTTAAAGGGGAAACCCCGGGGGAAAAAAAAAGGGGTTTTTAAAAAAACCCCCAAAAAGGGGGGGGGAACCTTTTTTAAAATTTTTTTGGGGCCCCCCCCCTTTAACCCTTTTTTTTTAAAAAGGGTTTTTTAAAAAAAAAAAATTTTTCCTTTTTTTTTAAAAAAAAAAAAAAAGGGGTTAAATTTTTTTTTGGGGGAAAAAATTTTTTTTTTTAAAAAGAGTTTTAAAAAAATTCTTTGGGCCCCCAATTTTTGGGGGGGGGGGAAAAAAAAAAAAAAAAAGGGGGGAAAACCGGGTTTCCAAAGGGGGAAAAAAAAATTTTCCCCCTTTAAAAATTAAAAAAAAAAAACCCCCCCCCCCCCCCCCCCCAAAAAAAAAATTTCAAAAAAAAAAAAAAAAAAAAAAAAATTTTTTTTTTTTTTTCCCCTTTTTAAAAGAAAAAAAATTTTTTTTGGGGGGGCCCCGGGGTTTTAAAAAAAAGGGAAAAAATTTTTTTTGGGGTTTTTTTTTCCCCCCCTTTTTTTGGGCCCCCCTTTAAATAAAAATTGGAATTTTTTTACTTTTACAAAACCCGGGGGGACCCGCCCCTTTTTTTAAATTTTAAAACCCCCCAAAAAAAGGGGGGAAAAGGCCCGGGGGGGGAAGGGGGGGAAAAAATTTTCCCCCCCCCCCGGGGAAAAACCCGGGGGGTTTTTTTAAAAACCCCCTTTTTTTAAAATTTTTTTCCCCTTTGGGGGAAAAAACCCCCCCCCTTTTTTGGTTTTTTAAAAAGGGGGGAAAAAAAAACCCCCAAATTTTTTAAAAATTTTTTAAAAAGGGGGGAAGTTTAAAAAACCCCGGTTTTTTTTTTTTTTTGGGGGTTTTAAAAAAAATTTTTTTGGGGGAAAAAAAAAGGGGGGTTTTTTCCAAAAAATTTTGGGTTTTTTTTTTTCCGGGGGGTTTTTTTAAAAAACCCAGGTTTTTTTTTTTTTAAAAAAAATTTTTAAATTTTTTCCCCCCCTTTTTTTCCCAAAAAAATTTTTTTTTTCCCCCCCCAAAAAAAGGCCCCAAAAACCAAAGGGGGGCCCCCCCTTTTTAAATTCTTTTTTTTTAAAAGGGGGGGGAAAAAAAACCCCCCCTTTTTTTTTGGGGGGTTTTTTTAAAAAAAAACCCCTTTTAAAATTTTTTTTTTTTTTTTAAAAACCCCAAAAAAACCCCCCCCCCCCGGGGTTTTTTTTGGGGCTTTTTTTTTTTTTAAAAAACCGGGGGGTTTTTTTTTTTTTTTAAAAAGGTTTTTTTTGGGGGGGTTTTTTTTTTTGGGGGGGGGGAAAAAAGTTTTTTTGGGGGGGGGTTTTTTTGGGGGGGGGGGTTTTTTTTTCCCCCCTTTTTTTTCCCCCCCCTTTTTTTGGGGGGGAAAATTTTTTTTTAAAAAAAACCCCCCCCCGGGGGGGTTTGGCCCTTTTTTTTTTTCCCGGGTTTTTGGGGGTTTTTTTTTTTTAAAACCCCTTTTTTGGGGGGAAATTTAATTTTTTTTTGGAAAAAATTTTTTTAAAAAAAAGGGGAAATTTTTTTTTTTTTTAAAAAAATTTGTTAAAAAAAAAAATTTTTTTTTTGGGGGTTTTTAAAAAATTTTTTTGGGGAAAAAAAAAAAAAAAGGGGGGGGGGGGGTTTTTTTTTAAAAAAAAAAATTTTTAAAAATTTTAAAAAATTTTTCCAAAAAACCAAAAAAACCCAAAAATTTTTTTAAAATTTTTTCCCCCGGGGGAAAAAGGGGAAACAAAACCCCCCCCAGTTCCCCTTTTAACCCCCAAACGGGTTTTTTTTTTAAATCAAGGGGGAAAAAACCCCCCCCAAAAAAAAACCCCCTTTTTTTTTTTCCCCCCCAAAAATTTTTTTTTTTAATTCCAATTTTAAAATTTGGGGGAAAAAAAAAAAATTTTTTTTTTCCCCCCCCCCCCCCTTTTTCCCCTTTAAATTTTTTTTTGGGGAAAATTTTTTCCGGGAAATTGGGGGCCCCCTTTTTTGTTTTTTAATTTTTTTGGTTTTAAATTTTAAAAAAACCTTTTTTTTTTAAAAAATTTCCCGGTTTTTTTTTAAAAAAGGGGGGGGGGGGGGAAAAGGGTTTTTTTAAAAAACTTTTTTTTCCCCGGAAAAATTTGCTGGGGGCCTTAAAGGGGAAAAAAAAAAAAAGGGGGGGGGGGGGGAAAAAAAAACCCCCCAAAAAAACCCCCCCCCCTTTTTTTAAAAAAAAAAATTAAAAAAAAAAAAACCCTTTTAAAAAAAATTTAAAAATTTTTTTTTTCCAAAAACCCCCTTTTTTTTTTTTTTAAACGGGGTTTTTGGGGGGGGGGGAAAAAATTTTTTTTTTTTTTTTGGTTTTTTTTTTTTTTTTTTAAAAAGGGGGAAAAAAAAAAAAAAAACCCAAATTTTTTTTAAAAAAAAAAAATTTTGGGTTTTAAAACCCCTTTTTTCCCCCTTTGTTCAAAAAAAAAAATTTTAAACCCAAAAAAGGGGGCCCCGGGGAAAATTTTTTTAATTTTTTTTAAATTTTTTTTTCGGGGGTTTTAAGGGGCCCCAAAAACCCTATAAATTTTAAAAATTTTTTTTTTTTTTAAAAAATTGGGCCCCCGGGGTTCCCCAAAAAAAAGGGGGGGCCCCCTATTTTTTTAAAAATTTAAAAAAAAACCCCAAACCCCCTTTCCCCTTGGTCCCCCCCCCAAAAAAAAAAAACCCCCAAAATTTTTTAAACCTAAAAAAAAAAAGGGGGGGTTTTTTTTTTTTGGGGGGGTTTTTTAAAAATTTTTTTTTGGGGGCCCCCCAAAACCCCCCCTTTTTTTTAAAAAAATTTGGGGAATTTTTTTTTTTTTTTCGGTTAAAAAATTTTTTTTTTCCCCCCCCTTTTGGAAAATTGGGTTTTTTTTTTTTCCCGGAAAATTTTTTTTTTTAAAAATTTTTTTTTTTTTTTGGTTTTTTTTTTTTTTTTGGGGGGTTTTTTTTTTTCCCCAATGGGGGGTTTTTTTTTGGGTTTAAAACCCCCCTTTTAAAAATTTTGGTTTTTAAATTTTTGGGCCTTTTTAAAACCCTTTTTTTGGGTTTTTTCCCAAGGGGGAAGGGGGGTTTCCAAAAAAAAAATTTTTTTTTTCCCCCCTTTTTTTTAAAAAAAAAAACCCCCCCCGGGGCCCCCCCCCTTTTTTGGGGTTTTTTTTTGGGGCCCCCCCCCTTTTTTTAAAACCCCTTTTTGGGGGTTTTTTCCCCCCTTTTTTTCCAAAAAACCCCCCAAAAAAATTTTTTTTTAAAATTTTTTTTCCCCCCTTTTTAAAAAAAAATTTTTAAAAAAAAAAGGGGGGTTGGGGGAAAAATTTTAAAAAAAAAAAAACCCCGGGGGGGTAAAATTTTTTCCCCCCCCTTTTTTTTTTTGGGGGGGGGAAAAAGGGGGGGGGAAAAAAGGGAAAAAGGGGGGAAAAAAAAAATTTTTCCAAAAAAAAAGGGGGCCCCGGGGGTTTTGCCCCCCCAAAAATTTTTAAAAAAAAAAAAAAAAAAAAACCCCCCCCCCCTTTTTTTAAAAAAAAAGGGGGCCCCTTTTGGGTTTTTTTTAAAAAAAAAAAAAAAAAAAAAAATTTTTTCCAAAATTTTAAAACCCCCCCCCAAAAAAACCCAAAAACCCCCCAGGGGGAAAAAAAAAAAAATTTTTAAAAAAAAAAAAAAATTTTTCCCCCAAAACCAAAAACCCTTTTTAAAAAAAAAAAAAAAATTTTTTTTTAAAAAAAATTCCAAAAAATTTTTTTTTTTAAAAAAACCCAAAAAAGGGCCCCCAAAAAAAAAAAACCCCCTTTAAAAAAAAAAAGGGCGGGGGAAAAAAAACCCTTCCTTGGCCCCCCCTTTCCCTTTAAAAAAAAAAAAAAAGGGGGCCGGAAACCCCCCCTTAAAAAATTTTTTTTGGATAAAAAAAAAAAATTTTTGGGGGCCCCCCCTTTTTTAAAAAAAAATTTTTCCCGGGGGGGGGGTTTTCCCCAAAAAAAAAAAACAAAAAGGAAATTTCCCCAAAATTTTTTTAAACCCTTTAAAAAAATTTTAAAAGTTTTTAAAAAAAAAGGGGGGGGTTTCCCCAAATTTTAAAAAAAAAAGGGGGGGGTTAAAAATTCCTTTTTTTCCCCAAAAAAAAAAAAGGGGGGGGGAAAATTTTTAAAGTTCCCCTTTAAATAAAAGGGTTTTTAAAAAAAAAAATTTGGGGGAAAAAAAAAAATTTTGGGGGGTTTTAAAAAAAAAAATTTTTTCCAAATTCCAAAAAAAAAAAAACCCCCCCCAAACCAAAAAAAAAATTAAAAAATTTTAAATTTCCAATTAATTTAAAAAGGGCTTTTAAAAAAAAAAAACCCCCCCCCGGGGGGGGGGGGCCTTTTTTTTAAAAAAAAAAAAAATTTTTTTTTGGGGGGGGGGGGAAAAAAAAAAAAAATTCTTTTTCCCCCCCGGTTAAAAAAAAAAAAAAATTTTGGAAAATTTTTAAAAATTTTTTTTAAAAAAATTTTTTTAAAAAAAAAAAAAAAATTTTTTTTTTTAAAAAAGGGGGAAAAGAAAAGGAAAAAAAAAAAGGGTTGGGGGGGTTTTTTTTTCCCCCCCGGGGGGAAAGGCAAAGGGGAAAAAAAAAACCCCCCCCTTACCAAAAAAGGCCCAAAAAGGGAAAAAAAAACCCAAAAAAAGGGCCTTTCCCCTTTTCCCCTTTTGAAAAAAAACCCCGGCCCCAATTTTTTCCCCCCCCCAAAAACCCAAACCCCCCGGGGGCCAAAGTTTTAAAACGGTTTGTTTTCCCGGGGGAAATTGCTTTTTTTTTTCCCCCCCCCCCCCCCCCCCTTTTTTTCCCCCCTTTTTCCCCCCCCTTCTCTTTTTTTTTTTTTTTTTGGGGGGGGGTTTTCCCCGGGGGGGGAAAAAAATTTTTAAAACCCCCCCCCCCTTTTTTTTTTGGGGGGGTTTAAAGGGGGGGGGGGGGTTTTTTTAAAAAAAAAAATGGGGTTCTTTTTTTTTTTGGGGTTTTTCCCCTTTTTTGGGAAAGGGGGGTTTAGGGGAAAAAAAAAGGCCCTTGGGGGTTTTTGGTTTTTTTTTGGGGTTAAAAAAGGAACCCTTTCCCCCGGGGGGGGAAAAAAAACCCCCCCCAAACCCCCCCCCCTTTTTTTTCCCCAAAAAAAATTTGGAAAAAAAAAACCCCTTTTTTTTTTCCCCCCCCCCCCCCGGGGGGGGGGGGGCCCTTTTGGGAAACCCCCCGGGGGGGGTTGGGTTTAGGGGCCCCTTTTTCCCCCCCCCCCCCGGGGGGCCCCTTTTTAATTGGGGGGGCCGGGGGGCGTTTAAAGGGAAAATTTTTTCCAAGAACAAAAAACCCCCAAATTAAACCTTTTTTTTGGGGTTTTTGCGGGGGGGCCCAATTTGGGGGGTTTTCCCCCGAAATTTTCCATTTAAGGGCCCCTTTTAAAATTTTTGGGGGGGGAAAAAAAAAAAAACCCCCAAATTTTGGGCCCCCTTTTTTCCTTTTTTTTTCCCCCTTTTTGGGGGCCCCCAAAAAAAAAACCCCCTTAAACCCTTAAAAAAATTTTTTTTTGGGGGGTTTTTTTAAAAAAGGGGGGGGAAAAAAGTTTTCCAATTTTTCCGGGGGGTTTTTTTTTAAAAAATTTGGGTTTTTTGGGGCCCCCGGGGGGGGGGGGGGGGGGGGGAAAAAGAAATTTTTTGGGGGGGGGGGGAAACCCGGGGAAAAAAAATTTTTTCCTTTTTTGGGGGGGGGGTGTTTTTTTTTGGGGGGGCCCCAAGGGGGAAAGGGCCCCGGGGGGGTTTTTGGGGGGAAATCGGGGGGAAAGGGGGGAACACGGGGGGAAAATTTCCTTTTCCCCCCCCCCCCCGGGGGGGGAAAAAAACCCGGGGGAAAAATTTTCCCAATTTTTTTAAAAGGGGGAAACCCCAAACTTTTTCCCCCGGGGGGAAAATTTTTTTCCAAAATTGGGGGGGGGGCCCCGGGGAAAAGGGGGGGGTTAAAAATTTTAAAAAATTTTGGAAAAAACCCCCCCAAAAAACCCTTTTTGGGGCTTTTTTGGGGTTTAAGGGGGGGGGTTTTTTCCCCCCCAAAGTTTCCCCGGGGCCCCCCGGGGGGGCCCCCGGGGGCCCTTGGACCCCTTTGGTAGGCACGGCCCCCCTTTTTTTTGGGAAACCCCAAAAAATTTGCCGGGGGGTTTTTTTTTGGGGGGGAAAAAAGGGGGTTTTAAAAACCCCCTTTGAAGAACCCGGGAAAACCAAAAAATTTTTTCCCCGGGTAAAGGGGCCTTTTTTCCCCGGGAAATTTTTTTTTAAAAAAAGGGAAAAAAATTTTTAAAGGGGGGGGGGTTTTTTTTTGGGGGGGGTTTTCCCCAAAAAAATTTCCGTTTTTTTTAGGGGGGGTTTACCAAACCCCAAAATTTTCCCCGGGTTTTTGGGGGGTTTTTTTGGGGGGGTTTTTGGGGGGGCCCCGGGGGGGGAAAAGGTTTTTTTTTGGGGGGGAAAAAAGGGGGAATTTTATAATTTTTTTTTTAAAAAAAAAATTTTTTTTAAAAGGGGAAACCCTTTTTTTTTGGGGCCCCCCCGGGGTTTTTTCCCCTTTCCCCCCCCCCAAAAAAAGGGAAATGGGGCCCCCCGGAGGGTTTTCCCCCCCCCGGGCCCCCCCCCGGGGGGGAAAAAGGGGGGAAAGGGGGCCCCCCGGGGGAAAATTTTTGGGGGTTTTTTGGGGGAAAAATTTTTTTCCCCCCCAAAAAAAAATTTTTTTCCCCCTTGGGGGGGGGGGCCCCCCCGGGTTTTTTTTTGGGGGGCCCCCCCGGGGGGTTTGGTCCTCCGGGGCCCGGGGGCCCCTTTTTTTCCCCCCGGGGGGCCCCTAAACGGCCCAAAAAGGGGGCCCCCAAGGGCCCGGGGGGTTGGGTTTTCCCGGGGAAAAAAAAAAAAAAAACCCCCCCCGGGGGGGGGGGTTTTTTTTTTTTTTCCCTTTTTTTCCCCCCTTTTTGGGCCTTTTTGGGGGGTTCCGGGGTAAAAAACCCCTTTGTTTTTTTTTTAGTTTGGGGGGGAAATTTGTTTTTTTCCCAAAAGGGCCCTTTTTGGGGGGGGAATTTGGAACTTTTTGGGGTTTTTTGGGGGGGGGGTTTTTTTTTTTTCCCCCCGGCCCCCCCCCCCCCAAAAAAAACCCCCCCCCCCCTTTTTTCCCCCCCGGGGGGCCCCCCCAAAGGGGGAAAAGGGAAGGGGCCCCCCTTTTTTTTTTAAAAATTTTCCCGGGTTTTTCCCCCCCCAAAAAATTTTTTTTTTCCCCTTTTTTTTTTGGGTTTTCCCTTTTAAAAAAAAAAAAAAGGGAAAAAAATTTTTCCAAAAAAATTTCAGTTTTTAAAAGGGGCCCCTTTTTTTTTCCCTTTTTTTTAAAACCCCCCCAAAAAAAGGGGGGGAAACCCGGGGGGGGAAAACCCCTTTTTTTTTGGGGGTTTGGGGTGGGGGGAAAAAAGGGTTTTGGGCCCCCCGGGGAAAAAAAGGGGGGGGCCCCCGGGGTTTTTTTTGGGGGGGAAAAACCCCCAAAAAACCAAAAAAAAAGGGTTTTTTTTAAAAAAAGGGGGGGCCCCCCCCCAAAAAAAAAAAAAAAGGTTTTTTTTTGGGGGTGAAAAAAAAAAAAAGGGGGGGGGGGGCCCCCCCCAAAAAATTTAAAAAAATTTGGCCGGGGGGTTTTTTTCCCCCAAAAAAGGGGGAAAAATTTTCCCTTTTCCCCCCGGGCCCCCCCCTTCCCCTTTTCCCCCCTTTTTTTCCGGTTAACAGGGGAAAAAACAAAAAAGGGAAATTTTTTTCCCTTTTTTTTAAAAAGGAAAGGGAAAGGTAAAAAGGGGGGGGGGGGGGGGGCCCCCCCGGGGGGAAAGGGGTTTTTTTAAGGTTTTTAAAAAAAAAAAGGGGGCCCCCCGGGGGCCCAAAAAACCCTTTTAAAAATTTAAAAATTTTTTTAAAACCTTTTAAAAAATTAAAAGGGGGCTTTTTCCCCCCCCCCCTTTTGGGAAATTTTTTTCCCCCGGCCTTCCTTTTTAAAAACCCCCAAAAAATTAATTTGGGGGGGGGAAAAAAACCCTTTCCGGGATAACCGGCAAAAAAAGGGGGAAAAAAAACCCGGAAAAAGGGAAAAAAGGGACGGGGGAAAGGGGGGGGGGGGGCCCCGGGGGGGGGGTTTTTTTAAAAAAAACCCCCTTTTAAAAAATTGGGCCCCCAAAAATTCCCCCCCAAACATGGGGGTTTTTTTTTTTTTTTTTGGGGGGGGCCCCCCAAAGGGGTGGGGTTTTTTAAAAAAGGGGGAAAAAGGGGGAAGGGGGGCCCCAAAATTAGGCCCCCCTTTTTGGGGAGGGGGGCCCCCCCAAATTTTTTTTTAAATTTTTTTTTTTTCCCCCTTTTCCCTTTTTTTTGGGGAACTTTTTTTCCCTTTTTAAACCCCCCTTTTTTTGGGGGTTTCAAAAAAAAAGGTAAAAAAAATTTTTGGGCCGGGCCCCCAAAAACCCGGGGGAAAAATTTTTTAAATTTTTAAAAGGTTTGGGGGTTTCCCAAGGGGCCCAAAAAAGGCCCTTTTTTTTTTTAAAAAAAAAAATTTTTTCCCCCAAAATTTAAAATTTTCCCCCCCCCCTTTTTTTTTTTTTTAAAAAAAGGGAAAAAAATTTTTTAAATTTTGGGCCCAAAAAGGGGGGGGGGTTTTTTTTTAAAAGGGGGTTTTTTCCTTTGGGTTTTTTTTTTTTAAAAGGGCCCCCAAAAAAAATTTTTTTCCCCCAAAATTTTTTTTTTAAAAAAACCCTTCTTTTTTTTTTTCCTTAAAAAGGGTAAAAAATAAAAATTTTAAAAAAATTTTTTTTTTTAAATTTTTTAAAAAAATTTTTTAAAAAACCCCCAAAAATTTTTTTCCCCCTTTTTTTAAAAAAAAAAAAATTTTTTTTGTTTTAAAACCGGGGAAAACTTTAAGGGGCCTTTTCCCCCCTTTTTTTTGGGAAAGGGTTTTTTTTAAAAAAAAAAAAAATTTTTTTTTTTTTGGGGGTGGGGGGTTTTTTTTTTTGGGGGCTTTTAAAATTTTTGGGGCCCCATGGGGGGGGAAAAGCCCCAAAATTTTTTCCGGTTTTTTTTTTTCCCCGGGGGGGGGTTTTTTTTTTGGGCCAAAAAAAGGGGTTTTTTTTTGTTTTTTTTTTTAAAGTTTTGGGGGAAAAAAATTTTTTTCCTTTTTTTTTAAAATTTTTTTTTGGGGTTTGGGGGTCCCTTAATTTTTTTTTTAAAAAATTTTTTAAATTTTTTTAAAAGGAAAAAAGGGGCCCCCGGGTTTCCCCCTTTTTTTTTTTTTTTTGGGGGGGTTTTTTTGGTTTTTTTTAAATTTTGGGGGGGTTTTCCCCCTTTTTTTTTTTTTAAAAGGGAAAATTTAAAAGGGAAACCCCTTTTTTCCCTCTTTTTTCTTTTTTTTTTTTTTTTTTTTTTTTTTGGGGCCCTTTGTTTTTTTTTTTAAATTTTTTTGGGGGGGGGGGTTTTTTTTAACTTTTTTTTTTTGGGGTTTAAAGGGAAAATTTTTTTTTCCCGGGGGGCCCCCTTTTTTCCCCCGGGGGATAGGGGGGTGGGTTTTTTTTAAATTTTTCCCTTTTTTTTTTTTTTTTTTTTTTTGGGGGGGGGGTTTTTTTAAAAAAAAAGGGTTTTGGGTTTTTTTTTTTGGATTTTTTAAGGGGTTTTTTTGGGGGGTTTTTTTTTTGGGGGGGGGTCTTTGGTTTTTTTTTTGGGGGGGTTTTTTTTTTTTTTAAAAATTTTTTTTGGGGTTTTTTTTAAAAAAATTTAAAAAAATTTTTTAAAGAAAAAATTTTTTTTGGGAAAAAAAATTTCCAAAACTAAAAAAAACCCCCCCAAAAAAAAATTTTTTTGGGTTGGGGTTTTAAGTTTTTTTTAAAAAGGGGAAAAGGGAAAAAAAAAGGGGGGGGTTTTTCCCCCAAAAAAAAAAATTTTTTTTTTTTGGGGGTTTTTTTTGGGGGGAAGGGGGACCCCCAAATTTTTAAAAAAGTTTTTTTTTTTAAAATTTAAAATTTTAAATTCCCAAATTTTTTTTTTTTTTTTTTTTTTTGGGGGGGAAAACGGGGTTTTCCCCAAAACCCAAAAAGGGGGGGGGCCAAGGGGGGGGAAAAAACCCCCGGGGGTTTTTTTCCCCGGGGTTTTTTAAGGGGGGGAATTTTGGGGGGAAAAGGGGCCCGGGGGAAAAATTTTTTTTTTCCCCCCCCCCGGGTCCCCTTTTTCTTTTCCCTCCTTTTTTTCCCCCCTTTTTTTAAATTTTAAAAAACCCCCGGGGGGAAATTGGGGGGGGCGGGGGAAAAAGTTTTAAAAATTTTTTTTGGGGGGTTTAAAAAAAAAAAAAGGGGAAAAAGGGAAAAAAGGGCCTTTTGGGGCTTTTAAAAAATTTTTAAAAAAATTTTTTTTTTGGGGGGCCCCAAAAAAAGGGGAACCCAAGGGCCCCTTTTTGGGTTTTTTTTTTAAAAAAAAAAAGGGGTTTTAAAAAAAGGGGGAAAGGGGGAAACAAAAAGGGGAAGGGGGGGAAAAAAAAAAGGGGGGGGAAAAGGGGGGGGAAAAAAAGGGGAAAAATTTTTTGGGGGGGGAAAAAAAAAAAAGGGGGAAAAAAAATTTTCCCTTTCGGGGGGAAACCAAAAAAAAAAAAAATTTTTTAAAAAAAAAAATTTTGGAAATTTTTTTTTGGGCCGCCCCCAAAATTTTTAAAAAAGGGCCTTTTTTAAAAAAGGGGGAAACAAAAAAAATTTTTTTTTTTTTTTTAAAAAAAAACCC
>JABMCL010001607.1:35000-37487 GCA_018857735.1 Alviniconcha marisindica | reverse complement strand
AGGAGGAGGAGGAGGAAAGGAGGAGAGGGGGGGAGAGGAGGGAGAGAGAAGAAAAAGGGGATGGCATTTTAAAAATAAACTATTGCTTACATATTAAGTACAGGCAGACAGACAGAGTCAGAGGGCGGAGAGGGGAAGGAGAGAGAGAGGAGAGAGGAGGGAGAGAGAGAGAGAGAGAAGAGAGAGAGAGAGAAGAGAAAAAAAGGGGGAGAGAGAGGCAGACAAAAACAGACAGAAGAAGACAGAAGAAGACAGAGGATAGAGAGACAGACAGACAGAAGACAGAGAGGACGGGACAGATATATATATATATATATATAGGAGGAGAAGAGAGAGAGAGAAAAAAAGAGAGAGAGAGAGAGAGAGAGGGAGAGAGAAGAGAGAGAGAGAGAGAGAGAGAGACAGAAACAGACAGACAGACAGACAGACAGACAGACAGACAGACAGACAGACAGACGACAGACAGAGAAGACAGAGACAGAGAAATAAAACAAAGTGGATGAGTAGATATCTGTTGGTGTCTGCCACAGGGTCCATTTTCTGTAATGATGATCAGAATCGTAACACTGACGACAGCAATACCAGCAAAGAAAACAGCAGCAATGATAATTAAGATACTATGCATTTTTTGATAACAAAAACAACAACAACAAACAACAAAACAGCAACAACAACTGATTACGCGATGATAATGATCCCATGCTGATAATTACAACAACGACGACGTTGATGTAGATGATCATGCAGGTAACGGCTTACCATTACCCCTACTGCTATTATTACTGCCTTCCCTACTGTTGCAGCATCTTTTTTTCTTCTGTTTTCTTTTTTTCTTTTTCCTTCTTCTTTCTTTCCTCTCTCTCTCTCTCTTTTCTCTCTCTCTCTCTCTCTCCTCTCTCTCTCTCTCTCTCTCTCTCTCTCTCTCTCTCCTCTCTCTCTCTCTCCTTTCCTTCTCTCTGTTGTCTGTCTCCCTTTTCTCTGTCTGTCTCTTTTTCTGTCTCTCCCTCTCTCTGTTTTAAAATCAAAAAAACAGGACAGGGAAAATGCGCTGTTGTAACACTGTCCAACTTTCACACTAAAAGAAATGCACATACTTAATCAGGGCTGTAATTGCAGTATTTTAAGGAGGTCCCTGGGACTCCCTGCTACAATTTTGAGGGTCCCTGGGCAGTTTTAAAGGGGCAAGGGCTAATATGAAAGGCAGCTGTGCAGAGATTTTCTTTGCATATGTGCCTTTGTCCTTCTACAACTCAGTTTGTTTCTTCCGTCAGACAATGCCACTTTCAGTTGTACACTTTCAGGTACGCTGGCTCATTATAGCAGTAATAGGTTTATTCAAAGGCCTGCTCTCGTCGTCCATGTTTGTAATACTCTGGTGGCTGGCAGCCCTGCCAACTCTGTAGATGTGTTTTAGTAGCAGCCATCGGTCGGAATGAAAAGGATTTTTAAGTAGCAGGGTAAGAAAGCAAAATGTGTGGCATTTTCAAACACAAGACCACTGAAATGTTTGTCTGAAAATGAAACAAGTCAGAGTTACTCTAATTTGCAAAAATTAAAGCTCTCTTTCTCCCTTCATTCTCTGTTTTGGTCTGAATCTGTGGAAAAGACCAAAACCAGAGAATGAAGGGAGAAAGAAAGCTCTAATTTTTGCAAATTGCACATGGAGAACAGGGTAATGCAAATAGCTAAGGCTGATTCTGTAATTAATGGTGTGTATTGTCTTAACATCACTCACAATGTAAGTTGCCTCCCTTGATAACTATGGTGCCACTTTGAATAAATTTACTGTAGAAACTCCATTGATTTTTTTTTGTTTTTTTTTTACATCTGAAAATTCACAACAAATTATTGTCATGTTAAAAGCTTTCACATTCACAGCAAAGTACACGGATCTCTATTTAATCCTCAATTTCTTTGCGTGATTGTTTTACATTACATTTTTCAGAAGCAGAAGACCAAAATGTCTCACAATTTAGGGCTTGTAAAGCTCTGACATGCATTGTTTGATATCAGAGTCCAGGCGAGAGCAAGAGCACGGAGGTGGAGCTGGACCCTCAGGTTAGCCCAGAAGAGATCATGAGCAAGGAGGTGGAGCTGTACTCTGAAAGTTGGATTTCTTTTTTTTGCTTCAAGTTTTTACTCAACAGCGGTGCAGCGGACATTGTCCTTGTGACTGCCCCGCACTGCAGTTGGAACAGCAATTACGTAGTACACTAGTTGCTGCGCAATGGCGAGGGGACTTCGCCGTAACACTTCCATTGTCACGTTCTGGCGGCGGTCCACGGCCTCCTCGGTCTTCCGGGTCGGTGCCCTCATTGTCTCGCCCCCCCCCTCCCCCCCTGTCCCTAATAAGCATCCTTGCTTCTGTGGACGTTAAGCAAAATGTTTACTTACTTACTTACTTTGTTTGATATCTTGGTGTTAGGTGTTTGCTGGTGTATTTGTGTCTGAGCACTGAGGTTGAAATAACCTGTGTAGTCCTGTGTA
>JABMCL010001607.1:0-10000 GCA_018857735.1 Alviniconcha marisindica | reverse complement strand
TGTCTGTCTGTCTGTCTGTCTGTCTCTGTCTCTGTCTCTCTGTCTCTGTCTCTGTCTCTGTCTGTCTCTCTGTCTCTCTGTCTCTGTCTCTGTCTCTCTCTCTCTCTCTCTCTTCTTCTAATTCTTCTTCTTCTTCTTCTTCTTCCTCTTCTTCCCTCCCTCTTCTCCTCCCCCATCCCCTCACCTTTCTCTGTCTCTCTTCTGTGCCATTTGAGTTTTACGTCATATACTATTCATGGCATCACACCTATTACACGTCATTGTCATGCCAACATTCTTCCAAGCACTGGACAGAAAAACAACATAGCTTACCCCCCCCCCCAAAAAAAAAGAGAAGAAAAAGAGAGAGAAAAAAAAGAAGGTAAGTTGTTTCGCTTCTCATCTCATTTATCATCGTTTTTCGCCGTTTAACTGTTGCTCAACTGTCGTTTTGTAACTTGACAAAGGCTATTACCCCGAAAATTTGCAGATTGTGTGTTTGCCTCCTAATAAATAAGCGTTCTTTTGATCGATGAGTTTTTTGGGGAAGCATAATTATGGAGTAATCCATTAGGGAAGCGGCCGGAGGAAGGATGTGGTAAACCAGTGGTTGGAGGAAGGATGTGGTAAACCAGTGGCCGGAGGAAGGATGTGGTAAACCAGTGACCGGGGGAAGGATGTGGTAAACCAGCGGCCGGAGGAAGGATGTGGTAAACCAGTGGCCGGAGGAAGGATGTGGTAAACCAGTGGCCGGGGGAGGATGTGGTAAACCAGTGGCCGGAGGAAGGATGTGGTAAACCAGTGGCCGGGGGAAGGATGTGGTAAACCAGTGGCCGGAGGAAGGATGTGGTAAACCAGCGGTTGGAGTCTGACCATCAACCTAGCCCCCTCCGTGAGCGAGAATTCGCCGAAAGGAGGCGATTCTGAACAGATGGGTAAAACTGACGGTCGAAAGATAGGTGTGTCTCGTCTGCGCATGCGGACTGGCAACCGCGGCCTGTCATTCAGATCTCGGCGACGCGTTAATTGAACCCCTTCAGCCTGAAAAAAAAAAAAAAAAAAATCCGGGCTGAAAAGTGCACATATACACGCCTGCAAACAGTTTATTTTGACGGTCGTATAAAAAATCTGCTTTCAATACTGTGAGTTTTGATAGCAATCCATTCACGTGCTCATGTAAAGGGGAAAAAAGGCCTTAATGATTTCAAATTTGGCACTTTTGTTGGTCGTTTTCAGGGTGACGGCGCGGAAAGCATGGCAGTGAAAGGGTTAAAGCAGTTGTCATTGTGTTTCCGTCCGTGTGGTGATCTGTGGCAGCGAAGTTGCAGACAGTTAACTGACGCATCACAGAACAGCTCTAGAGAAATGTACTCACCTATACGACGACACATAAAGAACAATTAAAAACACAAGCGCTTTCGACACATAGTCTTCGTCTGGTGTAAGAAGAGAGACAGAAAATAATAAAAGAAGAAGGAAGTAAAGAAGAAGACAGACAAGGAGTTGAAGTAAAACAATGTTAAGGATCTAAACGTAGATTATTTGACGCATCTTTTCGATGTGGCTGTCGTATATCAACAACAAAAACGCAAAAACTGAAGTGGTTGGATTTCGTCACGCAGGCTGTTCTTCGCTGTGTCCAGCACAGATCCGCAGTACTGGATCTTAAAGATGAGATATCCGCTGCCGACATCGTCTCGAAATGAGTAACCTTAATAACAATAATATGAAGTGACATCCGACAATTAATCGACATGTGACCAACCTAATGAAACCACAGAGCTTTACACACACACACACACACGCGCGCGCGCGCACACACACACACACACACACGCACACGACACACACCCCCCCACCACACACACACACTCCCTCTCTCTCTCTCCTCTCTCTTCCCCTCTCCTTCTCTCTCTTCTCTCTCTCTCCTCTCCCCTCTCTCTCCTTCTCTTTATAATATATTTTAATTTTTTTGGGGTAGGTACACTAACATATTTTTAAATTTTTTAAAATAAAAAATAAAAAAACAAACTAATGTTGAATTTTGGGATTTAAAAAAAATTTCCCGGGATGGGTTTAAAATCAAGAAAAACTAATTTTTAGTATGGGACAGACACAATGTATATAAGTATGGTTGTTTGTTGACTGCAATTTTTTTAAAAACATAAATGTCTATTGGTGCAGCTTGCTGAAACATGTTGTTAGCATGGTGATTGTAAGATCAGTCTAATATAACATAATTATATGAAAAGACTTTAAATAAAATATATATAAAAATATTAAAAAAGAGGAAGAAGAAGAAGGGACTAGCCCACGCGGAAAATGATTTTTTAGCTAAAACGTGTACTAATGAGTTAATGTCCGTCTTTACTTTTTGCAAAAAAATATTGCATATATTTTTAATGGAATAAAAACCGCGCCAAGCCACTTACGCTCACCTCTTCAAAATACGGAAACCGGAAATACGTCACATGTGTATCAAGCTGAAATAACTACGGCAGTGCCATCTGACCACGCGTACGGTAATAAGCATGGGCTTATATCTTCTTGATTAAGAAGAAGAAACGCCCCCCCTCCTCTCACCCCCCCCCCCCCCCCCCCCCCCACCCCCCCCCCCCCACCACCCAAACAAAAATCATCGGTATAGCCACTGTTGCATCGTGGACCAAAAATCCGGAAGGTCCTGGCGAGGAATGCTTGAGAAAAGACGAGCTGGGGAATGGGGAGGGGTGGTGGTGGTGGAGTATTCATGCATTCATGCATGTCATGCTGATTGGGTTCCCCTGACACTTTCTCACAAAGTGATGATGCTACAAGCTTTTTGTTTTGAACAGGGTCATTTCTGTCCTCTGCATCGATCTTAAAGTTCCGCGACACTGCGAAGGTAGGCTAACATTAGCACTCAACTTGGGAAACCTGGCACAGGCGCCCGACAAGAGGTAACTCTCACGTTAACCTAGCTTCGGTTCCCTCGCACGGTGAAGTGCAGGGGACGAATTGAGGAACGTGACGAGGGCCGTGCAGTTAAGCACCTGTGGGTTGTTTACCGGAGCTGTCAAACTGGTAACGTTTGAAGTGTGACGGGCCCTTTACGGTAGTAGAAAGGGAAGACAAGAAAGAGGGGGGGGGGGGGGGGGGGGGGAGGGGGGGGTGTGTGTTGTGTGTGTGGGGGGGAAAAGAGAGAGAGAGAAAAGAGGAGAGAGAGAGAGAGAGAGAGAGAGAGAGGGGAAAAGAGAGTGTGTGTGTGGTGTGTGGGAGAGAGAAAGGAGAGAGAGAGAAAAGAGAGGAGGGGGAGGGGAAAGAAGGAAAAGGGGAGGAAAAAGGGGAGGGGAAAGTGTTTGTGCGGCCCTTTGCCTGTTGTGTGTTGGGGGGGGGGGGTTTTTTGTTTTTGGGGTTGGGGGTGGTGTGGGGAGAGGGGAGAGAGAGAGAGAGAGAGAAGAAGGAGAGAGGGAGGGAGAGAGGAGAGAGAGAGAGAGAGAAAAATTAAGAAAAGATAAGATAATATTTTATTACACAGGGAAAAAAATTTTAAGCACGGCCCTTTTTTTACAAACCCCTGATGACAAACACAGCAACCTCAATACACAAACAAAAATTTCCCTTAAATCCCTAGAGAAAAAAGATTTAAAAAAAAACAAAAACTAATTTCTGTCTAAAACATCCATCATACAACAGAGCAAAATAAGGCAAAGTAAGCCAATTCAAAACAATTTTTTAGGAGAGAGAGAGAGAGAGAGAGAGAGAGAGAGAGAGAAAAAGAGAGAGAGAGAGAGAGGAGGAGAGAGAAAATTAAAAAACATATTAACAATAATGGAAAGCGACAAATAGTGGCTATCTCACTATCTAGTATAAAACAAGACACATCTAACAGGATTGGAACTAAGCAAGCGCTTATACACATCTAACCAAAATCAAACACTCACACATCCCAACAATATTATATGCAAATTTAAATTTAATTTAAAAAAAAAATTTTTTTATAATTTTTATTATATATATAATTATATATAATTAAATAAAATTTTATAATATTCCACGAAAAAAAAAGAAAAGAAATTTTTTTCTGAAAAATACAAACAAACAAAAATCAAAAATTTTACAAGAAGAAAGGAAAGGGAAAACAAAAAAAACTTTCAACATTTTTTAAATGTTGCCGGAAAAAAGAAAAAAAAAGAAAGAACAAGAAGTATTCAAGGTGGCTTAGCGAGTGCCTGAAATTTTTCCTTTTAATTTTTTTAATTCCAGGGGGTATTGAGATGTTAAATATTCCACGCAGGAGCCTGAAAAGGAGAAATGTTTTAAAGTACAATCCTTTTTTTGGGCAAAAGCGTTTTTTCCCCTGAACTGAAGACGCAGAGGAATCATGAGATCTTTCAGATATGGGGCTTTCCCGTGAAAAACCCTTTTTGCATTAAACACATTTGTTGAGCAATATTTTTTGTAAAAAGGGATAGTTTGAGG
Source organism: Alviniconcha marisindica (assembly GCA_018857735.1). Classification (NCBI taxonomy): domain Eukaryota; kingdom Metazoa; phylum Mollusca; class Gastropoda; family Provannidae; genus Alviniconcha; species Alviniconcha marisindica. The sequence goes on along the minus strand of JABMCL010001607.1, from coordinate 5,560 downwards.
CAAAAACACTTTTGTTTTGTCAAAATTCGGAATTTGGCATCAAAAATTTTGGGCACGTTTGTGGAGAAAAATACAGCTGCTTCATGTGCACATAGGCCATCCATCCCATGATTTGAAACAATTTTCTATGTGACATAATGTGTGCAAAAAAGAAGGCAATTTGGATTTTTGGCTGAAATTTGGTCAGTTTCGAAAGAAGAAAAATATTTTAGAAAACGTTCTGCAAATTTGTTAAATGCGTTTGCACTTTAGCTGTTTTTCTACGTTACTCCAAGAGGGATTTTTTAAAACTTGTTCTTTTTGCTGGCTCGAATTTTAATTTAAAGGGAGCTGTTTTTTTGGTGTTTTGTCTCGTCGCCATCAACATGCATTTTGTTTTCTCGGATTCAGTGCCATCCGATTTCTACAAACCATCCGGGGAATCAATAGACTTTGTTGAAATCCCTAGTATATTATCTATGTTTTTATAGCTGTATTAAGGGTGCCATCATCAGCAAATAAATCAGGTGACGCACGTGTAAGACACAGGGGGAAGTCATTAATAAAGATGCAAAACAGAAGAGGGCCTAGGATCGACCCTTGAGGCACTCCACTTGTTACAACGCTTCTTTGGGGGTATGTGCCCTTTACAAGACGCATTGTAGACGATCCCTTTAAATAAGATCGTAAGAAAGCATATTGCGAGCTTAAGTTGTACGGGATAGTTTTTTTTTGTAAAAATATCGTGAAAACCAGATCAAAAGCCTTCGAAAAACGAGAAATACGGCGCCTGACATTTTGGCGATTGTTAAAAGCTGGGGCCAAGTATCAGTTAAACGGGTAACCGCCGTTTGACAAGAATGCCCACATCGGAAGCCAGATGAAAGGGAAGGAAAAGCTGGTGTGTTTCTAAAAATTGTCAAAGTTTTGAATGTGTCTTTCTGTGGCTTTGGAGAACAGACAGGATCGGATAGGGGGGTAATCGTTTAGATGGGGAATAGTTTTTGTTTTGGGGGTGGAATTACTTTAGCTTCTTGAATGCGGGTTTAAAAACATTCTTTTGTATGATAAGTTATAAATATATGTAAGTGTCTCAGCTATGTAAGGAAAGGGCAATTTTTTAAAATTTGACACTAATACCATCACAGCCTGTAGATTTCTTATTATCCAGCTTTGGAGATTCCTACTTCGAATACAGATAGAGGAGGAATTAAAATGTGGTATTTTGAAAGATTCGATCTCTGCAAAAGTTTAGTAACCTATCAGAACAATTATACTGAGACCCATCGGTTTGATTTTGGTTTGTGTACTTGGAGACTACAGATACGAAGTGGGCGTTAAAGACGTCTGGTGTGAGTTCTTGGGATGTTTGCAGGGCTGTGGCCTTTAGTGAGTGTTTGATAGCTCTCCACATGGATGATATATTGCTTTATTTCCGGCAAGGTCATTAAAATATTTTTTCTTGGCTTCCCCCACAAGGTAATTTACACGGTTCCGTTGTTGCTTATATTCTACAAATTTCTTTTGCTTCCCACATTTGCCCTCAATAACATGGGCTTTTTATCAGTGTTCAGCCATGGGGGAAGGGTTTGGGTTTCACCCGCTTTTTTTTGAGGGGGGCATGCTTATTAAAAACTCAAGAAAAAGCATCCGTGTGACAGTGCCCCATTGGGGTCGCTGAAAGTGTACACATTTTCAAAGGGGATTACGTGCAAATCCATCAAAAAAGCTCTTTCATCAAACTGTTTAAACATCGGTAAACAATTGAAGAGTGGACATTCAAACAGGCTTCACAGTTTTGACAGACAGGGTACAGCACATGGGAAAATGATCACTTTTTCCTGTGGCAGGCACTAGAATATTTGACACAATGCTAGTACACTTGTGAAATATGATCAATTAGCGTTTAAGAATGGGGGGTGATTCTCGTAGGTGACGTAATCATTTGATCTAGGCCAAATAAGGATATTTTGGAATCCCATGCTGGGTTACTTTTTTGCATATCAATATTAAAATCACCCAACAGGACAACATTTAAATTTCTGCCCTGACCCTGTCCACATTGTAACAAATTGGTCATACCAGTCAAACGTTGAAGCTGGGTTTCTATAAATATAACCAAATTTAGACTTGCGCGTTTGTATTTCTAACCACACGCTTTTAACTGCTTCAGACTCTAAGTCAGGACGGCGACGGACAATTTTGTGATTGAAGAATGTTGTAAAAAACTAAAACCCGTGTGCTGGATCTGGCAGCATCCTTTCGGATTAATGAATAGTGAGGAAGAGAAGACCTTCACTTGGAATGTGGCTTTTCAGCCTTCTCACTGAGACCGAACAGGTGGAAGAGTTGATGGGACTCAAAGAAGACATTAAGATCATGAATTTTTTTCTGAATGTGGTACACATTAAGGTGACCGACTCGGAGACAGTCGCTGGACATGCTAAACCCTGACTAAAATCCGTTCCTAGAGCTGAAAAATGCAGGAATTCAAATCACTGCTATAAATTTCCTTTAAAATTTAAAAATATATATATCCCAGAGGACAATGGCGCATTTAAAATTGAAAACAAAAGAACAAAAAACAAAATAACTTAGACAAATTTTGGAAAACAAAGCAGAGGGAATCCACACAAAAACGATTAAAAAACCCAAAGGGGGGTCGAGTTTTGCAGAGCAGACACAAACTATTCAGCTAATGAAATACCCCAACGTTTCCCCCGGTTTAAATATTCAAAGGGAGCAGAACAGCCCCCTGGGTTCTTGAACAGTTTTTCCAACACGAAGTATAAATTTAGTTAGTGGAAATACTAAGTGCCCACCCGTTAATGCAAAAAGGAGAGGCACTATGTTCTTTATCCGAAAGGTGCAAAAAAACAAAAGTATTCAGCAAAAAGACAAACACCAACGTGTCCACCAGGGGTCCTGGGTTTTAAAAAATAATTGTCTCAAGGCCTGAGTATACAAGATGTCAGTGTCACCGACCCGGGGGAGTGCAACACACAAAGCGCAGTGATGATTGTCGCAGTAATACGGAGTCGGCAGTCTCTGGTATTGGTTACAGAGTAAGAGTAACGCACTCATATCTGGAACATAAGTTTATCGCGTGCACGATCGAGCGCACACACCCGCACGCATTCACGCCACAAGCACACACCGGTCGGGTGTGTACAGAAATAAACTACCGTTAAAACACACTGCTGGATACACACTGCAAGCTTGCGTTACACAAGTGTCTCCGCTGCACCCCCCCAGTAACTGGTGCGATGGGGGTGTAGGACGATGTTGGCTTGCTGTGTGTTGAAGGAAGGGGGGGGCTGTGGGCCCGTATGTACACTGACGTCCACGTGGCGGGAGAGCTCCATAGCTGGACTGCGGCGATGGCGCTGCCCACATGCGGAGAGGGTGTCGATGTGCTCCGTACCAGCCACTGAAGGGTGGCGGAGCGATGCCGACATCACGGTGTAGGGGTGTTCCTCTGCTGTAGCGGTGAGGCTGGTGGTGTAGTGGGGCGTCACCCGGCCGTCTTGGGGGGTTGGATCTCCCCCCGTGTCCCAGGCCGTTGTTGTAGCAGTGGAGGTGGTGAGAAAAAACCCCGGGGAGGGGGTTGAAACAGAGGAGAGAGGGAGAGGGTGAGTGTGTGTGTGTGTGTGTGTGTGGTTTTGTGTTGTGTGTGTGTGTTTTGTGTTTTGGGCGTTGCTTTTAGTGTGTGCGTGTGTGGGGTGTATGCGCCCCGGTGGGGTGTGTATGTGAGCGTGCTTTGCGTCCCCGTGCATAGGGGCTTTTGGTGCGTGCGGGGCCGTGCGGTGTTTTGTGTGTAAAGAGAGAAGAGGAGGGGGGGAGGGGGGGGGGGGGGGGGGAAGAAAGAAGAAAAAAGGGGGAAAAAGGGATATAAAAAGAAAAGTAACCTGGACGAGTTTTTTAAAAAGGAAGGTTGTTAACCCCCCATTCCCCCCCCCCCCCCCCCCCCCCCCCCCCACCCCCCCCCCCCCCCCCCCCCCCCCCCCCCCCCCCCCCCTCCCCCCCCCCCCCCCCCCCCCCCCCCCCTTCCCCCCCCCCCCCCCCCCCCCCCCCCCACCCCCCCCCCCCCCCCCCCCCCCCCCCCCCCCCCCCCCCCCCCCCCCCCCCCCCCCCCCCCCCCCCCCCCCCCCCCCCCCCCCCCCCCCCCCCCCCCCCCCCCCCCCCCCCCCCCCCCCCCCCCCCCCCCCCCCCCCCCTCCCCCCCCCCCCCCCCCCCCCCCCCCCCCCAAGCTCCTTTTAAAAAGGGACCCCACGGGGCGCTAAATGTCTCTGTCCCCAAAAGGGGCCCAAATGGCACGGGTGGGCCCACGGAAGAGACACACTGGGCTGACTGTTTTTTAAAAGGGCCAATGGCACAGGTAGCTAGCTACGCGAAGAGACACACTGGGCGGGACTGTCTCTGTCTCCAAAGGGCCAATGGCACAGGTAGAGACACACTGGAAGAGACACACTGGCGCTGACGGGCTCTGTCCCCAAAAGGGGCCCAAATGGCACAGGTAGAGACACACTGGAAGAGACACACTGGCGCTGACGGGCTCTGTCTCCAAAGGGCCAATGGCACAGGTAGAGACACACTGGAAGAGACACACTGGCGCTGACTGTCTCTGTCCCCAAAGGGCCAATGGCACAGGTAGAGACACACTGGAAGAGACACACTGGCGCTGACTGTCTCTGTCCCCAAAAGGGGCCCAAATGGCACGGGTGGGCCCACGGAAGAGACACACTGGGCTGACTGTTTTTTAAAAGGGCCAATGGCACAGGTAGAGCCCCAAACCCCTGGAAGAGACACACTGGCGCTGACGGGCTTTTGTCTAAAGGGGCCCAAGGCACAGCTGGATGGAGTGGAAAAATGCTGCAAAGGGGTGCGTCTGTTCCCCTTTTTCGCTCCCCTTTCTCTTGTCGGGCGTGATGCACGTCTGAGGGCCTAAGAGTCCCAAAGGCGGGCACAAATCCTTTCTGAGGGGTCCTTTTTGTTGGTGGGGGGGCCGTCCACCCTCAGTCTGTCCCCTCCCGTGATTCGGTGTGTTGTTTGTGTTTGTGTGTGTGTGTGTGTGGGGGTTTTGGGGTGTGTGTTTTGGTGTGTGTGTGTGTGTGTTTTGTGTGGGGTTTTTTGGTGTGTTGTGTGGGGTGTGGGTGTGGTGTGGTGTGTGTGTGTGTGTGTGGTGTGTGTGTGTTTTGGGGTTGTGTTTTTTTGTGTGTGTGTTTTGGGGAAGGAGAGAGAGAGAGAGGAGAAGAGAGAGAGAGAGGGAAGAAAAGGGGAAGAGAAGGGAGAGAGGGGAAAGGAGACGAGAGAGAGAAAGAGAGAGAGGGACGAGAAAAAGGTTTTGTCGTGTTTTTTTGGTTTTTTTGTTTTTTTGGTTTTGTCTGTTTTTTGTGTTTTTGTGGTTTGGTGTGTGTGTGGTTTTTTTTGGGCCTGTGTGGTGTTGTGGGTTTTGGGGTGGGGTGTGTGGGGAAAAGGAGAGGAGAGGAGAGGGGGGGGGGAAAGAGGGGAGGGAGGGGAGAGAGAGAGAAAAGAAGAAGAAGAAGAAGAAAAAGAAAGAAGAAGAAAAGAAGGAAGACTT
>JABMCL010001322.1:30000-36378 GCA_018857735.1 Alviniconcha marisindica | reverse complement strand
CCCAAAAACACACACAACTAAAAACCCCAACCGTAATTTCCTTCGCCAAAAAAATCGGCCGCATAACAGCGTTGCAAATGGTACAATTAGAACAAGCTACAAGGTAGTTACGTTCTACCCACAGACCCCGTTAACCCGTCCGGTAGCCTGCTGACAGCCCCCGTACGCCGCAACGTAAACAGTGAGCGGTTGGGAGTTTAAACAACATGGCCTGGGAATTCAGTGGAGTAGCCGGGGAGGGGGGGGGGGGGGGGGGGGGCAGACAGAAAACCTGCCAAACATCGTCGCAACACGCCGGGGGGGGAAAACAGTGGGGTGGGGAGGGGGGGGGGGTGGGGGGGGGGGAAAAGGGAAGATGGGGGGGGGGGGGGGGGGGGAAGGGATGAAGGGGGGGGGGGTGAAAGGGATGAAGGGGGGGGGGGGGTGGTGAAGGGGAGGGGGGGATAAAGGATGGGGGGAAAGGGGAAAATAAAGTGGGAGGGGGAGAGAAAAGGGGAAAGGGAGATGGATGAAAGGGAGATGGGTAAAGCGGGGGGAAGGGAGAGGATGAAAGGGGGGGGATAAGGGGAGAGGGGATAAAGGGGAAAGGGGTGGAGGGGGGGGGGATGAAGGGGAGGGATAAAGGGGAGATGGTTTGAAGGGGAGAGGGGATGAAAGGGGAGAGGGGATAAAGGGGGGAGGGGATGAAAAAAAGGGAGAGGGGATGAAGGGGAGGGGATGAAAGGGAGAGGGGAAAAGGGGGGAGAGGGGAGAAGAGGGAGATGAGAGGGGGATGAAGGGAGAGGGAGGAGGGGAGGGGGGGAAAGAGGGGAGAGGATAAGAGGGAGGGAGGGAAGGGGAGGGAGGGGGGGAAAGGGGGGGGGGGGGGGTGAAGGGAGAGTGGATAAAGGGGAGAGGGGATGAAAGGGAGAGGGTAAAGGGGAAGAGGGTTTAAGAGGGGGAGGGGGGGTGGGGGTGGAGGGGATAAAAGAGGGAGGGGGGTTTAAGGGGGAGAGGGGATAAAAGGGGGAGAGGGGATTAAGAGGAGAGGGGTGAAGGGAAGGGGATAAAAGAGGGGAGGGGAGGATGGAGAGGGGTTTAAAGAGGGGAGGGGATGAAAAGGGAGAGGGAAAAATTAAGAGGGAGAGGGGTGGGGGGGGGGGGGGGGGGAGGCGTTCTGCTTGGGGTTGGGAGGTTAATTTGTGTTGCTTTTTTTTTTTTTTTTTTTCTTCTTTTTGTTGTTGAGGTTATTTTGAGCTTAATTACATAATGTACACGATCCAAACATATACAAGGTTCAAAAGCACGCTATTTATAGGACAAAAAACAATCTGCAAACCTTCGGGTAACCCCCTTCACCAAACTAAAAAAACGGCACTTAAGCAAGGGTTCAACGGTGAAAAACGATTAAAAAAAAAAGATGACAACCCCCTCAATTACTGTGTTTGGATTCGCTAGAGTCATTTTGTTTCAATTTGTACCCCCGGGATTTAAAAGGACGCTCTGAAACCCGTATTGATTATTATGATGATGAATGATGAGATGATGAGATGATGATGTATTATTTTATTTTTGGCACTATTATACTCTACCACCACCACACCACCCCTATGCTACCACCACACTACCCCCCCCAACACTACTATACCCTACTACCACATCACCACAACCCCCACCTCAACCCCTACACTATCACCACCACCCCCACTACCACCCCTAACCACCACCACTTTCTACTCTACTACTACTACTACTACTACTTTCTACCACCACCACCCCCACCACCTCCACTCTCACTAATACTATCTATACTACTACTACACCCACCCCCAAACCACACCACCACCCCACCCCCACCACCACCGCCACCACCACCACCCCACCCCTACCCCAACTACTACTACTACTATACACACCACCCCACCCCACCACCACCACCTCCTCTCCACCACTATCCCCCCATACCCCCACCACCGCCACCACCAACACCACCACCGCCCCCACCCCCACTACTATACTTTACCATCACCACCACCCCCACCACCCCCCACCACCACGACTACTGCTACTACTATTATCCCCTACCACCACTCACATACCGCTGACCTGTAAACGACACTGGTCAGCAGTGACATATTGCATATCATCCCAGTTAAACGTGTTCAAGCTGTTACAGCGGTCAGCAGCTGCGGTCCATTAGAGAGCAAATGCAAGAAGACTATTTGGGTACCAGTTGATTGGTCTTCCTCATGGAACTCCGTCCGAGTCTCACGTGCCATTGTTTTGCCACCAAACACGCAGAACAGCGTTACCTACCGTGCGGAGAGATTTGGTCAAACAGCCAGCTGTCAGTTGTGAACAGTGAATGTGTGCCATGTTGGGTCGGGTTACCTGGTGGTCAGCAAGCATTGCTTGGCCGTGATGTAAGCGGTGTAAGTCGAGCATGCCCTGGGAGTGCGTGTGTGGGGTGTGTGTGTGTGGGGTGTGTGTGTGTGTGTGTGTGTGTGTGTTGTGTGTGTGTGGGGGGTGTGTGGTAGGTTTTGCGTGTGTGTGTGTGTGTGTGGGGTGTGTGTGTGTGTGTGTGGGGTGTGTGTGTGTGTGTGTGTGAGCGTGCGTGCGTTTCGTGCGTGCGTGCTGGTGTGCATGCGGGTGTGTGTGTGTGTGTGTGTGTGGGGTGTTTTTGTGTGTGTGTGTTGTTTTGTGTTATGGGGGGGGGGGGGGGTGAGAAGGGGGAGAGGGGGGGGAAAAAAAAGAGGAAAAGAGAGAGAGAGGGGAGGAGAGAGAGAGGAAAAGAGAGGGGAGAGAGAGAACACCCCACACACACACACACACAACACACACACACACACCACACACACCCACACACACAAAACACACACACACACCAACCCCACACACACACAACACACACACACACACCAAAACACACACACCACACACACACAAGGCAGACAAAAGGCAAGATTTAGGGGCAGACAGACAGAGGGCAGAGAAGAAAAAAGAAAAGGGGAGAGAGAGAGTGTTGTGTGTGTGTGGTGTGTGTGTTGGTGTGTGTGTTTTGGTGTGTGGGGTGTGTGTGTGTGGGTGGGGTTGTGTGTGTATTTGTTTGTGTGGTGTATGTGTGCGGTTTGTTGTGTGGGGTTTTGGGGCGGGGTGTGTGTGTGTGTGTGTGTGTGTGTTTGTGTGTGGGGTGTGCTTTGTTGGTGTGTTGGGGTGTGTGGGGGTTTTGTTTTGGTGTGTTGTGTTTTTTGGGGTGTTTGTGTGTGTGTGTGCGTGTTGTTTTTTGTGCGTTTTTGTGTGGTTTGTGTGTGTGTGTGGGGGTGTGTGTTGTGTGGGGTGTGTGTGTGTGTGTGAAGAGAGTGAGAGAGAGAGAGAGAAGAGGAGAGAGAGAAGAGGAGAGAGAAGAGAAGAGAGAGAGAGACACACACACACCCCCAACACACACCCACACACACACACCCCACACACACACACACACACACACACACCAACACACACCACACACACACACACACAGGGGCAGAAAGAGACGAGACGGGAAAAGGGACAGACAGACAGAGACAGAGACAAAAGAGAGAGGGGAGGGGAGAGAGTGTGTGTGGGGCGTGTTGTGTTTTGTGCTGGGTGTGTGTGTGTGTGGTGTGTGGGGTGGTGTGCGTGGCTGTGTGTATGTGTGTGTGTGTGGGGTGTGGTGTGTGTGGGTGTGTATGTGTGGTGTATGTTTTGTGTGTTTGTTTTGTTGTGTGTGTGCGTTTGTGTGTTGTGTGTGTTTGTGTGTTTTGGTGTGTGTGTGTGTGTGTGTGTGTGTGTGTGTCGTGGGGTTGGCGTGCGTGTGTGTGGTGGGGAAATGCGTTTTGGGTGGTTTTGTTTGTGTGTGTGTGTGTGTGTGTGTGTGGTGCGGGTGTGTGTGTGCGTGGTGTTGTGGGGTGTATGTGGCGTGTTGTTGCGTGTGTGTGTGTGTGTGTTTTGTGTGGGTGTGTGTGTGTGTGTGGTATGTGTGGTGAAGGGGGGGTGTGTGTGTGTGTGTTGTGTGTGGGGGTTTTGTGTTTTTGTGTTGTGTGTTTTTTGTTTTTGGTTTTATGTGTGCGGGTATGTGTGCGTGTATGGTGGTGTGTGTGTGCGTGGTGTGTGTGTGTTTTGGGTGTGTGTGTGTGTGGTGTGTGTGTGGGGTGTGGGGTGTGGTTTTGCGTGTGTTTGTGCGGTGGGTGTGGGGTGTGTTTTGGGGTGTGGTGTGTGTGTGGGGTGTGTGTGTGTGTGTTTGTGTTTTGGGGTCCCCGTTTTTTGGTTTTGGTGGGGTGTGTGTGGGGTGTGTGTGTGGTGTGTGTGGTGTGTGTGTGTGTGTGTGTGGGGTTGTGTGTTTGTGTGTGTTTGTGTGCTTTGGTGTGTGTGTGTTGTGTGGGGTTTTTTTGTTTTGTTTTTGGGGCGTTTGTGTGTGTGTGTGTGTGTGTGTGTGGGGTGTGGTGTGTGTGCGTTTTGGGTGTGTGTGTGTGTTTTGTGGGGTGTGTTTTTGTTTTATGGGTGTGTGTGTTTGTGTGTGTGTGTTGTGTGGGGGGGTTTTTGTGTGGGGTGTGTATTCTGTGTGTGTGTGTGGTGTGGGGTTATGTGTGTGTGGGGTGGGGTGTGTGGTGTGTGTGGGGTTTTGTGGGGTTTGGCCGGGGGTTATAATTTGGGGAAATAGGCGGCGATGGAGGGGTTGGGGAGGGGTGGAGGGGGGGGGGGGGGGGGGGGGAGCATTCAGGCGATGTTTTGTTCAAACAAAAAATGAGCCGACTCATTTTCCCCAAATTCCCTTTACCCCCCTGTGGGCGGGGGGAAATGAAAGTCATTCCCAAACCCTTTGATAGAGGTCACTTTAAAAGGGACTTCGTCCAATGAACGTTCTGAACAAGCAATTTTCTGGGTTTCTGTCCCGTATTCGGCCCAAACGCATCCCCATTTTCCCAAAATTCCAACTCCCAGGCAATTTTTCGCATTCGAAATTTTTGCTTCCCTTTGGAAGGAAGAGAGAGGAAAAAAAGAGAGAGGGGAAAAAGAGAGGGGAGAAAGATAAAAAGAGAGGGGGAGAGGGGAGAAGGGGAGGGGGAGAAGGAGGGGGAGGGGAGGGGAGAGAGAACAAAAACAAAAAAAATCCTTTTTTTTTAAATAAAAATTTCTTAAATTTTTTTTTAAATTTAAATTTTGCGAGTCCTTGAATACTAAAACACAAATAAACAAAGCTATAAAAAACCAAAAAAAAGAAGAAGGAGAGAGAGAGAGGGGGAAGGGGGAGAGAGAGAGAGGGGAAAAGGGGGAGAGAGAGTAAAAAAGGGGAGAGAGAAAAAAGAGGGGGGGGGAGGGATTTTTTTGCTTACAAAGGGGCTTAAGAAATGAGGGGTTATTGCTTTCAAATGCTTAAGAAAAGACAATGAGTTTGGGAGACATTCGTTGAAACTGAAAAAATTTTAAGTTAAAAAAACAAAGAATATTGACTCAAAAACATAGAAAAAGCAACACAACACACCCGACACACACACGCGCGCCCACACACACACACAACCCAACACACACACCACACACACACACACACCCCCCACACACACCCAACACACACAACACACACCCACACACAACCACACCACCACACACACAACCCCCCCCCCCACAAAACACCACAAACCCCCCCCCCCCCCCCCCCCCACCCCCAAAAAAAACCCAAAGGCCCCCCCCCCCCCCCCCACCCCCCCCCCCAACCAAAAACACCCGCGCACACACACCCACCACCACACACCACCAACACACACACCACACCACACCCCCCACACACCCCACACAACACACACACAACCCAAAAAAGGAAAAACCTCAAAGCAAGGCATATTATTTATAACAGTGGATTATTTTGTTGATTCAGTTTCCATGGAAACGTGTTCCCACACAGCTATTCCGAGGTACTGATAAAGACCTGCATGATCCCATTAAATCAAAAGAGGAAGAGAGAGGGGAGAGAGAGAGAGAGAGAGAGGAGAGGAGGAGAGGGGAGAGAGAGAGAGAAAGGAGAAGAGAGAGAGAAAAGAGAGAGGGGAGATTTTGTTTATTTTGTTTTAAATCACACACACCACCACACACAACACAACAAAACCACACACACACACACCACACCACACACACACACACACACCACACACACACACACCACGCACCACCACACACGCACCACGCACGCACGAAACGCCGCCGCCGCACACCACCACCACCACCACCAACACAAAGCCCCAACACGAAAAACCCCCCCGAAAATATTATTTATAACAGTGGATTATTTTGTTGATTCAGTTTCCATGGAAACGTGTTCACCACACAGCTTTTCCCGAGGTACTGATAAGACCTGCATAAATCCATTAAACAAAAGAGAGAGAGAAG
>JABMCL010001322.1:17500-20000 GCA_018857735.1 Alviniconcha marisindica | reverse complement strand
CGATCCAAGCCGAGGAGCTGATCACTCTGGGAGTGATCGTCTCCATGTGTGTTTGAATATCATCGTTCCTTTCCCATTCCAGTAGTGCATACGATCCAGCCGAGGAAAGTGATCACCCTGGGAGTGATCGTGTCCATGTGAACTTAATTGTCATCGTTCTTCTTCCTCTCCAGTGCTTCATACGATTCATCCCGAGGAAAGTGATCACCCAGGGAATGATCGTGTCGATATGGACTTAAGTATTATCAGAATGAGTGATCACCCAGGGAATGATCGCGTCGATATGGACTTAAGTATTATCGGAATAAGTGAACAACTGCTGGTGAGGTTGACAAAATAGAAATAGTCGTATAGGTGAGTGCATTTCTCTAGAGCTATACGATTCAGCCCGAGGAAAGTGATCACTCTGAGAGTGATCGCGTCGATGTAGACTTAAATATCATCGTTCTGATTCTTTCCCAGTACTGCATACGATCCGGGCAGAGGCGCTGATTACCCTAGAACTGATCGTGTCCGTGTGGATTTGAATATCATCGGTTTTACTTTCTTTCCAGAACTGCATACGATCCAAGCCGAGGAGCTGATCACTCTGGGAGTGATCGTGTCCATGTGTGTTTGAATATCATCGTTCCTTTCCCATTCCAGTAGTGCATACGATCCAGCCGAGGAAAGAGATCACCGAGGGAGTGATCGTGTCCATGTGGACTTAAGTATTATCGGAATGAGTGAACAACTGCAGGTGAGGTTGACAAAATAGAAACACTCGTACAGGTGAGTGCATTTCTCTAGAGCTGTTCTATTAAGTATCGTCGTTCTTCTTCCTTTCCAGTATTGCATACCATCCAGCCCGAGGAGCTGATCATCTTGGGAGTGATCGTGTCCATGTGGGTTTGAATATCTTTTCCAGTACTGCATACGATCCAGGCAGAGTAAAGTGATCACTCTGGGAGATATCGTGCCCATGTGGGTTTGAAGATCATCGTTTTTCTTCCTTTCCAGTATTGCATACCATCCAGCCCGAGGAGGTGGTCATCTTGGGAGTGATCGTGTCCATGTGGGTGGTGGCCGTGCTGGCGTTTCTCCGCAAGTGGTCAAGCCTCCGGATCCTGCAGCCCGTGGAGCCCCGCTACCGCCACAGCCCCAAGAACCTGGAGAGCGTGCGCGTGGTCAAGCGTGCCCAGGACTCCGTCATCTACAAGAACTACAGCCGCAAGATGTCCGTGACTATGGTGGCGCGGGAGAAGAAGCGGCTGCAGCGGATGCACACCGTCCCCATCATGAACACGCTGCCCACCATCGCCATGGAAACGGGCACCACCGAGATGTGACCGCCGCGAGCAGCGGTGGCGTCGTTCGCGAGGCTGTGTCGTGTGTGCACGTACGCCATGGGGGGTAACGTCGTTGAACGTGGCGTCATGGAAAGTGGCGCCGTTGGATGTGGCGTCATGGGAAGTGACGCTGTTGAATGTGACGTCATGGGAAGTGACGCTGTTGAATGTGACGTCGTGCAAAGTGACAACGTTGAACGAGACGTCATGGGACGTGACGTCGTGAAGTATGACGTCATTGAAAGTGATGTCAATCTAGCACGTGGAATGATGGGGCTGGTGCAGGGGGTGCGGGCAGGTTGTGAAATGGGCTATCATCAGCGCGTCGGCGACGGACCGAATAGAAACGTCAGACAGGAAGTGACGTAACAAGATGTGAAAGTGATATGACATGTGGTGTTCAAAATCTGTGACAGTGGGATGGGGAACTGAGGTGGGCACGAGGGGTGTGGGTGTGAGATTCAAGGGACAGGAATAAGCTCAGAACCTTTTTTTCTTTTTCTTCTTCTTCTTCTTTTTTTTTCTTTTTTCTTTTTTCTTTTTTTCTTTTTTTCTTTTACGACATAGAGAAATCTGAATTAAGAAACATACTCAACGTTCTGAAGACGCGAAGAGGTAGCATTGTAAACAGAACGGGCCAAAAGCAACAGTACCAACTTAGACATAAACAGTCATCCTTAGACGTTGTCTTCACTCTGTTTCAATTTTTGCTTTAACTGCATTGATGCATAACATGTATTACGGGACTTGTTACCGCAGTAGCACGTACGCGATCCCTGACATTGTAGCAAAAGCACAGGTGGTAGATTACAGCTAAACACGCATGCAACCTACGTGTGCGGCTTCGAATAAAGTGACACTGTAAACTGGTGCAAGGTTGTGTGGTGTGCACATAACTGGCGCAAAGATGGCAGCAGTTCCTTGTGGCACCAGGCATGTAACAGGCAACAGCGCTGTAACCACTTCAAAACACGCTGTGTAAAGCTGCATTCACTCATTCAAGGCCGCAAACGGCTGGAGGGCAGCGGATCTGCCCCAAAAGCAGCGAACATCGATACAGTTTTTTACAGTTTCCGTTGTAAAGCGCTTTGGGCTCATCTCGACACGAGTCGTTCGACAGGTACCCATTATACAATCAATAAACTAGTTGTTGCGAAGGACGTGTCTTGCAA
>JABMCL010001322.1:0-2500 GCA_018857735.1 Alviniconcha marisindica | reverse complement strand
AACACTTCCTCTCCAGAAATGACAAAAATCCCCCGCCTTTCTTTTACAACGGTAGTCGAAAAGCACAGATAACACATTGCAAACTCCGTCTTGGAATAAGGACCTAAATTACGACCTATTAAACAGACACTTAACAACAAATAGCTCTTGTGATTGTGGAGAAAGAAAAGAAACATCTGAACACTACATTCTACACTGCCCCGTTTTACACACGTACGTCAAAACACCATATTCAGACTCCCTGCAAATTTGCTAAACATTACTACCCTCCTGAGGGATCCAAACATATCAAACAATATGAACTCATAATATTTAAAGCTGTCCAAGATTTCATTGCCCAGTCCGCCGTTTTTCCATGGAATGAAAACTCAGTTAAATAGTTACTGGCAGCGCATAAGAGCATTTTTTCTCTCTCTTCTCTCTCTCTCTCTCTCTCTCTCTCTCTCTCCTCTCTCTCTCTTGATTTTTGATTGATTTTTGTCGTTGTTTTCATGTTGTTTAATATAAACATACATACCCGTTGTTGCAAAATGGATTAATTAGTAAATTATGTTTGTGAGTATTTACTATAGGCCTAGCTTGTTTAATGCTCATACAATGATTCTGATTGTCCATATTTTCATGAATGTAAATAAACTTCGTTTAAACCAAATGTTGTAGTCCTTGCAGATCACGAAGTCTTTGCCGCCCTGAAGAACTTTCTCCACAACCGCCCTGTGATTTTAGTTTACTATTTTTTTAGTGTGAGGTTTTCTATGCTATTTATATGATAGTACTGGTCTGAATAGAGATGTTCATGTGTAGGTGTTTTGTCTGTTCAGTGCTTGGGATGAATCTGATGAGTTGTACTTTTCTTATTTGTTGAACATGCCTGACCTGTGAGTGCATGTGTTGATGCGTGTAACTGGTAGTGTTGACTGTTTCGGATGCGTGTGTGTGTGTGTGTGTGTGTGTGTGTGTGTGTGTGTGTGTGTGTGTGTGTGTGTGTGTGTGTGTGTGTGTGTGTTGTGTGTGTGTGTATATGTATGTGTGTGTGTGTGTGTGTGTGTGTGTGTGGTGTGTGTGTGTGTGTGTGTGTGTGTGCCCTCCAGACTCTAAGATAAAGAACTGTGTTTTATGTGTTCTTATGTTCATGTATTATTATACTGTGAGTTATTTTACTGGTATCTTTTATGCAGTCGTAAGGCAAATTTCTATGTTATTCATAGACAGTAAAGTTTATGTTCTGTTCTGTTCTGTTCTGTTCAGTACACCTGGTGGGATCAGTTTGCATGTTGCAGTCCTTGTTGACGATCAGTGTGACTCACTGTCACCGGTGAGCTGTTGGATCAATACACATGTTGTAGTACTTGTTGATAATCACTGTGAGTCACTGTCAAGGTGAGTGAGTGGCTGGATCAATTTTAACGGTTGTAGTCTTTGCTGGCGATCGGTGTCAGTCACACTCACTGTGAGTGAGGGGTTGGATCAGTTTAAATGCTGTAGTCGTTTTTGGAGATCTGTGTCAGTCAGTGTCAGTGATGAGTGCTTGGATCAACCTAAATGTTGTAGCACGTGTTTGTGATCATGAAGCCTTATTTTTCACCTCGTAAATTTGCTGTAGGTCATGTATGTACATACGGTTGGATCCAGTTATACGTTGTAGATCCTTTGCTGGAGATATAATAATAATAATAATACCAACAATAAAACTATTGAAAAAAAGAGGATATATGTCAATACATTCATATAACAGCGAATGCATAGAGTGCTTTTGGAGATTCAAAGCGTTCTACAATTTAAATGGTATATAAACAAACAAAACACTACAAAACACACACACACACACACACCACACACACACACACACACACACACACACACACACACACACACACACACACTCAACACTGTACACACATACACACACATACACACACACACACACACCACTCACACACACACACAACACACACACACACACACACACACACACACCACACACACACTCACACACACACACACACTCACAACACACACACACACACACACACACACACACACACACACACACACACACACACACACACACACACACACACACACACACACACACACACACCACACACACACACACACACAACACCACACACACACACACACACACACACACACACACACACACACACACACACAACACACACACACACACACTCACGTCACACACACACACACACCACACACACACACACACACACACACACACACACACACAGTCACGCACACACACACACACACACACACACACACACACACACACACACACACACACACAAACACACACACACACACACACACACACTGCCAATAAAGAACGCACTAAAATACTGGAAAAGCAAGCCGCCAACAGAGCCTGACCTCAATGGTGTCCACAGGATGGTCAAAGAGGACGTGAGCGGTCCAGCCTTGAACAGCGGTGGGCATCGTGTAGCAAAAGTCACACTGGAACCCGCTTGAGAAG
>JABMCL010000870.1:32500-36906 GCA_018857735.1 Alviniconcha marisindica | reverse complement strand
CCCAAACTTGATGGAAATTTTTCTAACGCGGAAGCATGCCCTCAAGAGAATCCTGCCATGAATATCCCTACCTGGATTTGGCTATTGGTTTGTTTAACACCGAATTGTCTTCGAAGAGTTACTGGCCTTGACAGAGATCCCACTATAATAACATAGGTAACTGTCACCACCAAAAAGGGGTCCTGCATTAAGATGGGCGCGATGAGACCCTTTTTAACCCCCCCCCTTAACCCCCCCCCCCCCCCCACGCATCACCCCACGAACATGCTTTAAAGTTATTTTACTTGACTGCGTGCCCTCTTTTCCCCTCTCTCTCTTGCCCGCTCGCTCTCTCTGTCTGTGCGTGCCGGTGAGTTTTGTTGTTTTATGGTGAGGTTTTGGAACGTGGGCCCCCCGGGGCCCGGTTTTTGAAGTTGAAATTGTTTCCCGGGGGTTGTAAGATTTCCCCGCGGTGTTTGGTTTTTTTTTAAAATTTTTACAGCCGGCCCGGGAAGCCCTTCTTTTTTTTCTTCTTCTTTTTCCCTTTTTTCTTTTTTTTTTTTTTTTTTAAAAATAAGAAGGCACGTGCTCTTGAGCATTCTTTGCTTTTCTTTTCTTGTCCTCTCTTTGTGATTTTTCTCGCTGTCTTATCACTTTTAGCCCTTCATTTTCAATAAATGTCTGCCGTCTTCAGGTCTGTTGCTTGTTTTTCTTGTTGTCTTCTCTCTTCTGCATTATAATAATAATAATAATAGTGGGTACTTAGAGCGCCAAACCCGCACAGGCCCTAAGCCCTAACACATTCCTGAAATCTACACGTTTTCAAGATTCAATCCATACTCTCTCTGTCTCTCTCCCTCCCTCTCTCTCTCTCTCGTAACGAAAGTGCACAGGTACCTAGTAAAGAAAGTACAAATGAAGATCGGTGGCGCTGATACTGAAGCAAATGTAACCCATATTCCTGAGTTAGATGACAGAATTACAGAGCAAGAAGTTCGGGAAGATATTAGAAACTTAAAGCCTGGCTTTGTGGAGATTAGATTAGATGGCTTTGTGAAGAAATATTCTGGAAATATTGTTGCATCATTCTTGACAAAACTGTTTAACAGTTTAACAGACGTGAACGTTTTCCCCTCAGATTAAAGCAGATTCGTTATTATACCTCTGTTCAATAAAGGTGACCACAAAAATCCAGACAATTACAGAATTTCCCTATGAAGCAGAAAAGGAAGAGCATTTGTGTGTAGCAGAGCCAGCAGGATTTTGTAAGGGGTACTCTACAACTGACCATATATTTACACTCGTTACAACGGTGAAAAAGAAACTAAACTGCAAGCAAGGAGGCAAAGTATATGTAGCTTTTATTGACTACAAGAAAGCTTTTGATGCAGCTGATCGCGAGAAATTATGGGAAATACCGCACAAACTGAAAACCTCGCCCAAAATGAAAAATAAGAAAAATTTGTGTTTTCATCTGTTCAGACACGTGTAATATGGGGTACGCGCTAGTATTTCTGAGTTCTTTGACTGTTCTCTTGGGGTGAAGCAGGGGTGCTTTTTAACCCGCTGATTTCTTTTCTTTCTCTCTTCATATCTGAGGTTGCTGATTTTTCCGAGAAAATGGTACACAAGGCACTCAACTGCTCCCATGACTTTCAGAAATCTTTCTATTGCTATTCTCAGACGATGTTGTGCTAGTTTCTACACCGGCAGGTCTGCAAAACCAGATCAGTAATCTCCAGAAAGCCTCCGAATCTTTGGGCCTGACTGTTAATTTAAACAAAACCAAAGCAATGATTTTCAGAAAGGGAGATCATGTTGCTTCAGGAGAAGAATGGTTTTATAGTGGTGGTAAACTGGAAATAGTTAACAGCTACAAGTACCTTTGGTACACCTTAACAAACAAACAAAAACATCCACCCACCTCCACCCCTACCCACCCCCCAACCCCCCAAAAGTCAGCAATCATGTGAAAAATATGCCAGCAAAGCAAAAGGTAAGATTTTAGAGCTAATGAAAACAATGTGGTCGCTCGGGAGTTTGGATACCCCCCAAAACATTCCAGCTTTTTGCTCATATGAAGCCGATGGTATTATATTCATCAGAAATAAGGGGAACAGCGAGAGTGTCAGTCATTGAAACAGCACATTTTTTGCTTGAAAGAGACTGTATGTGCCAGCAACAAAACACCAAACCGCTTGGTATACGGTGATACAGGACGGTACCCACTGTGCACAGAAAATACGATCAGCTCCCTCAGGTATTGGCTTGAAAATGCCCATGACACGATTCCCAAAGTAGACGTTGACTATGCAAGAAATCGATTTAGACATGTATGCCTCCAACGACAACAGCAACTGGGCAGAACATATTAAACACTGCGTAGAATCATGGGTTTCAGGATGTTTGGACAGATGGAGTAGCAAATGAAACATCATTTCCTTCTGCATTCAAAAGAAAAATGGTCGAACACTTTCAAGAAAAATGGCACCGGAAAATATCCAATAGTGACAGACTTTCCATATATCGTACCAGAAAAAATACCTGAACCCTGTAACATTTCAACAGTTTAGTCATACTTTGGTAAGATTGCGTTTTGGAATCAACGAACTGAAAGTAAAAAAACGTTATGACTGAGAATTTTACAAACACAAACTGCATCCTCTGTCCAGGCCTCTTAGAAGATGAAAGTTCTTTCCTGTTCCATTGTCCAGATTATTCGGTTATCAGACGGAAATATGCTGCTGAGTTCACAGAAATGCCACCTACTCTCAAGAAATTGCTTAAAACCCCATCTACTCTTGTGTCTAGAAAAGTAGCAATGTCTACATTTTATGCATTAAAGCTCAGAGAAAAACTGCTCGCGTAAATGTATGGTTCATTGTGCACATCTGCATTTTGCCTTCACTATGATGCAATGCGCTTGCCAACACAGAAAGCCTGTTGCATACCCCCTCCCCCACCGTTCCCACTCTTGTGTATGGCTCGGTGGCCTTAATTCACACTAGCATCTGTGTCAGTGTCATCTTTTCTCTCTCTCTCTCTCTCTCTCTCTCTCTCTCTCTCTCTCTCTCTCTCTCTCTCTCTCAAATATTAATCAAGGGAGATGTAAGACTGATTTCATGCTGATTCAGGTTTAATTCAATTGGTTAAAAACTGCACTGATTTCAGTATATATCGTGCCAGAGCCACAGCGCTCTCTTAGATACGTTACCGAAGAGATCTACAGAATCAGAATGTCTCACTTGCTAACTGCTCTTGATTTGACTATCAGTACCCGAATCTCTTTTGGTTCAAATACTGCCCACTGCTAAGTTGTTCATGACATGGTAAGGAATAGAAATGCAAAGAAGAGAGCGTAGGAAAGCCTGTAGGCATTAGGACTATCCCCTCCCCACCGTCATTGACAAACTACGAATTTACTGAAAACTACACACCGTGACCCGGTATGATTCCGAAAAATATTTTTTAACATGATTGTCTTTTCCTGAACGTGAACACTTACTGACATGTACATAGCAAAGCTGTAACATACAACACCCCTAAGAAAAAGCACCCCTGATCCTGACACAAAACAGCAGGGACTTACCCCGATCGAACTCTGCTGCACGTGACAACAGTCATGGAACAGCCAAAACCAGGCTCATAGAGTTAATATGTTCACTCTCCTGTGCTTGTGCACACTGCAGTCAGAACAGCCTATAGCAGTAAAGGAAGAGGGCCGCGCTGCTAAATCTGGTTTTAAAATGATGGCCTGTACAGTAATCCCGGTGTGACATCTAAAAGGTGGAAAAAGCGGTTCACAGAAACCGGTCAAACAGTCACTGTAACCGGTCAAACAGTCACTGTAGCCGGTCCGATACACGACCGTCTCTAGATCCAGATCCAGATTGAGATTATTTATTCAACAAGTATTACAAGTGTCTCGAAAAGCAGTAAGCATACCAACATAAGAAAACGACAACACTATACTATATTACTACTTGAGCTTTACTAGCAACCACCCTGCTCCCTTCCTCATCTAGAACACACACACACACACACACACACACACTGTGTATGTTTTTTGTTTTTTGTTTGTTTGTTTGTTTGAAAACTGGTCGAACAAAGTCACTGTCGGTACGTCTGACCGATTGCTGATTTTATTACCGTATATGCTGATCTTTGCCGGCAAATTACCGGAAATACCGCTTAACGCGAACTCTGCATGTATATGGGTCTATGGCAGCTTTGAAGACAGCGATGATACGTCAGGTAGGAGACAGCCGTGTGGTGGATTGAACGAAGGCGTGTATAAGAAGCGGGGGCTCGAGCTTGTTTGGTTGACCCTGGCCACCCAAGTCTGGGAGGGGCAAGCTGCTTTGAGTCCGTCTCTCGTACTCTGACGTACGTTGTCTTTTTACTTGACAGGAATCAAGCGCACCATG
>JABMCL010000870.1:17500-22500 GCA_018857735.1 Alviniconcha marisindica | reverse complement strand
ATACTTTACATGGCTGAATACTACCTTCGATGGCCTTTTAACTGCTCACAAACACAGATATATAGAAAGAGAGATAAAGGTCCCTGTTTGATAACCTGGCTATAGAAGAGATCATTCCAGCGCCATACGCAGAACGATTACGGAAGAGCTAATTTTCATTAGCCACCAAAAATAATAATGTCAAGCAAACGCTTAAATCCGTTCTTAACTGGACGAATGTTTGTTCGCCGAACATACTTCGGACAATTCGACGAACTATGATTCGTTTCTTAATTGAACTTTTAGTTCGCCGAACATGGTTCGGACAGTCCAAACTTTACTTGTTCTCAACTGGCTTGTAATGAGATGCAAACTTCGGCCCGAACTTGCGGCAGACGCGCAGAGACAGCAAGATCGAAAATGTGGCTAAAGTCAAGTCAAGTCAAGTCAATATACTTTCATCATCCCTCACAGGGTAATTCAACTAACTACATCTCATTCTGGGTCTCCGAGACAAGGCTGCCCCTCCCACAAGTCAACAAATAAACAAATTCCCTCCGAAGCGAGGGGAAGAACCTAGCGGCAACCGTCATCCATTTTTTTTTTATTTTTTCTTCATCCACAGGGGAGCCTGCTCTCAGCCAATCGAGGCAATGATCGTCGAATACGGCGAATGTTCCCAGAACATGTCGGGGCGAAGCTTTTGGACCCTGAATATAGCTTCGATAATCTTCCAACTAGGTTCTGAAGAAAAGTTCGCCAATTAAGAACCAACTAGCTTCGCCGAATACTTCCAACTAGGTTCGCGAAGAAACATTCGCCCAGTTAAGAACCAGCTAGCTTCGCCGAATACTTCCAACTAGGTTCGCGAAGAAAACATTCGCCCCAGTTTAAGCCAGCCTTCGCCGATACTTCCAACCCAGGTTCGCGAAGAAACATTCGCCCAGTTAAGAACCAGCTAGCTTCGCCGAATACTTCCAACTAGGTTCGCGAAGAAACATTCCCCAATTAAGAACCAGCTAGCTTCGCCGAATCTTCCAACAGGTTCGCAAGAAACATTCGCCCCAGTTAAGAACCAGCTAGCTTCGCCGAATACTTCCAACTAGGTTCGCGAAGAAAATTCCCCAGTTAAGAACCAGCTAGCTTCGCCGAATACTTCCAACTAGGTTCGCGAAGAAACATTCGCCCAGTTAAGAACCAGCTAGCTTCGCCGAATACTTCCAACTAGGGTTTGCGAAGAAACATTCGCCCAGTTAAGAACCAGCTACTTCGCCGAATACTTCCAACTAGTTCGCGAAAGAAACATTCGCCCAGTTAAGAAACCAGCTAGCTTCGCCGAAATACTTCCAACTAGGTTCGCGAAGAAAACATTCGCCCAGTTAAGAACCAACTAGGGTTCGCCGAAACTTACCCAACTAGGTTTGCGAAGGAAACAGTCGCCAGTTAAGAACCAGCTAGCTTCGCCGAATCTCCAACTAAGGGTTTGCGAAGAAAACGTCGCCCAGTTAAGAACCAGCTAGCTTCGCCGAATACTTCCAATAGGTTCGCGAAGAAACAGTCGCCCAGTTAAGAACCAGCTAGCTTCGGGCCCAATACTTCCCAAATAGGTTCGCGAAGAAACAGTTTGCCAGTTAAGAACCAGCTAGCTTCGCCGAATACTTCCAACTAGGTTCGCGAAGAAACAGTCGCCCAGTTAAGAACCAGCTAGCTTCGCGAATACTTCCAACAGGTTCGCGAAGAAAACAGTCGCCCCAGTTAAGAACCAGCTAGCTTTGCCGAATACTTCCCAAATAGGGTTCGCGAAGAAACAGTCGCCCAGTTAAGAACCAGCTAGCTTCGCCGAATACTTCCAACAGGTTCCGAAGAAAAAATTCGCCCAGTAAGAACCAGCTAGCTTCCGCCGAATACTTCCAACTAGGTTCGCGAAGAAAATCGCCCATTAAGAACCAACTAGCTTCGCCGAATACTTCCAACTAGGTTCGCGGAAACAGTCGCCCAGTTAAGAACCACTAGCTTCCGAATACTTCCAACTTGGGGTTTGCGAAGAAACATTCGCCCATTAAGAACCAGCAGCTTCGCCGAATACTTCCAACTAGGTTCGCGAAGAAAATTCGCCCAGTTAAGAACCACAGCTTGCCGAATACTTTCCAACTGGTTCGCGAAAAACAGTCGCCCAGTTAAGAACCAGCTAGCTTCGCCGAATACTTCCAACTAGGTTCGCGAAGAAACAGTCGCCCAGTTAAGAACCAGCTAGCTTCGCCGAATACTTCCAACTAGGTTCGCGAAGAAAAAGTCGCCCATTAAGAACCAGCTAGCTTCGCCGAAACTTCCAACTAGGTTCGCGAAAGAAACAGTCGCCCAGTTAAGAACCAGCTAGCTTCGCCGAATACTCCAACCCGGTTCGCGAAGAAACAGTCGCCCATTAAGAACCACTGCTTCGCGAATACTTCCAACTAGGTTCGCGAAGAAAAATTCGCCCAGTTAAGAACAGCAGCTTCGCCGAATACTTCCAGCTAGGTTCGCGAAGAACATTCGCCCAGTTAAGAAACCCGCTGCTTCGCCGAATACTTCCGCTAGGTTCGCGAAGAAACATTCGCCCAGTTAAGAACCACTAGCTTCGCCGAATACTTCCAACTAGGTTCGCGAAGAAACATTCGCCCCGTTAAGAACCAGCTACTTCGCCGAATACTTCCAACAGGGCGCGAAGAAACATTCGCCCAGTTAAGAACCAGCTACTTCGCCGAATACTTCCAACTAGGTTCGCGAAGAAACATTCGCCCAGTTAGAACCGCTAGCTCGCCGATACTTCCACTAGTTCGCGAAAAAAACATTCGCCCAGTTAAGAACCAGCAGCTTCGCCCATACTTCCCCAACAGGTTCGCGAAAAACATTCGCCCAGTTAAGAACCAGCTAGCTTCGCCGAATACTCCAACAGGTTCGCGAAGAAACAGTCGCCCGTTAAATCCAACAGCTTCGCCGAAAACTTCCAACTAGGTTCGCGAAGAAACATTCGCCCATTAAGAACCAGCTAGCTTCGCCGAATACTTCCAACTAGGTTCGCGAAGAAACATTCGCCCAATTAAGAACCATAGCTTCGCGAATACTTCCAACTAGGTTCGCGAAGAAACATTCGCCCAGTTAAGAACCAGCTAGCTTCGCCGAATACTTCCAACTAGTTCGCGAAAAACATTCGCCCAGTTAAGAACCAGCTAGCTTCGCGAATACTTCCAAACTAGGTTCGCGAAAGAAACATTCGCCCAGTTAAGAACCAGCTAGCTTCGCCGGAATACTTCGAACTAGGTTTTGCGAAGAAACATTTCGCCCAGTTAAGAACCAGTACTTCGCCGAATACTTCCAACTAGGTCGCGAAGAAACATTCGCCCAGTTAGAACCAGCGGGTTCGCCGAATACTCCCAAATAGGTTCGCGAAAAACATTCGCCCAGTTAAGAACCAGCTAGCTTGCGAATACTTCCAACTAGGTTCGCGAAGAAACATTCGCCCAGTTAAGAACCAGCTATTCGCCGAATACTTCCAACTAGGTTCGCGAAGAAACAGTTTGCCCAGTTAAGAACCAGCTACTTGAATACTTCCAACTAGGTTCGCGAAGAAAAATTCGCCCAGAAAGAACCAGCTAGCTTCGCCGAATACTTCCAACTAGGTTCGCGAAAAAACATTCGCCCAAATTAGAACCAACTAGCTTCGCCGAATACTTCCAACTAGGTTCGCGAAGAAACATTTGCCCAATTAAGAACCAACTAGCTTCGCCGAATACTTCCAACTAGGTTCGCGAAGAAACATTTTCCCAGTTAAGAACCAGCTAGCTTCGCCGAATACTTCCAACTAGGTTCGCGAAGAAACATTCGCCCAGTTAAAACCAGCTAGCTTCGCCGAATACTTCCAACTAGGTTCGCGAAAAAAAACATTCGCCCCGTTAAGAAACCAGCTAGCTTCGCCGAATACTTCAACCTAGGTTCGCGAAGAAACATTCGCCCAGTTAAGAACCAGCCCAGCTTCGCCGAATACTTCCCAAATAGGTTTTGCGAAGAAACATTCCCCAGTTAAGAACCACAGCTTCGCCGAATAAATCCAACTAGGTTCGCGAAGAAACATTGCCCCGTTAAGAACCAGCTAGCTTCGCCGAATACTTCCAACTAGGTTCGCGAAGAAACATTCGCCAGTTAAGAACCAGCTAGCTTCGCGAATCTTCCAACTAGGTTCGCGAAGAAACATTTGCCCAGTTAAGAACCCAGCTTCGCGAATACTTCAACTAGGTTCGCAAAAAACCCGTCGCGTTAAGAAACCAGCTAGCGTTGATATTTCCAACTAGGTTCGGGCGAAGGGAAACAGTCGCCCATTAAGAACAGCTAGCTTCCCGGAAAACTTCCAACTAGTCGCGAAGAAACAGTTTTGCATGAACCCAGCTAGCTTCGCCGAATACTTCCAACTAGGTTTTGCGAAGAAAAGTTGCCCAGTTAAGAACCAGCTAGTTCGCCGAATACTTCAACAGGTTCGCGAAGAAACAGTCGCCCATTAAGAACCAGCTAGCTTCGCCGAATACTTCCAACTAGGGTTCGCGAAGAAACAGTCGCCCAGTTAAGAACCAGCTAGTTCGCCGAATACTTCCAACTAGGTTCGCGAAGAAACAGTCGCCCAGTTAAGAACCAGCTAGCTTCGCCGAATACTTCCAACTAGGTTCGCGAAGAAACAGTCGCCCAGTTAAGAACGGGCTTAATGCTTTTCTCCAGATGCCCTCTCCACGGCTCACACACCTGCACAGTCAAGGAGAATTAGTTGGCTGGGTTGCGATATTTTGCTGCCGACGGCTTTCACGAGGAAAGTGACCATTATTTTTTTAATGCAAAGATTTAATCATTCTATAATTGTGTTATATTCGTTATATTGAATAAAAGAACGAAAAAGAAAAAAGAAAAAAAAGAAAAAAATCGATGCTTCTACAAACAAAAGCATAAAACATGCACGCAAGCACACACACGCGCGCGCACGCACAAACTACCTTCCA
>JABMCL010000870.1:10000-15000 GCA_018857735.1 Alviniconcha marisindica | reverse complement strand
GTTAAGCGGTATTTCCGGTATTTTGCCGGCAAAGATCAGCATATTCGGAAACAAAATTAGCAATCGGTCAAACGTACCGACTGTTACTCTTTTGGACCAGTTTTCAAACAAGCAAACAAGCACACACACAGTGTGTGTGTGTGTGTGTGTGTGTGTGTGTGTGTGTGTGTGTGTGTGTGTGTGTGTGTGTGTGTGTGTGTGTGTGTGTGTGTGTTCTAGATGAGGAAGTGAGCAGGGTGGTTGCTAGTAAAGCTCAAGTAGTAGTATAGCTTAGTGTTGTCGTTTTCTTATGTTTGTATGCTTACTGCTTTTCGAGACATTTTCCTTGTTGTAAAACTGGGTGAATAAATAATCTGAATCTTGATCTGGATCTAGAGACGGTCGTGGAACGGACCGGCTACAGTGACTGTTTGACAGGTTTCTGTGAACCACTTTTCCCACCTTTTAGATGTTACACCGGGATCACTGTACAGGCCACCATTTTAGAGCCTGATTCCTTTACTGCTATAGCCTGTTCTGACTCCAATGTGCACAAGCACAGGAGAGTGAACATATTAACTCTGTGAGCCTGGTTTTGGCTGTTCCATGACAATTGTCACGTGCAGCAGAGTTCGATCGGGGTAAGCCCCTGCTGTTTTTAAGTATTTGTAGTGGTTAAAAAAATTCAGTTTCATACCGTCATGAAACCATTTCTCTCTAGCAGCTATGTATTCGCCATTTCTAAAAAAGAACTATTTGGGATTTTTCAAAGTTAACTACAAGGTGTAATCTTTTTGCCGTGTCCCTTAGCACATTGAGCTGTTGTTGGAGGCCAACAATGGTGTTAGACAGGAGAACAACATCATCCGCAAAAAGCATAATCAAAATTTGTAAGATATCTGATGATAGTGTGATACCGTGTTTACCATTTAGAACAATTTCATAAGCAGAGAGAGAGAGAGAGAGAGAGAGAGAGAGAGAGAGAGAGAGAGAGAGAGAGAGAGAGAGAGAGAGAGAGAGAGAGAGTTTGTTTGCATTGAATCTTGAAAACGTAGATTTTAAGGAATGTGTTAAGGCTTAGGGCCTGCACGGGTTTGGCGCTCTAAGTACCCACTATTATTATTATAAGGCAGAAGAGAGAAGGCAAACAGAAAAAGAAAAAGAAAAAAGAAACAGATCTGAAGACGGTAGACATTTATTGAAAACGAAGGGCTAAAAGTGATAAGAAGACAGCGAGAAAAATCGCAAAGAGAGCATAGGAAAAGAAAAGCAAAGAATGCACAGGAGCAGGTGCTTTATTTTTTTCTTGACTTTTTTAAAATTTTTAAGAAGAATAAGAAAAGAGCTGTACACAATTTAAACATAAACTAAACACACGCTGAGAATCTGAGGCGGAAAAGGACATCAATAATGGCTACAAGCAATTCAAATCACAAGACATTAAACACGCAAGACCTTCATTAAGCACACCTACACTCGTACACACACACACACACACACACACACACACACACACACACACACACACACACACACACACACACACACACACACACACACACACACACACACACACAAACGCACCTGCACGCACACACAGAGAGAGCGACCGGGAGAGAGAGAGAGAGAGAGAGAGAGAGAGAGAGAGAGAGAGAGAGAGAGAGAGAGAGAGAGAGAGAGAGAGAGAGAGAGAGAGAGAGAGAGAGCACGTCAGTCAAGTAAAATAATTTGAAAGCATGTCGGTGGGGGGTGGGGGTGGGGAGGGGGGTGGGGGTAGGGGTGCTATTAGTAACAGGTTTTAAACAGATGGGTCTTCAGCAGTGGCCGATAGAATGTGTCTAATTTCACGAAGCAGGGAATTCCAGCAGTTGGAGCAGGATGCGAAAAAGCGGAAATGTCCAAATGTGTTGATCCTCACACGTGGAATGCGTAGTGTTCTTGAGTCAGAAGAGCAGTGGAGTTGTCTTGATGGAGTGTACACATGAAGGTGAACAGACAGATAAACAAGGGTTGTATCAAAGTCATAATCGCATCATAATCAAAGAGGCTGGTCCTAACAGTTATTACAAGACTTACCTTATTTGGCAGTTCCTGAGAGAACTGGAGAGCTTCGGTAACAGAAGAAATTTTTATAGATTCAAATAAAGACTATCCCAAAAGTGCTCAAAACATATCATCTATTCAGCCAATCAGAAATTATATAAACGATTTGATTAACGAATGTAACATAGATATTAAATAAATTCCAGTTCTCCCTACATCACCTCAAATGCCACAGTGGGAACACATAAATGCCAAATTCGATACTGTTTATACTGATTTCAAGAAAAGTGAATCTACAAACATTTTAGCTACACAAGTAAGAGAACATCTAAATAACAAATATCAAAATCATGTTAAGATTTTTACTTATGGTTCCGTTCTGGACTCATTAGAAGTGGAGCAGGATTCGTTATTCCTAAAATAAAAAGTGCAAACATCTTTTTATTTAGGGAAGGTTTTTTCCATATAGATATTAAATCTGAGTTATGTGCAATATTAATGGCATTAAACTACATATGCAATATTCAGTTAGCAATATATAATTTTGTGATCTGTGTTGACTCAAAATCAGTTCTCTGTGCATTGAAAAGCTGGAACTGTAAAATGAGAGGGGATATATTTTATGATTGTTGGATACCGTCTCATTGTGGTCTTTACTGGAATGAAATATCACACAAATTAGCTAAACAAGGTGCAATGAAAAACATGTCTGTGATATCATCCAATAACCTACTACTATCATCTCATGAGATTATTCACTACTTAAGAAGACTGTATATAAACAAATTGAAAAAAGTTAATCTGCGATACCTTCTTGTTCTAGATATTTAGCAAGAGTAATATACAAGTCACTTTTAAATTCATGGAACACTAAATATTCACAGAATGTGATATGCGCTTGTATCTGTATCTGTTAAACACATACTGCTTGAATGTCCTTTTACTACAGTTATTTCAGAAAAAAAATGGATATGACTTAAATGCTTACAAAAATGTAAGAGATATTTTGTATAATATTGATGTTATTACTAATATTGTCAGATCGATTGTTCATAGTCCTGTGGGAAAATTAATATAAATAATAATTATATGTTTGTTTTATTGTTGTTGTTTTTTTGGTCTAATATCACCTCGATGTGAAGAAACATAAAATACAATATTGATTGATTGGAGGGCTTCAGTGAGAGCACCCTATTTATACAGTCAGACGTGATGCTCAGCCATACTGTCACGGATCTAACGCCTCGAAGTTTTTATCATCACACCTACGTTTAATATGCAAACCTTGCATTTTTTCTCCTGCATATTCAGTTTTCTCAATATGCGTGTAGCATGTGCACGCGTACGCACGTGCGTGCGTGCTCTGAAGAAACATCAACCACAAAATGAATCGCAGTTCTTCAAGTGTAATATCGCTCTAATCCAGAAGCTGTTCTTAATCCGAACAAAACTCAACACAAACGAGCTTAATATTCTACCACATCTGTAAAAAACAATCTATGGCTATGGCTATATATATGCTATAATCCTCCGAATGATACACCGCACTGTTACCGAGTCAGTTTGTTCAATGATGCCTGTTCTGCTTCAGCATACAAGCATATATTCACACCCAGCCTGTTGTGTTTTGTCCTAATAAATAACGTTCTTTTGAACATTTAATGGGCTTGCATCTTGTTTTAGAACGACATCAATCATACGTGTTTGATATTTGTTGGTTCACCATACGATAGACACCATTCACTATGCCCTACTGACAGCAATAGTCACACCCAGCCTGCTGTGTTTTGTCCTAACAAATAACGTTCTTTTGAACATTTAATGTGTTTGCATCTTGTTTTAGAACGATATCAATCATACGTGTTTGAGATTTTTTGATTCACTATACGATAGGCACCATTCATTATGCCCTACTGACAGCAATGTTAGCTAAGTCGCGGAGTCAGACAAAGTGGGTGTCTCCTCAAGAGAATCCCTCCATGGATCCCCCTACATGGACTCTCTGACGTTGAGGGCTTCGATCACAACTGTTTCAGGCAAAGAAAGAGGCGGAACTCCGAGACTGAAGTCGCCACGAGATAATGGGGCGAACGCCCAAGAAGCTGAGTGAGAAAATGATTAAAAGTATGCAATGATGGATTCTGATTAGGATGATAACTGCATGATGGTGCTATGGAGGTCCATTTCTGTTTGAGACTACATGACATAGCAGCAGACAGCTCACCACTCATCTTGTAAGACGTGGTTTACAAGTCAGAATATTGATAGTCTGGTGACAGCGTAAGCTGATGGGAAACTGTGTGCGTGTGTCAGTCGCCGCTGACAGTGGCCACACTACACTGTGTGAAACAAATCTCTGTGGAATATTATCTTACTGAAAGCAATCGCAATATTACACCCAAAATATGAGGTGTGGAAATGTTTTACACCCAAAACAACTTTATTTTACACCCAGACAACCAGTACGGTTATATCAGGCAGGCAGAGCGATTAAATGTGACCGATTTTCTCATTTTTCTACATTTGGTCTAACACGCGCTCGGTATATTGCGAAGGCAACCAAGGACATCGAAAGCAGACGTGACAAAAAAAAAAACCCACCATTTTACATCCGGTAAACACGTGGCTGGTGTTACAGACTGTGATATACCGATCATTTTCCTAAATAATAAAGTGTTCCGCAATCTGCCACGAAGCAGTTATAACTGGAAACCCACCTATCATCTACAAAATCAAACCAATCAGTCATATCTGTTCACCAGTACTCGTTTCAACCAATTCCTTGTCCATGATGACATGAGAGATGGGGTTCTTTGTCAGAATATGTTAACAACTTATGCTGTACCTATCTTGAGGAGCTTCGCATATGTGTGTGTGTGTGTGTGTGTGTGTGTGTGTGTGTGTGTGTGTGTGTGTGTGTGTGTGTGTGTGTGTGTGTGTGTGTGTGTGTGTGTGTGTGAATGTGTGCATTCATACCT
>JABMCL010000870.1:0-5000 GCA_018857735.1 Alviniconcha marisindica | reverse complement strand
TATACTGTGATATGCTTTGCTCGTGTGTTGCTATTGACACTACTTTTTGTTGTGTTTGATATGTCTATTCTCGGTAGGTCTGTTTCGCTTTGCCCTTCATCCTGTCAGTATTCATATTGACAATATTTATTTCCAGACAGGATTAAGATTTACTGTTGGAACATTGGATTTACCATTATATTCTAGGATTAGGAGACACTTTTGGAACATTGGCTTTACCACTATATTTTGCAGAAATAGGTGAGCTTTCTGTTGTAGTTATTGTTCTGTTTTAACAAAGACAGCTTGTAAGACTAGGCTTCTATGTAAAATCTTCATGTTTCAGTATTTAAATTGAATCTATCAATCAGTCGATCAATCAGTCAATCTATCTCTCTCTCTCTCTCTCTCTCTCTCTCTCTCTCTCTCTCTCTCTCTTCTCTCTCTCTCTCCAGAAAAGAGGGAGGAGTGACATGGAGGGGGGTTAAACAAAAGAGGAAAGAGAGAGCGGAAAAGGGGGAATTTGAGAAAGAGGGAAGTGAAAGTGGATAGCGGGAATCTGAGAAAAGAAGGAAGAAAGAGCGGAAAGAGGAATTTGAGAAAGAGGCAAAAGAGATAGGGTGAATGGAGCTTTTAGGGAAAATAGGGATTGTAACACCGCTGTGTGATGAGCGGGGGTTTGGTTTTTGTCGTTGGGTTTTTTTTTTGGGGTTTGGGGGGGTTGGGGGGTTTTTGGGGGGGGGGGGGTTCCGTGTAATATGTCGGGTAAGGCGCTGTTGGCTTTGTGGAACTGAGGAACCGTCATTAGTGACAAAAAGATTGGGTATTCAAAATTCCACAAATGTTTTCCCCCTGTAAAATGGGGGGAAAAAAGCCATCTCTTATATCCCGATTTTTAATTACCACGGTGTTTGGCTGTGGGGAAATGAAAAACCCCAACATTTTTAAACGCTCCCATGTCCGCAAAAAGACTTGTAAACATTTACAGATATTTGGGGGAAAGCGTTTGCTTCTCAAATATTTTCAGAAAAATGATTCCACCCGCGGCATCCCCGAACCCTTTTCCCATCACATTTATCATTAAATTTGGGGGGGGGGGGGGGGCCCCCCCCCCCCCCCCCCTTTTTTAAAAACAAAAATTTAAAAACAATTTTCTAAAACAAATGGTCTAAAACAATTTCAGCTTCTATGGCCCTTTATACCATGATCTCGTGGTGACCTCAGTCTCGGCGTTCCTGCCTCTTTCCTTGTCCGAAACGGTTCTAATCAAAGCCTACAATATCAGAGAGCCCGCGTAAGGTGAGCCGGCTTGGCCTAGCAGTAAGATTGGTAAGCACGACCTCGGTTCGATTCCGCTTCGGCTCGCCTCTCTCTTCAAAAGTGGTTATCTGTGGACACTCTCATTGTGACTTCGTCCCTCACAATTAACGAAACATTAAAATGGCTCTCATCGCTGCCTATCTTAATGCAGGAATATTTCTGGTGGTGACAGTATATCTAGTGTTAGGTATAGTGTCCCTCTTTCCCCACCTCCAGGGATCTCGGTCAACGCCAGTACCTCTTCGGAGACAATTCGGCGTTAAACACGTTTAACCAATAACCAAATCCATTCATGGCGGGATTCTCTTGAGGGCATGCTCTCCGAAACTTAGCTAGCATTGCCGTCAGTGGGGCTTAGTAGATGGTGCCCAGCGTAAGTTGAATCAGTACAGGCTTCACTGAACACTACGAAACTGACTAGGCAACAGTGCAGTGTCTCCTCCGGAAGGTTATAGCTATCTAGCTATGCCTGCCTCCTTTGGCCCGTGGACGGTAGGGCGTTAACATGGAATGGTCGGGTCTTGACTGTGGCAGGGGGGATGGGTTGGGGGGGGGGGGGGGGGGGGGGGGTGGTGAGCGCAGCAACCGTTAGACAAATAAAAGGCTTTTTTTTTTTGTGGTGTTTTTCGTTTTTTGGTTTTAAGCCTTGGTTTGGGATTAGCTTTTCTTTTTGTAAAAAGGTATATACTTAAGACGGGGGTTTATTTTTAGGTTTTTTTCAGTCACTGACAAACATAACCCTATCAAAGAAAATATCCCCAAAAAAACAAAAAAAAGAATTTCATATTAAACGTAGGTGTGATGATAAACTTCGAGGCGTTAGATCCGTGACAGTATAGCTGAGCATCAAGTCTACTGTATAAATAGGGTGCTCTCACTGAAGCCCTCCAGTTCTCTCAGGAACTGCCAAATAAGGTAAGTCTTGAAGTAACTGTTATGAACTAGCGTCTTTCGTCTCCGATTGTGATGCATTATATGTCGACTTAAAGTTCCAAACATTTTATGTAACGGAGGAGGGTGAGATTAACTATTTGTTTATTCCTTGTACTGTTTTATATCTGTCTTAAAACTGAAACGACTGCCCGTTTCAAGCTGACCTTTTCTGTTTTGTTTTTTACAACCGAAAACCCGTTGGGCTAGAGTTCTGCCCCGCCTGCTGTCTCTTCCCGTTCCCCTCTGTCTCTATTGTCTTGTCTCTCTTTCGTTTTTTCTGCGTCCTCCCTTCCGCCCTCTCTCTGTATACCTCCTGACTGTGTGTGTCTGTCTGTCTCTGTCTGTCTCTGTCTGTCTGTCTGTCTGTCTGTCTGTCTCTCTCTGTCTGTCTGTCTGTCTGTCTGTCTCTCTGTCTCTCTCTGTCTCTGTCTGTCTGTCTGTCTGTCTGTCTGTCTGTCTGTCTCTCTCTCTCTCTCTCTCTCTCTCTCTCTCTCTCTCTCTCTCTCTCTCTCTCTCTCTCTCTCTCTCTCTCTCTCTCTCTCTCTCTTGGTATGTCCTCCTCGTTAGTCATACTTGCATGCATGTGAAACGTTATCAGTTTATTTCTTGGTAATGCTCATTTATACGCGCATACAAATGAAGTAATATATGAGCATGACTATCAAAGCGCAGCAACTGGGGACTTGGTACATTGAGTAAAACATCGGTTTTCATTTCCACTTTTCACATTCGGATAATCCTCTGGAGATCGAAACTGCTCTCAATTCAGTTGTTTAGTTTACTTTTCAATTCACCTAGAATATTATTTGAACTATGTCTCTCAGTACATGTAAAATGCCAACAGCCCTGTCCAAACAGGATAAAATGATCATCGACTCAATAAAAACCTGTTCTCACGTGTAATTAATTCCAACTGATAGCGTTCTACTAAGTCATTGTTTTACTTCGCTGTTGGTTGGTTGTATTTATAATGCGGGTTGACAGCACGAATCCCATTTTTTTTTCCATTTTCGTTTGGTGTTGTTTTGTTTTTTGCTTTCTTTCTTTTGCTTCTTCCCTTACTTTCTGTTTTCTTTATTCTTTCTTTCTTTTTCTCTCTCGCTTTCTTTCTTTTTGTTTCCTTCCTTTTTCTCTCTCTTTCTTTCTTTGTTTTCTTTCTGTTTTTCTCTCTCTTACAATCAGCATTCTAAAGCTCCATCAATCCTTTTTATTAGAACTTCTACAGGCGCTAAATCAGGACGGTGGGGAAAAAATGTCTGCCTGCAGTCTTATTTGCTCCACATGGTCGTATGGTAGCCCTCGGAAATACTTGCAGAGAGAATGCAGCTGTCGTGTAGCCTATTGCATCACAGTTTGTTGTATCAGGCTGCTGAGTCCTGGTTGATAATTCTTAGTCTATTAAGTAGCGTGGCAGTCCTTTGACCGAATGTTCCTTTGGGGCGGTGGAAAAAGAAACCATGAAACCTCTTGCAATGTCACCTGTTGTGCTGTCGATTGATTCTGACGTATCTTAGTCGAAGTAAATATAAGTATTAGCCGCGGGCGCGCGCGCGCACACACACACACACACACACACATACACTGCTGCAGACACTCCAGACAGACATTTTCATTTATTACTGTTTTTTGTTGTTGTTGTTTAACTGTTGTTTTGTGGCTATTAAAGAGGGTGCTTACATGAAAAGTTCGCACACATATTCCCATATATTAGCGTTCTTTTTAACTGTTTATTTGTTTCATTCTGTAGTCTTTACGTTTGACATTTCCAAACAATTTGATTTGTTACCAATTTTAGGACACTTTTCTTTAAAATCACAAAACTGCATGTTAACATACACGTCAGAGGCGCATCAAAGTGAACCGGATGTACTGGTACTCGTTTATATGTTTGCTTCATTCTTGATCCCCCCCCCCACCCCCCCCCCCCCCCCCCCCCCACCCCCACCCCCCTCCACACACACACACCCCACCGCCACCAAATTTTTATTGATATAACTGAAAGTCGTCGAAAACAGATAGACCTTGTTTCTACCCCCATCCCCACCCCACACACCTTTTTCGTCAACATTTCACCTCTCTCTCTCTCTCTCTCTCTCTCTCTCTCTCTCTCTCTCTCTCTCTCTCTCTCTTCCCCTTCTCTCTCTCTCTCTCTCCCCTCTCTCTCTCTCCTTCTCTCACCTTTTTCTTCTATATTTCAGGAAAAACTGATCATGAAGCTGACATTGCTGATTGCGAGTTGTCTCCTCTTTGCCGCTGTCCACTCGGCGCCTGCGGGTGATCCCGAGGTATATACACTTGGTTTTTGCATGCGTATTGATCAACGATAAAAAAGGTTGATTATTCGTAGCTTGCTTTAAAAGATTAAAGGTTGATTATTCATTGTTTGAATTATAACAGTGTCTGTAACTTTGTGAAATATGTCTCCGAATGCATTTTTGTGTGATTTTTTAAATACATTCTTTGACTTTTCTCTGTGAGTCTTCTAGGGGGTTTGGGGTTTGGTTTTTAGTTGTTTTTTGTAGAGTGTGGTTTTGTGTGTGTGTGTGTGTGTGTGTGTGGGGTGTGTTGTGTGTGTGTGTGTGTGTGTGTGTGTGTGTTGTGTGTGTAAGGGGTGGTGTGTGTGTGTGCGGGGTGTGTGTGGGGTGTGTGTGTGGGGTGTGGGGTTTTGTGTGTGTGTGTGTGTGTGTGTGTGTGTGTGGTGTGTGTGTGTGTGTGTTTCTGTGTGTGGTGTGTGCGTGCGTGCGTGGTGTGTGTGTATGCGCTTGCCG
>JABMCL010002586.1:740000-747277 GCA_018857735.1 Alviniconcha marisindica | reverse complement strand
ACACCACACACACACACACACCACCCCACACACCCCCCACACACACACACACCACACACCCACACAAAAACACACCACACACACCCCCACACAAACAAAACACCACACACACACCCACCACACACACACACACACACACACACAACCCCCACACACACACCCCACACACAACACACACACACACACACACACCACACACACACACACAAAACACAAAACCACACACACACACACACAACACACACACACACACACCACACACCCCACACACCCCACACACAAAAACCACACACACACACCCCACACCCCACACACACACACACCCACACACACACACACACTCAAACACACAAAAACACATCCTCCCAAAACAAAACACTCAAACCACACACACACAACACAAAAAACCCAAACACAAACACACACACCCCAAACACAAAATCCCCCCACCACACACACACACAACACACACAAAACACCCACACACACAACACACACACAAACACACCACACACACAAAAAAACCCCACACACACACACACCACACACAAACACACAAACACCACACACACAAAACAAACACAACACACACAAACACACCACACACACACAAAATAAAACACACACCCAAACACACACACCCAAACCACCAACACACACACACCACACACAAACAACACCAAACACCCCAAAACACACCCACACACACACCACACCCCACAAACACACACAAACACAAAACCACACACAAAAACACACACCCCCCACACACACCCCACACAAAACACACAACACACACCACACACACACACCAAAACCACACACCCCAACACACACACACACACACCCCCACACACACACACCAAAAAAAACAAACACACAACCACACAAAACAAACCACAACACACACACACAAAAACCCCACACACCCCCACCCACACACACACACACCAACAAAAAAACCCACACCCACACACAAAAACACACCCCACACAAAAACAACCACCAAAACACACACACCCCACACAACAAAACACACACAAACACACACACGTGTCCCAATAAATACACCGCCAAAACACAGCTACCCCCCCCCCCCCCACACACCCCACACACACACACACCCGTGGGGTGTG
Source organism: Alviniconcha marisindica (assembly GCA_018857735.1). Classification (NCBI taxonomy): domain Eukaryota; kingdom Metazoa; phylum Mollusca; class Gastropoda; family Provannidae; genus Alviniconcha; species Alviniconcha marisindica. The sequence continues at coordinate 746,141 of JABMCL010002586.1, read as the reverse complement.
GGGTTTTGTTTGTGGTGTGTGTTGTGTGTGGGTGTGTGTGTGTGTGTGTGTGGGGTTTTGTGGTGTGGGGTTTGTGGGGTGTGTGTGGGTGTGTTTTGTGTGTGTGTGTGTGTGTGTGTTTTAGGGTGTGTGTGTGTGTGTGTGTTTGTGTGTGTGTTGTTTTGGTGTTTGTGTGTTTTGTTCTGGTAGGGCAGGGTATTTTTTTAATGTATCCCCGAGAATGGATCACAGATCGCTATTTGTGACTTTTCCCACACAATTTGTAAGGGTTTACAAAAACTAACTGCCTGTCACTAAGCATACATATGCAACTCTTTTTTCGGGGTTTTGAGCTTTTTGGACTTTGTGTAGGGGTGTTGTAGTGCGGGGCCCCTTTTGATAATCTACCCGGGTTTTTCTTTTAGTGAAAGGGCTGGTGGCCACTTGGATCACAAAATACGTACATATGTTATTTGTGTATATGATTTTTTTTTTTCCCTTTTTTTTTCCCCTCCTTTTTCTATTTCCCCCCCCGGGCCCCCCATCTCCCTGCCTGCCGCCCCCCCCCCCCTCCCCCCCCCCCCCCCCCCCCCAGCCCACAACTGATGCAGTTTTGTGACCTGTGTTACGTGGATGCACAGACGAGTGGTTTTGTGGGACTGGGAATTAATGTATTTCCAGGCTTATGTTTACATTATTTTTGTGTACCGTGTTGTGTATGTTGATATGAGCACTCGCTCAAGTCAATTAAACCATTTGAAACTCTCTCTCTCTCTCTCTCAATTTTTTTCTCTCTCTCTCTCTCTCTCTCTCTCCCCTCTCTCTCCCCTCCCCTCCCCTCTCTCTCTCTCTCTCTCTCCCCTCTCTCTCTTCCCTTTTGTATGGGGATGTTAATTTTTACTGAGTTTTCCGAGTTATACTGACTGTATCGGGGAGAAGAAGGCCCGGTAAAGGGTGTTTTTGGGAAAAAGACCCCAATTTTTAACAAAAAAACAAAACCCAAAAAGGTACACGGAGAGAGAGAGACAGATATAAACACAGATAAATAGCCAAAAGGGCAGACTAAAAGCCGACAAACAGGACAGACAGAGACAAAGACAACCGACAGACCGGACAAAAACAGACAGAAAAGGAAAACAAAGGGGAAGAGAGAGTAACATTTTCTACTTCGGTTGATGATTGGGGATGATAATGATATAAAGATAAAGATGATGAGGTGGTGGTGGTGGTGGTGGTGGGTGGGGGTGGGGGTGGTGGTGGTGGTGGTTTTATACTGCTTTTTCTTTCAAGAAAGGCCCTATGAGGGTGCGAAGCCCTAGATGACTTTTAAAAGGGAATTTAAATCTCCAGGGGGGATAACCTTTGGGAGATCGGGGACGAAGTCGGTTTTTTTTTTGGCCCCCCCGTCAAACCCGGACGGGTTTTAAACAGGGACGATTCAGAAAAACATTTTTCCGTGAAGGATTTTTTGCCTGAGAATTTTTTGGTTTTTTTTTGGGGTTTTTTTGCTAACTTAAAAAAAAAAGTTGCAAAAAAAATATCAAAAGCCTTTTTTGGGGGGTCTGAATTACACACACACACACCAAAACACCACACACACACACACACACCCCACACACACACCAACCACACACAACCCCAAAAACACACACACCAACACACACACACACACACACACACACACACACACCCCACGCACACACGACGCAGCCGCACGCAGCCGCACACAAAACCCCACACCACTCACAACCGGGGCTCACACCACACACACCACACACACCACACCACAACAACACACACCACACAGGGCCGCGCCCACACCAACCACCCAACACCACACACACACACACACACACACACAACACACCACACCCACAACACACACACACACACACACACCAACACCCCACACACACACACACACACACACACCCCCACACACAACACCCCCCCACCACACACACACCCCAACACACACACACACACACCCCAAAAGCACACACCACGCCAACCACACACCACAACCACACACACACAATAACCAAACCCACACACCACACGCCCATGGGGCGCGCACACACGACTTAGCGCACCCCTGCGGCGTGGCACACGCACACACACCACCACCTCACACACACACACACAACACAACCCCCCCACCACAACACACACAACTCACACACACCACAACACACCCACACACACACACCACACACACAACACACAAAACACCCCCACCACACACACACACACACACACACACACACACACACCCCCCACCCACCCAAAACACACACACACACACCACACACACACACACACACACACACACACACACACACAACACACACCACAACACCACACACCAAAACACACACAACCAACCACACACACACACACACACCCACCACCCCACAAACACACAAAACACAAAACACAACCACCCCACACACACACACAAAACACACACACACACACACACACACAAAACCCCACACACACACAACCAAACCAAACACACACACACACACACAAAAACCACACAAAAACAACACACAAAAAACACCACACACACCACACAAAACCCCAAAACACACACACACACACACACACAACCCAAAACACCACACACACACACAACACACACACACCCAAACAAAACCTCCTCTCCTTCTCTCTCTCTCTCCTCTCTCTCTCTCTAAATCTCTTTCTTTTCTCTTTTCTCTCTCCTCTCCCCTCTCTTTTTTCCTCTCTTTTTTCTCTCTCTCCTCTCTCTCTTTTCTCCCCTCTCCCCTCTTCTCTCTTTTCCTCTCTCCTCTCTCTAAATACACACACCCCAAACGCACGCACCCCCAACACGCACAAACACACACACCCCACCACACACACACACACACACCACACACACCACACACACAAACACCACACACAAAACACACACAAAACACACACAAACACAACGAAACACACACACACACACACACACAAAACAACCCCACAAAACACCCCAACCACGCACAACACACACACACCCCCAAAACACACAAAACCCCCACAAACACCCACACACCCCCAAAACCCACCCCCAAAACACACACACCCCCAACACCCCCAAAACCCAAAAACCACACACAACGCGCACGTGCGGTTAAAAATTACTAATACAGGTTTTAAAAATACTCACAAGCGAAACAACAAAGACCTGACCCCCTACGGTGCCTCTCAGGGGGGTACTTAAATCCCCCAAGGTACTAAACTCCACCAGGGGTTTTCCCCCAAAAATACTTGGGTCGAACTGGGCTTGTTTCATTGGGAGTCGGGGTGAGTTTTTCCACTACACTAGGGGAGGCATCCTATCAGTTTGAAAATGTACCTCTGGGGGAGTTTTACCTTTCGAAACTTGTGTGACGTATTTCGGTGCTAAATTATTTCCCTTTTTGTCGTTTTTCCCCGAGCGCTCGGGGCCTCTTTTCTTTTCAGAGTTTTTGGAGAAAAAGGCCTCTACTTATAGTCTGAACCACTGCAGTCCGGGAAGCTTGGATGCTCGTTAGTCCCCAAAACGTTGTTGAAATACACATTCATAAAAACAGAGAGGCCTAATATTTGACGATTCGACTTTTGTTCTTGATTTTTTTTAACGGGGAATTGGGGTTTTTGTTTGGAGTGTGGGGTTGTGTGTGTGTGTGTGGTGTGTGTGTGTGTTTGTGTGGTGTTTTGTGTGTTGTGTGTTGTGGGGTGGGGTGTGTGTGTGTGTGTGGGGTTGTGTGTGTTGTGTGTGTGGGGGGTGTGTGTGTGTGTGTGTGTGTGGGGTGTGTGTGTGGTGTGTTTGTTTTGTTGTTTGGTTGGTGTGGGGCGTGTTTTGTTTGTGTGTGTGTGTTTTGTTTGGGGTGTGTGTGTGGTGTGTGTGTGTGTGTGTGTGGGGTGTGTGTGGTGGGGGTGCGTTTGGTGGTGTGTGTGTGGTGTGGGTGTGTGGGGTTTTGGTGTGTGCCCTGTGTGTGTGGTGTGTGTGGGGTGTGGGTGGTGTGTGTGGGTGTGTGTGTGTGTGTGTGTTGTGTGTGGTGTGTGTGTGTGTGTGTGGTGTGTGGGTGGTGTGTTTGTGTGTGTTGTGTGTGTGTGTGTGGGGTGTGTGTGTGTGTGTGTGTGTGTGTGGTTGTGTGGGTGTGTGTGTGTGTGTGTGGGTGTGTGTGTGGTTGTGTGTTTTGTGTGGTTTGGGGTGTGTGTGTGTGGGGGGGGGGGGGTGGGGGGGGGGGGGGGGGGTGGTGTTTGTGGTTACGGTGTGTGTGTGTTTTGTGTGTGTGGGGTGTGTGGGGTGTGTGTTGTGGTGTGTGTGTGTGTGTGTGTGTTTGGTGTGTGTGTGTGCGTTTTTTGTGTGCGTGCTTTTTTGTGTGTGTGTGTGAGAGGAGAGAGAGGGGAGAGAGAGAGAGATAGAGAGTGTGTGTGTGTGTTTTTGTGGGGTGGTGTGTGTGTGTTTGTGTGTTTTGTGTGTGTGTGTGGGGGTGTGGTGTGTGTGGGGTACACACACAACACCTCTCTCTCCCCCTGCCCTCTCTCCCCCCCTTTTTCCCCCCCCCTCTCCCCTTCTCCCCCGCTTCCTCCCCCATCCCCCCCCTCCCCCCTGCTTCCCCCTTCCCTTTCTTTTCCTCTCTCTCTTCCCCCCCCCCCCTCTCTCTCTCTCCTCCCCATCTCTCCCCCTCTCTCTCTCTCTCTCTCACACAAAAAAAGGGAAACGCCCCCCAAAAAACACGCCACCCCCCAAAAAACACACCACCCCCACACACCCACACACACACACACACACACACACACACACAAAACCCACACACACACCACACCCCCCACACACACAACACCCCCACACACACACACCCCACACACCAAAAACACAACACACACACACACCCCACACCCACCCCAAAACCACACACCCCAAACAAACACCCCACACTGTTTTACCAAAAAAAACAACAAAAGGGCCCAAAATTCAGCTGTCGAAAGTTGCCTTCGCCCTTTTTTGGGCCTAAATTGCACAAGAGGAAGGATATACAGACACAAAGATCTGCCCCAAATTTGTCAGTGTGTTTTATTAAAGGGGACTTAACTCTGTCAGTGGTGGCTTTCCCACCTCGCTGCTTACTTCCGCTTCCTTTTTTTCAAATTTCGATGCATTCCCCAAAGTCTCTAAAAAGGAAAAAAAGGGAAGTTCCAGTGAAATCAAAAATTCTCCAGATTTTCTCTCTACTCTCTCTTCTTTTCTCGTCTCCTCTCTCCTCTCTCTGTCCCTCATCCCCTTGTCTCCTCTCTCTTTTCTGTTTTCATCTCTCTCTCTCTCCCACCACAACACGCACGCACGGACGCACGCACGCAGGGCCCCGCACGCAGGGCAGGGCACGCACGCACCCCACCACGCACGCACGAAACCAAACCCCACACCACACACACTTTAAAAAAAACTAACTACTCAGTCAGCCCAAAAGCCCTCAGGGCCCTTGAAAAGAAAGGAAAGCAAATAAATAAGTAAATCAAACAACAAAAAACGCCCAAAAAAAACGACAGCCTGTAACAACAAACCCCAGCGCTGCCCCTTTTTACCCGGATATTCCCCTGTTTTTTTGGTAAAAAAAAAAATTGGGCGTTTTTTTAACCCTCTTATCTGTTTAGATTTCGTTTTTGGCATTTGCGACCCGACAGTATTCCCGATAGGAAAAATTTTTGCAGCAACCAACAACAACAAAAAAACAGGAACGGCCTAAACAACAAAAAATTATCTACATTTTTTATTCCCATTTTTCCCCCCTAGTTGTTCTGTACAAAATTCTGGGAAATTTTGACTTCATCCTGAGGTTCTCTCCCCTTATTCCTCACAGAGGATGTCCCTTTCCGGTGGGTTATGTCCCTTATTTTACCCCAGCCAGTGAAGTTACCGGGGCGACCGGTTTTTGTTCTTGTACTTGTGTGACGTTTTACGAGCGCAAATTAAACTCCCTTGCGCGTTGATTCTCTCCCGTCCGTTTTCACGACGTCCGAATCCCAAAAATACATCTGGCTGATAATTTGTGAAAATTCGTGTAACCCGAGCCAAAAGGGCAGTAGCCTAAAAAGTTAATATTTAAATAATCTATAGAGAAAACGGGTTGAGCGACTGATAGAATCAAATCACAAGGG
>JABMCL010002586.1:735000-737500 GCA_018857735.1 Alviniconcha marisindica | reverse complement strand
ATCCTGAGGTTCTCTCTCCTTATTCCTGCACAGAGGATGTACCTCCGGTGGAGTTATGTACCTTATGTTTACCCGCATGCCAGGTGAGAGTTACCGTAGGCGACTCGGGTCCTTGTTCTTGTACTTGTGTGACGTTTTATCGAGCGCTAATTAACTCCCTTGCGCGTTGATTCTCTCCCTGTCCGTTTGACACGACGTCCGAATCCAAGAACTACATCTGGCTGATAATTTGTGAATTACGTGTAACACGAGCCAAAAGGTCAGTAGCCTGAAGAAGTAATATAATGTAGAATAATCTGATAGAGAATACGGCTTAGAGCGACTGAGTAGAATCAACTCACAAGGGAGTTAATCAGCGCCCGAAAGACGTCACACGAACACACCGACAAAGATCTCAATCGCCTACGGTATCTCTCACCTGGCATGAGAGTAAATACAAGGTACATAAACGGAGCGGAATATACAAAGACACTCCTGGTGAGCCGGTTCGGCCTAGCGGTAAGGAGTTAGGCTAGTAAGCGGAAGGACCTCGGTTCGAATCCGCTTCGGCTCTCCTTTCTCTTCAAAAATTGTGGTCTGTGGACACTGTCTTGTTTGTGATTTTGTCCCTCACAATTAATGAAGTATTAAAATGGCTCTTATCACTGCCAATCTTAATGCAGGAGTCATTCTGGTGGTGACAGTGTAGTGATAGGTATATAATCTCCCTCTTCCTTCCCCCCCCCCCCCCACCTCCTCCCTTCTCTCCGACCCTAATAAGCCTTAAAGTCTCTGTGGACGTTAAGCACCATGTTTACTTAACACTCCTAGCACCGCTTTCCGGCACATTCAGCCAAGAAGGAAGGCTTGGGGTTTGGTGATTATAGTTACCGTAGGCGATTTGGGTCTTTGTTTGACATGTTCATGCTACGTCTTCTTTCCGGTGCTAATTGACTTCCTTTGTTTGTTTTGACATGTTCATGCGACGTCTTCTTTCCAGTGCTAATTGACTTTCTTTCTTTTGTTTGACATGTTCATGCGACGTCTTCTTTCCAGTGCTAATTGACTTCCTTTGTTTGTTTGACATGTTCATGCGACGTCTTCTTTCCAGTGCTAATTGACTTCCTTTGTTTGTTTTGACATGTTCATGCTACGTCTTCTTTCCAGTGCTAATTGACTTCCTTTCTTTGTTTGACATGTTCATGCTACGTCTTCTTTCCAGTGCTAATTGACTTCCTTTGTTTGTTTTGACATGTTCATGCGACGTCTTCTTTCCAGTGCTAATTGACTTCCTTTGTTTGGACATGTTCATGCGACGTCTTCTTTCCAGTGCTAATTGACTTCCTTTGTTTGTTTTGACATGTTCATGCGACGTCTTCTTTCCAGTGCTAATTGACTTCCTTTGTTTGTTCGATGGTGTAAAATATTTCATATTTTCATAGTTCAATTAAAAAGATCGATTTCAGGAAGTTGATAAAGAACTGTCAAATCACTGACATTGTCAGTGAGCGACCGCTTTTGTTGGTCCACGTCTGTCAGGTTATCCTAGCTGTCTGCTGACTTCTGTTTGTGATTATTCTAATGACTTGCATACATATAAAAACAGAGAAATTCAAAGAAAGTAACAAGATGGCTTTATATATATATATATATATATAGAAAGATAGATAGATAGACAGATAGATAGATAGACAGACAGATAGACAGACAGACAGATAGATAGATAGATAGATAGATAGATAGATAGATAGATAGATAGATAGATAGATAGATAGACAGACAGATAGACAGACAGACAGATAGACAGACAGATAGATAGATATATGGCCTATGACTTTCGTGGTTCGAAGTGCGTTAAACATTGAAGATTCATTAAGTCAGTTTTTGCATGTTCGGAAATGCGCTGCTATCTTAATAGTCAAGCAGTCAAGCCGAGGTACCCAGAGAGTGTTCTCTGAGTTGATTAGCGACTGTTGTTTTCAGTAAACATGTTGGATTGAGAACCAGCGATCTCTCTCTCTCTCTCTCTCTCTCTCTCTCTCTCTCTCTCTCTCTCTCTCTCTCTCTCTCTCTCTCTCTCTCTCTCTCTCTCTCTCTCTCTCTCTCTCTCTCTCTTGTTATAACCTTTATACACAAACACAACTTCAGTGAACTGAAGCTTGTGTTGGAATGGAAGAATATACCAAGTTGCATCATTTTTATTTCACTTCTGGTGCAACCTTCAGACTAAAATGAAATACTCACCGACGTCAGCCTGGAACCGGTCAAGTTCGTCTGGATTCAAACTGTTGTCACCGTCAGCTAAAACAAAAAGAAGGTGTGAAAACAATGGCATTAATTTGACAGCTTGCTTGTACGATTGTATGCATGTTTCTTTGTCTGTTCATTGCTGTCTGACTTTGATTTTGCTCGCTCTGTCAGTCAGTCAGTCAGTCAGTCTGTCTGCCTGCCTGTCTGTCTGTCTGTTTCCCTGTCTGTTTCCTGTCTCTGTCTGCCCATCTGTCTGTCTGTCTGTCTGTCT
>JABMCL010002586.1:722500-732500 GCA_018857735.1 Alviniconcha marisindica | reverse complement strand
TCTCCAGCAGACAGCGCTCGCATGTGATTCTACATGAGTGAAATAGCTGCTGCTTTTTTTCTTTCTTTTTCTTTTTTTCTTCTTCTTCTTTTCTTTTTTATAGCGAGGTTTTTGAAGCGCTGGCATGGCTGGTGCTACATGAAACTGCTGCCGTCTCGACGCGTTGTACACCATACAACCATGCACCATGTCACTTCATGCAGAACCACATACGTAAGGTGCATGGGTGTTTAGCTGTAACCTGCCACCTGCACGTTTGGCTACAGCAGTAACACGGGGGTGGAACGGATACCGAAATAAGAGTCAGCACAGAAAGTTGACCCTGAAGAAGAAAATTCTCCCGCAGTTCCGCCTGCAGGGATTCGAACTCGCGATCTTTCAATTACGATTCCGGCGTTCTAACCACTGAGTTCTCTCTCGTCCGTCTCGCTCTTTATGCCTAATATAACGACATTCTCTGACGATGGTTCTCTCTTGTCCGTCTCGCTCTTTATGCCAATATAATCGACATTCTCTGACGATGGTTCTCTCTCGTCCGTCTCGCTCTTTATGCCTAATATAATCGACATTCTCTGACGATGGTTCTCTCTCGTCCGTCTCGCACTTTATGCATAATATGCGACATTCTCTGACGATGGTCTCTCTTGTCCGTCTCGCTCTTTATCCCTAATATAATCGACATTCTCTGACGAGGGTTTCTCCTCGTCCGTCTCCCCTTTTTATGCTAATATTCGCATTCTCTGACGAGGTTCTCTCTGCCCGTCTCGCTTTTTTCCCTAATAAAATCGACATTCTCTGACGAGGGTTTCTCCTGTCCGTCTCGCCTTTATCCCAAATATAATCGACATTCTCTGACGATGGTTCCTCTCGTCCGTCTCCCCTTTTTATCCCTAATTTTCGCATTCTCTGACATGGTTCTCTCTCGTCCGTCTCCCTTTTTATCCCTAATTTTCACACTCACGATGGTTCTCTCTTTTTCCGTCTCGCCTTTTTTCAAAATATGCACATTCTCGGGAAAGGGTTTCCTCTCTGTCCGTCTCGCCTTTATGCAAAAATGTAGCAAGTCTCTTTGTACGTTTTTTCAATAATCCCGCCCGGGTTTACGATCCTGAAATTCATTACTGTACGTTAGAACCCGGGAACCGGAGCAGACGACGCTTTTGTTTTGAAGCGCTGCGCGTGTTGCGTAACGCCACTGGCCTTCCACAGCCGACCGGCAATAGCCGCCGGGCCCGGCCATTTTCAAATCTGTTTACCCCTTAATATTTTGACCGCTTGTTTGTTTACCTCCTTTGTTCACCTAGCCCTTTTTTGCAAAGCCATGTGAATATAATTTGGCATTTTTAAAATTTTATTTAGTCTTATTTAGACGCAGGATCGAGTTTAATCAGTCCGATCCTCCTAGGCCCATTCTTTTTATAGCCGTCTTTGCATGGCGCATTTTCTGTGTATACTAGGAATAGTAGTGAATCGTTTTTTTTACTCGATGAAAGTAATTCTGTTCGATCGGGTGCTTTTTTTGTATGTATTTTGCAGCTATTCATGTTTATGTTTTTTTTGGGGTTAAAATTAACTTTTGGTATTGTGTACTGTAGAACTAATTATTTCTAGACTAAAATTACTTCACGCTTTTTCGACTAAAGAACGCGCCCCGGCGAAATTGCACCGTTTTTGTACTAGTCTTTGAGTGTGTCTTGCTTCCTTATAGAGCGTTGTATTGAAATTTTTATGTACCATTTTAACCGTGGGAGGTGCACTTTATTTTTTAAGTTTTATTGACAGTTATATTTGTACTTGTTTAGTTGTGATTTATTGTACGAATCTTTTTATAGAAGGGGCAAGCCCGCTTCCCACTCTTTTTGAAATTTTCTGTGTGGCATTTTGTTTATACGGTTTAAAAGGTTGTAACTTAGCTTTTATTTGTGTTTTTATGTTTTAATTAGTTTTTATTGTTGAGGGAAAATGTATTTGTGCGGGCCAAAGGGAAAAACAATTGTCCCCTTTTGTGGTCCAGAGGGGTGATTTCATTGTAGCGATAGGTGTGTTCTTGCGGCCCGCGCAGTTCTCTTTCTATGCGTGCGCGTGAGGTTTTGGGGTGCTGAAAAGTTGTCTGCGCTGTAGAATAAAGCCTGTTTGCCGTCGCCGCCTGCTGTGGTCTCCATTTTTGACTGACTCCGCTGCCTGTGTCCTGTCCTTCTACCACTCCACTCCATTGCACATAATATGCGACAAAATTGTCTGATGATGGCAGAACGATGTCAGGCGGAATTATAAATGAACATAGAGCCCATAAATGATATAAAGATGGTCCATATGGAGTGATAACACCCAAAGCCGCTTGATGTGTATAACCTACTTCTTTCTTGTTCCTTTTTGTTTAAAGTCTTTTCAGATAAGTGATATTAGACTGATCTTACAATTATCAAGATAATAACATATGTCAACAAGTTACACGAAAACAATAACAGTCCTCAAAACACCTTTTTTAAACATTCAGAACTTTCAATAAAAAAACCCCCCCAAAACACCACCACCACAACACCACACACAACACAACCCCCACCCCCACACACACCCACACACACACACACACACAAACACACACACACCCACACACCAATTTAAAGTACATATACACTGCATCATGTATACATATATGCGTACAAAAAACTACGTGACAGATTCGGCTCGCACACAGAAAGTACCTTTGATGTGCAAGTATTTCTCGGTGCGATGGCAACAAAACGTTTGTTTCTTCTTTTCTTTAGTCTTCGTGACACCGTACCAGCAATTCAGAATTTCTAGAGAAGGCTTACTTTTATACATGGCCGAAAAGGATATACAAAATCGCCTCTGGGCACAATTAGCCTTTTTATTTCCATTAAAACACATTTTATCAGGTTGACCTTTCTTTGTTTGTAAGAGATTGCTTGTTAAATCTACGGATGTTGTTTTTGATTGGCTGAAACTAAAGCATTCTGCGTAGGCGGGAATTTAAATATCTGAATTCACATAGTCATACTAGCCCCTCCCCTCCCCTCCCCCCTACCCTCCCCCCCCCCCCCCCCTCTCTCTCTCTCTCTCTCCTCTCTCTCTCTCTCTCTCTCCCCTTCTCTCTCGTCCTTTTCTCTCTCTCCATCTCTCTCTCTCTCTCGTCTCTTTTGGCCCCTCTATTTTTCATCTTTAAAAAATGTTTTTGGAAAATTGTAGCACACGGGGTTCCTTTGTTATTCCTTCAACATCTATTCCGTCTTCCGTCCACGTCTTCCCGTCCCCCTCCCCCCCCCCCCCCCCCCCCCCCCCACCAGCCCCACCACCAGCCCCACCCCCTACCACCTCACTGCTCCTCCACCTGCCCCCCTCCTCCCCCATCCACCTTCCCCTGTCTGTCTTCCCCAACATACACTGAAGTAGCATTAAGACAAAAGCAAGTCACCCTTGGGGGAAAAAAAGATGGCGGGGAACCAGTTGACGTTTCAGGTAATTGGCTACGTACCCCCGGGACTATTTTACGAAGCCTACTTATTGTCACTCCCTTCTCTTTCTCCTCTGTTTCTGTCTCTGTTTTTCTTCTCTGTTTTCTGTCTCTGTCTCCGTCTGTCTCTGGGCCCCAACCCCGACTCTCTCTCTCTCTCCTTTTCCATCTGTCTTCTCCCTTCCCTCCCTCTCCTCTTCTCTCTCTTTTCTCTTCTCTCTCTCTCTCCCCCTCTCCCCCTCTCCTCTCTCTCTCTCTCTCTCTCTCTTACACACACACACACACGCACGCAGCACGCGCACACATGCACCCACAGCACCCCGCACCGCCGCACACACACGCCCCACGCACGCACGCACCCCGCACGCACGCACGCACGCACGCACGCACGCACGCACGCACCGCACGCACGCACGGGACGCACGCACGCACGCACACACACACACACACACACACACACACACACACACACACACAAGGAAGTCTGCACCGAAGGTTAACTCTGGGAGTAAAATTCCTTGCCGCACCGGGGACTTGAACCATCTGAGCTATCCCGCCTCTGTTTCGATTTTCATTCCATATTTTACTCCCCCCTCCCCGTCACCACCACCCACCCTCCACTTACACACATCTGCACAATCGCCTTTTCTGGTGTCAACGAACTTCCAGAAAGAAAAGAAAAGAGCAACCAGAACGTACGTTTTTGTTTTGTTTTTTATCGGAATGCTATGTCTTTTAGCACTTACTCGGCAATTTAAAATGAAAATAAGAACAAGCAGGGTTTAATGATAAAACAATACTGTCAATTTAATTTATGAGAGACAGACAGAGACAGACAGACAGACAGACAGAGACAGATAGAGGGAAGAAAGAGACAGACAGATAGACAAGGCGGAGGAGGAGGCAGAGAGAGAGAGAGAAAAAGCAAAATTTTCGGGGATGAGGTGTGGGTGGAGAGAAAGAGTCGTAATAAAACTGTGAGTCAGTCGAGTATAAAATTGTTCACTTTCAAAGCGTGCATTATTATTTCTTCTTCTTCTTCAGTTAAGTCGGTGCGGCATTCAAGCGTACGGAATTATTAGGGCATTACCGCGTACTTTTTCCCTTTATTTTTCAGTTCCGGCCTACAGTCTCCGGTTTTGAAATTGTTTACTTTTAAAATAGCCAGACCATTATTCCGTTTCAGTCACGACGGCACGCACTGTGAACTAGATGCTGACTACAGCTAATAAAAGCTTAGGCCGACAAGAAGTGCTGTTTTTTTGTTGTTGGTTTTACATCGCAGTGTAGTTTGAAGTTGACCCGGCGTTATAGCTGAGCATCGAACTTAGCTTACATATTATTATGTCAACACCTTCAATGCTCATTTTGTGTTTTTGTGTCTGTTTCTTCTTCTTCTTCTTCTTCTTCTTCTTCTTCTTCTTCTTCTCTCTCTCTCTCTCTCTCGTCTCTCTTCTCTCCTTCAATAATCCCCACTGACGACAGCGACAACGCCATCCCTGCCGATGCCCCAAACCCCTCCGACCGATAAAAGTACAACATCCCTTTTCTCCACCACCACTGACACGACCACTGACTCTTCCACCCTCAACTCGGAACAATCAAAGCAGCTGTCTACAAACAAAACAGCGGCTGACAGCTCTGCCGACAGCGCCATACCTGACATCCGAGTGAACAGATCCAGACAGGTTCCTCCTTCATTGCGACTCCCTAAGGAAGGCAGCCTAGCTGCCCTCCTGATTGGTGACTCCAATCTGCGCCATGTGGACAGAAGAAGGCTGGACCAAAACGGCAAAATCCATGTCAGGACGGTTGGGGGAGCTACAGCCGGTGATTTCTCAGCTAGCCTGACCAACCAGTCACCCCGAGAGGACACTAGTCATGTTGTTGTCCACATTGGCACCAACGACTGCTGGGGCACTAACTATGACAAGCAGCTGGTCACTGTCAGTTTCCCGGGGCGCTAGCCAAGCAACTGGTGAGGGTCTTCCCCAAAGCTGCCATAGCCTTCACCTCCATTCTCCCTCTAAACAGTGGATATACACAAGCCATAGAAGACACCAACCAAATGCTAAGCAGCATGTGCTCTTCCTATGGCTTTGTATATCTGCTGGAGCCCACTTTCAGCGTGAAGCAACCCCGACATAAGCTGAAGCAGCTCTTCTCCGATGTGGTACATCTAAACCAAAGAGGACTGGCGATCCTTCTGAGGAGAATAATTTCCTTCCTTCCTCGTAGCCAGAGGCAACTGCCACACACAAAGTTAACACGCCAGCAAAGACCTGGGGGAGATAACGTTAAAAGTGCTTGTGATGCTGCTGAGTCGGACTCACGACGAACGCAAGATCCCCACAAGGACAGCTACAAGGTCAACCACAAAGATGGCCACCAGTCACATCAGCCTCACTACCGTGTCGATACCAACCGCACGAAATCGTCCACTGGCACAGCTGCTATCCACCGGCGATACCCAGGCGGCCCATCATTGCCGGACGGTGGTGCTGCTGTGACCCGCGGTTCTCATGACGGTTCACGCCTCGAGCCACCATACAGTGCCCCCCCCTCCCTCCCCCACCTGCCCAGTGGCCTCCCCTTGCTGGAGGCCCGCCGCCACATGAGCCACCAACCAGCGGCTGCCCACAGGACCGATGGCCACGACACCCTGCTAGCGGCATGTCCATGCGAACCGGGGAGAATCAGCAGAACCGGGAGTCGCAGTTGCGCCATCATGGCCTTTATGGCGGTCCTCACTGCATGACGCCGCCCAGGGGCCCCCCACCATTCCAGTGGCACCACTCCGGCGGCCCACCCGTGCCTCCCTTCCCCTGTCCCTTCCCCTGGCATTTCAACCCCTACAACCCATGGCCTCCGCATCATAGCTATGTCCAGCAGCCCCGATCCCAGTCTCAGTAAATGTTTGATCTTGTAGCGTAGCGTCCTCCAGGCTTATTTGAAGCTCATTGTTCCCCTTCTAAAAAGGTATAAAAGTGTTACTGTTCCCGTTCTAACAAGGTATACAAGCGTAACTGCGACGTCCAACATTTATTACAATAAAATTTACTGCGTAATAATAACGGATCTAGTCAGTGGGACCTTTTTATTTGTGTAAATTATCCTGGAAGTTCATTTTACGAACGTGTTTGTTCTATTGTCCTTTTGTTGCCCCTTTGCGTGTTTTGTTTTCGTTAATTTACGATTCTGTTGAATTTTGGTTTTGCGCTCTCTTTGTTAAACGTACGTTTTTCGAGTGTTATCGTTTTCTTTCTTTTTTCCGGTTTGCTCTTTTTTTATAATTTCCATCGTTTATTACAATGTTGCGCGAATGTGTACCATTTGTATAACAAGGTTCCTGATCTGTGTGTATTCCTTAGCCAGTCAACGCCTAACTATAACATTTTTGGTATCACAGAGTCACGACTAGACTCCAGAATTTCTGACCAGGATATTAACATTCCAAATTATTGTATTTCGAGAAAAGATTCACTTGTTATTGGACAACTGGTATTGCAGTATACATACAAACTCTATTGCTGACATTACACACGGCGTCAAGACCTTGAAAGTGACCTTGTTGAATGCATTTGGCTTGAACCAATTACAAGCGTTCCTAATATTTTTTTGTGTATTTTATACAGAAACCTTTCTGCTTCTTATGAATGGTTTGACAACTTTGTACAAATGATAGAAACATCCATACTGTTAAACCCCATGCGATATTCTTGAACTAGGAGATTTTAATATTTTTACTAAAGCACCTCTTCTGGGACTCTACTATTACGCTGCTAGGCTTAACACAACTTGTGAAATCACCTACTAGAATTACACAGACGTCTGCCACTCTTATTGACCATATATATACAAACAACCCAGACGTAATCACCGAGGTCATGTACCTGACCTGAGCATAAGTGACCATTGTCCCATCTCCTGTTCAAGATCGATTAAGCTTCCAAAATGTGAGCCCAAAACCCATTCATGTATATCATTTCGATCTTTCAAACATTTTAACAAGGGTGCCTTTTTCAATACCTGCACTGGGCCCCGTTCACTGAAGTCCTGAATTGTACTGATCCCGATAAAGCTTGGCGACATGGTACAATGTCTATCTCACTGTTGTCAACAGACATGCACCTTTAAAGCGCAAGCGGGTAAAACATCCAAAGTTACCACCATGGCTTAACAAAGACATCAAGGAAATAATGGCACACACAGAGACAAATTAAAGAGAGAAAAAATGTTTCCCTGAATACAAGAAATTAAGAAATAAAGTAAACAATCTTGTGAGAAAAGCCAAAAAAGAATACTTCCGAAAGCTCATAGAGCGTGATAACAATATAGCATCTGTGTGGCGGCTCTAAATGTGTTTACGAAAGGACATCGTTCTACTTCTGCCGACATCCCGAAAATCTAACTGCAAATGTGTTCAATAATCATTTCCTGTCTGTGTCAGATCATTAATAGAACCAAGAACAAATGTATATGAGTGCTCAAATCCTCTACATGATTTCTGCAAACAAAAAAATGGCGGGCAAGACCCATTTGTTATCCCATATCTCTCCGTTTCGGAACTAGGCAAATACATATCGAGGCTGGAAAACAAAAATCGTCTGGTCTGGATGGTATAAGCAACCAGCTACTAAAATTGTCATTGCCATACATAACAGATTCGCTTACATATGTTTTTAACTTATGCATTGAGAAAAACGTTTTTCCGTCTGAGTATGGTGTACCACAAGGTTCTGTTTTGGGACCTATTCTTTTTAGTCTCTTTATCAATGACCTTCCGTTACACGTGAAAGATAATTATCTGTTGATTGTGACATGCTGGCAAATGACACAACACTGCACTCATCTGGAAAAGATATTATGCAAATCAGAAGCAATATGCAAGACAGCTTAGATCAGGTATCCAATTGGTGTGATAATAATCATATGGTCATCAGTCCGATCAAGACCAAGTCTATGACAATCGCTACCAGACAGAAACACCAGTTGTCACCCTCACCACTCGATCTCGTTCTAAACGGGGCGAAAATTGATCAAGTGTCAGAATATCGTCTTCTAGGTATAACCATTGACAATAAACTTCGCTGGGACTCACATATTAATAATGTGTTAAAACAGTTTCAAGACGAGTTTTCCTTCTGTCGAAATTAAGGTACATCGTAGACATCGACACAAGAAAACTGTTCTTCAATGCCCACATTAAACCTCACATTGATTATGCGTCAGTCGTGTGGGACGATGTAGTGATGTTCTCAAAAGAGATTAAATTCTCTGCACAGAAGAGCTGTAAAGTTAATCTTTCCAGATACAACTCTAACTACTGACCAGAAATTAAAGGAGATGAGAATAATGAGCCTACAAAACAACTTGAATATAACAAAGGTTTGTTCATGTACAGGGTCCTTAGCAATGAGGCCCCAGAGTACATATCGAACCTGTACACACACACTCCCTCACGCTATTCCAATTCTAGGAACTATCACCTTAGTTTGCCTAGGCCAAGGATAGACATATTCAAAACAAGTATATCCTTCTCTGGTGCTTATCTATGGAACAACCTACCTCTGACAATCAGATCTTGTCAGTCACTCACCTCCTTCAAGCGTAAACTTCGTGCACATCTTGAAGTAGTTACATAGGATGGACTTTTGCATAATACTCCGCCCAATCCTTCCGACTGCTTGTGATAGTACCCCCCCCATTACTGTTCTTTATAAGATAAGCATTGACTGCTTCTTCTTTTTTCTTCTTCTTTTTTTCTTTCTCCAATACTGGTGTTGAATTGATCAGATGTTTTGCTGCCTTATTTAAAGGTTGTATGCTCATAATGTATAACTGAGTGATGTATGCATGTGTACATCTGGCGCTGTGAACACGCTATGTTTTGTGTGGAAATTCTCATGTATCAAATTTCACTCACTCATTCATGCCTGTATGTATATAAATTATGCCTGTATTTTATATTTACTCATCAGTAGCTTCGCAAGGACTAGTTGTTAGACGGGTTTTGACTGAACCTAACTACAATCCTTGTAAAATAAAGTTTTAGACTCGAGTTCCAGTTCTCTGTCTCTTTCAGACACAGCGAGAGAGACTGAGGTTTTTCAGTGATTGCCATTGCAATGACTGGTCATTTGAGACCTATTTTATACACCCATACAACTCCGCCCAGTCCTTCCGACTGCCTTCCGACCCACCCCCTCCAACCGTTCCCCGCCCCCACCCCCCTTCTCCTTTACTGTTCTTTATAAGATAAGCATTGACTGCTTCTGTTTTCTTTTCCGATACTAGCCATATGAACTGATCAGATGTTCTGCTGCTTCACTTGCTCATAA
Source organism: Alviniconcha marisindica (assembly GCA_018857735.1). NCBI lineage: Eukaryota > Metazoa > Mollusca > Gastropoda > Provannidae > Alviniconcha > Alviniconcha marisindica. Next base: position 722,684 of record JABMCL010002586.1, on the reverse strand, counting down.
TATGCTCATAATATGTAACTGAATGATGTATGGCATGTGTTCATCTGGCGCTGTGAGCACGCTATGTTTTGTGTGGAAATTCTAATGTGTAACGTTTCAATTACTCATTCATGCCTATATTATGTACATAAGTAATGCCTGTAATTTGATATCTATTTATCAGTAGCTTAGCAAGGACTAGTTG
>JABMCL010002586.1:697500-720000 GCA_018857735.1 Alviniconcha marisindica | reverse complement strand
AACTCTCTAAAACTATTTCAGTCTTATAAATGCACCAGGCGATGACAAAAAGTACCAAATTTAATCAAAATCTGTTGCCAGACCCACATTATATCATGGTTTAAACTCTTCCCACAGCATGGACACTTGTTTAAAAACAAAAAAACTAAAAAATTAAACAGTGACCATGTCTCCTACGAGTATGACTTTACCAAAAGCTGGGTAGGTTCCAAGGAACAAACTCTAGTTAAGGGAGGTGACGACCACATGAAAAGAAAGACAGGGGACGTGGAAGGGGGAAGGAGGAGGTGTGGGGTGGGGGTGGGGGGGGGAGAGCAAAGCACTGTGCCTACAGAGACTTTTGTATTAAAATATTCACCCCAAAAGCACATCACTCGTACATGTATGTAATGTACAAACATCACCAAAGTACTGCTGTTTTAGCGTTACCAGAGACAGTACATTGTCTGTTATCTGTCTCTGGTGTTACTACCGCTGTAACAATACTGGGTTACCCTGAGGCCAAGCTTAAAGAACCATATTATATATATATAATAAAAATTGTATAGAAAATTTATGCATTATTATTATTATATATCCATCCAATGGGATAAACACTCTAGTCAAGTACTGTAGTAGTTCCCAGTGATGAATATCATCCAATCTGGTGAGCTTTTTTAATGTGGTATTTCAGGTTGGTTGGGTTTCGGTATGTTTTTCCACACTGAAAGCAGGCCAACGGTCTGATGTCTGTGTGTGTCAGTGCATGTCGCTTCAAACTGTAGCGGTTGTAGAACTTCATTTCACACACGCTGCACGGGTAGCGTCTGTCCCCAACGTGGCGACGACGATGGATCATCAGGTTGGAGTGGGAGTTGAATCCTTTGCTGCAGGTTTCACAGTGGTACGGTTTAGCATTTGTGTGACTGTGTCTGTGATACGTCAGAGTTGTCTTCAGCGTGAAGGACTTTCCACAGAACTCGCACGTGTAGGCTTTTTCTTGGGAATGCGTCCTCGCGTGAACTTTCAGGGTCTTTTTCAGTTTGAATGCCTTGTTGCACATCTCACATTTATGAGGCCGCTTGTCCGTGTGTGTCACTAAATGGTTCTTGAACTTCTTAGATGAGACCAGCTTTCCGCAAACGGAGCACATAACAAAAGTGCTTTTAGTTTCTGATTTGGAAGTGGATGCTGTTACTTTTGGCGACAGTAGAAGTCTGCCGGTTTCAGTATAACTGTAATGTGCTGATGGATTTTTAGCACTCTCCTCTTCCTGTGACTGAGACGAGGAATCCCCGTGGTGATGCCGCTGCTCCGAGTCAGACTGAGCAGAGGGAGCCGGCAAATCGTCGGAATGTTTGCACACGGTGTGCTGCCTCAAGTGCAGCTTCAGCTTAAAGGTCTCTCCGCAGATGGAGCAGGAGTGAGGCCTCTCTGAGCTGTGCACGCTGTTCACGTGGTCGGACATGTGGATCCTCTGCTTGAAGCGCGAAGGACAGCGAGGGCAAGGGAACGGCCTGTCATCGGAGTGTTCCGAGACAGAGTGCTTAACCAGGCTCGACTGGGATTTGAAAATGTCTCCGCAAGCCAAGCACTTGTACGGCTCAACTTCTGGGGTGGGTTTCTGTATCAGATCTTTGTGATACCTTCTTGAGTGGCTCCTCAAATAACCCTTAAGTTTGAACTTTTCTCCGCAGATGGGACACTGGTGAGGTTTCTCCGAACTGTGCAGGCTGTTCATGTGATCATTCAAATGGCCTCGTTGTTTGAATCGAGCTGGGCAGTCAGGGCAATGGAAAGGTCTGCTGTCAAAATCAGATTTGGTGGAAACTTTCAGCTCTTCCTTCTGGTATTTATGGGGAAAGCGCACAGGATCAGGGATTTTTCGCAGCTGGGTAAACTGCTTTCTGTGAGCATACTTGATGTGGGCCTTGACAGAGAGAACGGTCTGGAACGCCTTGCTGCAGATGCCACACATGAAAGGTCTGACTTTGCCTGTGTCCTGCTCGTGGACAGACTTCTGATGAGCTTGCTGCACCTTGGGGGTTACAAACGACTCCCCACACACGCTGCAGAAGCTGTGGATTTCTCGCCAGTGGTCTGACAAGTACCGTGGTGCAGTGAACCCTGCACCGCAAGTGCCGCAGATAAACACATTTTTGTCTTGTCCGTCACAGGGGGTACCAGCCATAGCTGGATCCACTTTCAGCTTCCCCATTAAATTTGCGCCTCCGTCAGCGTTAACTTCAACTTTGACTTTGTGCTCCCCGCTATCACGAGTCTGAACCGCACGTGAGCTCCGATTCCTTGTGGAGTTTGTTCCGGGCATTCCCTCAGTCTCTCCTGCTGGTAGTGGCATCTCTCCAGACCCCAAATCTGGTCTTTGTGACTGGTCAGAGCCGGGACAGTCCCTCAAGGGGGCAAACGATACCACCAGATCAGCCTCAGAGTCACTCTGCGCATCAGACGGAGCAGCTTCTTCACCATCTTCACTCTCTGCATCCCGCTTCACCCTCTTCCTGAGGACTGCATTCCCATCTGAGCCAAGCGCTCCCTGTGTCTTCTGCGTTCCTGCATCTGCTGTGGTTTTCTGGGTGAGCTGGCGGTTTCTGAATCCGTAGCGGGGAGGGTGTATGCCAGCGGAACCCTCTGTTTCAGTTCTTCTGTGAGACTCAGACCTTGCGTTTTGTCTCTGGTTGTCAACAGGATGAGGCTGAGTCAGCTTGGCGGCCCTGCTGAGGGCAACACGGAAAAACACCTGGTGGGTTTCCACGTGCCCCGTCAGCTCAGGGTTGGTGTCGTAGCTCACTTTGCAATAGCCGCACTGGAACGGCTTGGTGAGAGAGTGTTCATAGACGTGGGTGACCAGCTCAATGTTGATGTCAAACATCACGCTGCAGAAGCCGCACTGGAAAGGCTTCTGATCTTCTGGTGATGGAAGCAATAGTGTAGATGACTGGCTGTCATTCTCTTCCTGCTTGGTGATGAAGGTGGTCTGCATTGCTCCAGGAGATGCTGAGGCCATGGCTTCAGGTGAATAGCTGAACATGTCACTGAAGAAGAAAAGATAAAACAGTTTGAAGGCAAATGCTGTCAACTCACTTTCAACTCAGGATACATTTCCTTTTTATTTTACTGTCCCCCTCCCCCCCCCCCCCCATCTTTTCCAAGCTCTCCTGGGACTGGGACTGTAACCCCTTCACTGCCATGATGTCACTTGAAAATGGCCAAAGAAAATGTGAAATTTGAAACCCTTAAGCCTTTCTGTTTTCTTTTTCGCAATGGCTTTCGCACTGGCTTTCGCAAGGACTTTCATTGAAACACATAGCATTAAAAGTAGATGTTACAGGACCAGAAAATATACTGTTTGCTGGCATGTCTGTGCATCTTTCGCAGTTTCAGCCTGGAAATTTTGCAGGTTGGGGCAGTGAAGGGGTTAAAATCAGCTGTTCACTGAAAATAGCTTGAGCATTCCATGTGATGCTTGCTACATTCTCAGATTCAGAATGTATAAGTTCAGAGATGCACAGTATGAAAATGCCAATATTATGTTTTTTTGCAGGAGCAATGCAGTTAACTCCCCTTAAAATGGTAACTGAAGTCACAGCTGATTGATGCAGGTTCCTGTGCTGCGTTCCCACAGAACAGGCTTGTTAACATCACTGACCGTTTTCTACTTGGTTGCACTTGCTGTAGAATGTATCATGTCCAAAACCATGACCAGCTTTTGACTTGCTTTCTAAAAGATGAATTAGAGAGACACGTTTTGAACTGATGTGAAAGAATTTGGTGTGTGATTTGTCCTACAGTTGATGAGATGATACGATCTAAGAAGCGAAAGAATTCTGTGTGTGTGTGTCCTGCAGTTGATGAGATGATACAATCTAAGAACTAAAATAATAACTACTGAAACTGAAAGTAAAATGTTCTTTGTCAAATTTTTGTATGACTATGAGTGTCTTCAAATTAATGTTTAAACAATTACAAAGTGTGAAGTTCAGTGGAGGTCATCGTCATACAATGCTTCAAACTAATGAATGACTTCACCTATAAATCTGCCCCCCCCCCCCCCCCCCCCCCCAAAAAAAACAACAACAACATGCAACCATTAACTAGCTTTTGCAGCCAGGTCTACAAATTACAATACACATAAATAGACATACTATAAATGTGGCTACCAGGTTTGTCCCACCAAGATGGTGATTGTGAGCAAGGGCAATTCTAGAATGAAGCAGCTCACCTATTCCCAAGCTAGTGTTCATTTTAGGAATTCCTACTTCACAAAGTTCAACTGCAGAATTGACCAAATTCCTACTTTGCTCAGAACATATTATCAACAGTATTGCAAATGTCCGGAAGCAGCAAAAACACTGCAATAAAAACACTAGCCTGGTAAACACTTGGGCAAAACTAAACCCAACATCCCAAGTGACTAGAGCTAACCTGAGTGCTATTCTTGTTCGTTCATTCAATGTTGCTTTACATCTACAGTGAGTGACTGTATGGACTATTAGTATTAAGTATTATGATTTGGGACTGCAAGCCCAGGACTTCCATTGTCTTGACTTTCACACAGCTCCAGAGCTCTGCCCTATTCTTGTAAACATGTTGCTTTATGTCCACAGAAGCAAGATGGCTTATTAGGGATGGGGAAAGAGGGGAGGGGAAAAGAGTGAGAGGCTTGTCCATGCACTCTGACCCACAAAAGACCAATGAGGCTGTGGACCACCGCCAGAACAACTATGTTAAGGTTGTGGGGACCTCGCCAGTGTGAAGCAGCTGGTGTGGTCCACTAATTGCTGTTTCAACTGTTGTGTGGAGCAGAGTCACAACGACAAAGTCCGTAGCACAGCTGCTGAAGAACAGCTGAAGCAAAAGGTTGTCCAGCTTTCTGAGCCCCGTTCCACCTCCCTGCTCTTGATCTCTCCTGGTCTCTCTTGAGGGTCCTGCGCCACCTCCCTCTCCTCTTGATCTCGCCTGGACCCGCAAATGATTGTCCAACTCTTCGTGAGAATCCAGCTCACCTCCCTCCTCTTGATCTCGCCTGGGCTCTCCTTAACTATTCAGTATTCTTGACGTTTACAACAGTTTACCTCAGTTTTTATACGAAGACCTTAAAATATGCACTTTAGGTGCAGGGTATGGCAGGCCCACATTCTGGATGTGATTCATCATGTTTTACTTCTGCAACACTGCAGCGATCTCTACGAGGTCATGAGGCATAAAAACGCTACCCATCGACATTTTTCTGTGGTATTCTTCTTGTCGTTTACTGCGTTGAGCTGCCGTTCGAACTCGTGTAGGAAGGGAGACAAGTTGCACAAGAGCGATTCGGGCGCAATACACGTACGTTTTAATTTCGCCTATGCGAGCAAATTTTCATGATGTCAAACATTTAAACGCCGTTTGATTATTTATCTATTTATTTTGTAATTAATTTAGTTGCACAGCGTAGGCTGATAGGCAATTACAGAGCGACCACATCATTCTCGCATTAAATGAATTGTCTCCCTTCGACGAGTTGAATATGGCCGAGGCAGCACTACGTACAGCAATTTAAGTTGTAAACAACAAGAATACCACTGAAGATTTCACTAAGTTTGCGTTTTCATGCCTAATGATCTTGTAGACATCGCAAGGGGTGTTCCAAAAGTAAATGACATCGAATCACATCCAGAATCCGGGCCTGCCATACCCTGCACCTAAAACGCATGTTTACCAATACCACTGAACTTGGGAACTTGGTCTTCCCGCAAAACATGATAGAATCTGACGTTGTTTCATGTAATTTTCCAACAGTGATCCACTTGTAAAGAGTAGCAGATGCATCATCCCACCATTGGTTGGCTGTTAAACCTAGCCCACAAACCTCAAATGATGCTTCGGAAAATCGATTTCTGCCCCATCGCTGTCGAAAGGTTGTCAAGTTAGACTTAAGAGTTATTTCCCCCAACAACAGGGGACTATACTCTCATCACGTTTTGTTTGTTTTTCCTCAAGTTTTGTGGTTTCTACCTCACACAAACAACGCGAATGAGACACAGGTAACCGAGACATTTATCAAAACAAACCGCAGTCTTCTGATTGACATTCTTCTTCTTGTGCTTTGGTATGGCAGCTAACTGTCATTGCCTTTCATCTTTTGGATCCCAGCTAGCTAAATAAATGTGAAGATTCTGCAGCACTTGAAAAAATGAACGGGGCATGTTTCACAATGGGGCGGTCGAAAGGGGCGTATGACTGTGGTAGATCTTCCAGATACTGAACGGGCTCTTGCAATCGTAGTGGGGCGCATTGGGCTCTTTTAAATTAATGATTTATGGACACACGCAACTGATTTGGAATGAACAATGTGTGAACAGCCTGCCTCAATGAACAATGTGTGAACAGTCTGCCTCTGCCGTCCGCCCCCAAACACTTATAACAGGAAGAGGAAGAGTAACTTACTGAATGAAGTGTCATAGTGTGTTTATGTGATTAATAGGGTTCACTTAGCTCTTGGTGTTTGTGTGTGTGTGTGTGTGTGCACGCGTGCGTGTGAGTGTGTGTGTGTGTGTGTGTGTGTGTGTGTGTGCATGCGCTCGAGCTTAGAATAGTCTCTAGGGAAAAGATTTTGTGCTTTACAAATGTTATTATTAACAGTTAGTTTTGGGATATTTAGCAAAACTGTTTTGTTGTTCTTTTGTACAACGGTGGTTGTCGTCCAAGAAGCCCCATTCTTATTCTTATTCTTCTTCTATATTGTGTCCAGCATCAACATTTTGAAGACTGACAATTGTAGTGCATCCTGTGTTATTTTGTTGTTTCCATAATTCACCAAACCTGGACATAGACTGCAGAATCTTTTATGCATATTTCTATAATTTTCTCATTTTGCATGATAGTGATACTGTTAATGTTATGATCTTAGGCTTGCTAGACTATTAAAATGGGCATTGTTAGACTATGCCAGTACAAAGTGGCATCACACAATAATAAAGAGTATGCTGGTGGGGGGAGGGGATAATAAACAACTCACGTATGGCTAGCAGACACATCCAAGGTTCCACTGTTTGTCTTGTGTACATAGTCATAACTGGTTAATGTCAGTCGATAGGATGCAGTGAGTGGGTTTTTAGTTTGTTTGTTTGTTTGTTTGTTTGTTTGTGTGTGTGTGTGTGTGTGTGTGTGTGTGTGTGTGTGTGTGTGTGTGTGTGTGTGTGTGTTGCTTAACATCCACAGAAATCACAAACTGAGTTTGCTTTGTCTTGAGATTTTAATGGCATTGGTATAGGGTGAGGTTGGTTGCTCTTGGCAGCAGCAGACAATAAAGATGGCATTCCATAACAGTACACACAGGGGACTTCAGTTTAGTCTCATCCAAAGGGTTTTTGTAGTCTGCACAGACTTTAACTCCAGAGAACTCTCAGGGTGGGCACAGAGCCTAGCATATATTATTATTAATGGTCAGCCATCCATGTTGTTACGATGCTTGATCGTGCTTAAGTTGGCTTCTGACTCAGAGAGCAAGTCCTCTCAATTTGTGACTTGAAGTTTTCTCATGTCAGTGATTAACTTCATTCAATGTGTTCTCTTCTTTTAATTATCCATGGATATATATATATATATAATGTATTTTTTTTACTGTCCTCAGTCTCACTTCTTTTTTTCTTTCTTCTCCCTCCTGCAGTGGAGGCTACAGAGACCACAGATCTTCCACCAAAGCATCAGCATGCCATCTTTTGACTGCCGCCTCCAGGTACTCTACAGCCAGCCATGTTTCTGTCACCCGTCCTGAGAGACCAGAACCTGTCCAACTCGGTCTCCACAGCGTGCTTTTGGACATCAGGACTGAGCAGGAGTCACCCATATCATCAATTAGTTCTCCAAGACATCTTCTTGGAAAGTGAGCGACGACACCAGCCCACTACTAGTACTATTCATTCACAACTTAAAAACGGTCGGCATCTGATGGAGTGACGTTCTGCTGAATGTTTCTGTGAAGTCTGTCCACATGTCTTCAAAGAATCTGAACAGAACAGAGCAACATTTCATTCTCACTTTGTGTGAATTTCAGGAGCAAAGTCAAAGCATGGCACAGAAGTCTTGCAAAAGAATTTTATTCAAGAAGGCCTGACACAATACTGAAACAAAACCAAAAAGACTTCAGGTGTTGACAAAGAAAGGAAAGGTGTGGATGCCATCCATGGATGACAAAGAGCTGCACATAAAAATTGAACCGGATGATGAGGCTGAAGCTGATCACGCCATTAAGCCAAAAGTGCACTCCTCTTGTGAAACGTGCAGCGGCTCAGAAAGTTCCACATGCTCAGAGAAACGATCATTGTTCCATGTGAAACGTCAACATGACTTTGAGATCAAGTTAGAAGATAAAGAAACCATGCCGGCAGCAGACGGTACATTGTTAAGCAGTACAAGCTCAGAGCTGACTGAAAGCATTGCGACGTGTGATCAGCCAGTCATCAGTGGCTGGATCAAACCAGACAGCTGCGACGGTCACACTGCTGCAGCAGCTGGGGTGGACTACAGCATGGATGTGGTCTTGCCTGCGGGATCTGATGTCCGGACAGAAGACTTGTGTGCCATTCTGGGGAAAGAAACTCTCACTGATGTTAATTGTGATGCTGACAGCCAGAATAGTTCTGCTTCATCAGGGAGGGCACCTGATGTGAACACTGGCCCACGTGAACCAGTTCTGGAGCAAAACAGAGATTTGGCTCCTATCGCAAACATAGACACAATGCCTACAGAACCCCATGACAATGTTGGCCAGGTTTATGAGTGTGACATTTGTCGGAAAGGTTTCAGGTTACGCCGATACATGAAGGATCATAAGAGAAAGGTTCACTCAAAACCTCTGCAAGTTTGGCCACCTGGAAGCAGCAAGCCATCATTTCCATGCACCTTGTGTTCTGAGTGGTTCGAACGGAAGACACATTTGATTAAACATGTCCGCGCTCTACATAGCGCTGAAGCACCGCATGAATGTTCCATATGCGGGGAGAGGTTTAAGATCCAGGCATATCTGAGGCAGCACGTTCAAAAACATATTGATGAGCGGCCATTCCACTGTGATCTTTGTCCATTTAGATTCAAACGTAAGCAACATTTGTTAGACCACATTGCCTGTGTGCACAAAATTGGTGCAACGCCCAAATCAGTACGCACTTCCAGCAACGAAAGGCCTTTCCCGTGCACTCTTTGTTCCAAAGAGTTCAAAGAGAAGAAGCACCTCAGAGACCACATGCGTGTTCTGCACAGCACTGAGTCACCCCATGAATGTTCCATTTGTGGGGAGAGATTTAGGATCCTGTCATACTTGAGACAGCATGCCCAAACACATGCTGATGAGAGGCCATTCCATTGCAGTCTCTGTCCTTCCAAGTTCAAACGGAAACAGCATTTGCTGGATCACACGGCCTGCGTGCACAAGGTCGGTGCAACAGCCAAGTCAGATCGTGCTTCTAGCGACGAAAGACCTTTCCCGTGCACGATCTGCTCCAAGCGGTTCAAAGAGAACAAGCATCTGAGAGTTCATGTTCGTATTGTGCACAGCACTGAAACGCCTTTTGAATGTTCCATTTGTGGCGAGAGATTTAAGATCCGATCATACCTGAGACGGCATAACCAGAAGCATATTGATGATAGACCATTCCACTGCAGTCACTGTCCTTCTAAATTTACACGAAAAATGCATATGCTGAACCATGTTGCTGTTGTGCATCGCACCGAAACGCCTTTTCAGTGCTCTGCCTGTGAGGAACAGTTTAAGATTAAGCGCCATCTGAGAAGGCACCTGTGCAAAGGACAGAATCCTGGCGACTTCTCTTCAGAAACATACCAGAAAGACAAAAGCAACACTGGCATAACAACAGTAAAGTTTACTTTCAAGAAACGCCAGTAACCTCGATAGCATGCTGCTGCTGGCGCATTAAGACCACTCACATTCAAATGGCGAAATGTCTACAACTCCTGAACTATCAGCATAATCAGGACTTTCCTTGTGAAATGCACCTGTATCCCTAAAATATGTCAGTAGACTTGAGCAGAAGAGTGTTGTTCGTCATGAGTAAACAAACATTTGATTTGAAGGTGCAGTCATGGATCTCAGAGGAGACCCTTTGTGTTTCTTTGCAGTGTCAAGCCAGTTTATGAAGTATGGGGCCTCACACCCACACTGTCAGTGTAGGGGCTGTGCAGTTGATCTGAGCAAAATACTGTGTATGCAGTGACTTGCGGGTGGAAGGGTACCCACTCATGTTCATATGCATGCCGATAGCTCTTGAACTGCCAGGACTTCTCTGATAGGAAAATGTATTCCTGAACAATGTAGTCACTGCTGTGAGCAGATGAAATATCTTTGTAAAATAAAATAAAAAGTATACAAACAGAAGTTTATACAGTGCCTACATTATGGGTGTGTGACTGTGATGATTCAGAGTTTGCAGTCAAGCTTATAAGTTATATAAGAAGATGGGTCCTTAGTGGGTCTTCTGTTAGTCTACTCTAACCAAGTGGTAAGGGTTATGTTATTCAAAGCAAGGAGTTTTGAAGAATACTGCATGCCCCCCAACTCCCTCTCCCCTACCAGCTCTTGGCCTGAGGATTCAGTTTGTAGTCAGCCCCCCCACCCCCCCCCCCCCCCCCCCCACCCCCCCCCCCCCCCTTCTGTATATAAGATGGGCCCTTGCAGACCCACAAGGTAAAGGTTATGTTATTCAGAGCAAAGCTAAAATATTTTGAAAATACTGTATTGAACACCCCCCCCCCCCCCACCCCTCCCACTTCCCCATGCACACCTCCATCTCTTTTCATACACCCTGTTCAAATCCCTTCAGTCTTCTTCAAAAAAACTGCTATTTGTCTGTCCATGGTATAAAAATTATAAAAATTAAAAATCAGTGTCATTGCACAGTCTGTCTGATTTCACTTGTTGACATCTTTTGTATGGAACTCTCTCCCGGCCCAAATTGTATGTGTCATCATTGCTTGCATCTTTTTCATCCAACCATAAACACAGTTCTTCCAATGTTCCATACTGCTTTCACATGACAGTATGAAGTTTAAGTGTGTGTGTGCATGCTTGCATGCGTGAGTGTGTGTGTGGGGGGGGGGGGGGGGGGGACATGCCAAGCTTCCTTTTCTAGGAAGGGAACAAAGGCCTGTAGTGTTAGGGGTGGTGGATTGACAAGTAGATTGCTAGATGGAGGTTCAGCTGCTGCAGTTGTTACCGCTGCATGCGAATGTGTGTTGTTGTATCGAGTTCATGGACAAGTTTTAGGTGTATAATCTGATGGGTCTTTTGGGCAAACTTTGAGTTATTACGTATGTAGTGTTATACGATGTCAAAGCTGTGTACTCTGTACTCTATTCATTTTTAAGTGACTTCATTTGTCCAAAACTGTCTTCTTGGTGCAATATTATCGGTTTCATTTCAGCCTTTCTGTGTACAGATATTTCACTCCGTCATCAATTGATGGAAGTAAAATACACATCAAGGGTACTGAGCCCAGTATTACTAGGGCACCATGCGTAAGATAGGTTATTGTTGTCACTGATCAAATTTAAATAAGATCTTTCAAGGTTTTCTTTGATACTGGGATGTGCATGTATTTCATTTGTAAGCAAAAGGTATGCTTGCTATGACTGTTAATGTAATGATGCACTTGCTTCAAGAATGTGCCTGGTGCAGTACTAGTAGTATAAACACTGGCAATATTTTTGTATGGGACATTTTTTTTAATTTATTTTTTGTATTAGTTAAAGCATACTTGGTGAATGATTATACAGTATATGCAATGTGTATGTTTTGTGTGTGTGCATGTATGTGTGTATATATGTGAGTGTGTTAATACAGGCTAAGAGTAAGAGATCATTCCACACACCACACACTCAAGCAATAAAGACTTGCCATCACCCCATCATTTTGGTTATGCTGAAAGTATCACTTCCTTTATTACAGATTAAAAGCAGTCTTTCTGAACTGAAATATGCAACTTCACACACAACCATGGCAATCATCTGTTGCATTTTGTGTAGCCTGCCACATGATTTCATATCCAATTTCAAGGGCAATAATCTGTGAATCAACAAAATGATTATCATACCTGAACACACACACTTGCAAGCATGCACCGATACACAAATGCAAAACCCTACAACCTGCAGTGAGACAACACTTAGTTTTTCATGGCTCAACCAGCACCACCATTATCCCAATGGATTACTATCTTCTTGCTTTCAACTACCTGCATATACAGGGGTAGAATTGTGAATGGATTCAGGAACAATTCTTGATGTTTAAAATGTGAAAATGAAAGTGAAAATGACTTGGTGATCATTAATTCTGTTCATTGCAGTTTGACTTCAAGTAATTGTACACACAAAACTACCAGATGAGATCAACTGATCATCCAGTTCATAAGTTTGTACGTGTGTACAAAGCTACTGATCATCCAGTTCATAAGTAAGTTTGTACATGTGTACAAAACTACCAGAGATCAACTGATCAATCAATTGATAAGCAAGTCTGTACATGTGTACGAAACTACCAGATGAGATCAACTGATCATCCAGTTCATAAGTAAGTTTGTACATGTGTACAAAACTACCAGATGAGATCAACTGATCATCCAGTTCATAAGCAAGTTTGTACATGTGTACAAAACTACCAGATGAGATCAACTGATCATCCAGTTCATAAGCAAGTTTGTACATGTGTACAAAACTACCAGATGGACATCAACTGATCATCCAGTTCATAAGCAAGTTTGTACATGTGTACAAAACTACCAGATGAGATCAACTGATCATCCAGTTCATAAGCAAGTTTGTACATGTGTACAAAACTACCAGATGCTATCAACTGATCATCCAGTTGATAAGCAAGTCTGCACAGAGGATATTGTGAATTTTATATTGTACTTCAAGGACTGCTATGGCTACCCTGTCCTGGCTTGGAAACCTCAACAGAAAAGGAACCAGCTAGTTTCAGTTCCATATGAGCGAAAACCTCTAACAAGTAACCTGGTGTTTACACAAGGTCAACCACTATGGTTATATCAGGGTGATACACATTTTGTCATTAACAATAAAAAATAAATAATAAAATGTGTACATGCTATGATACATATTGTGTGTGTGTATATATATATATATATATATATATATATATATATATATATATATCACACACACATACATACATACATACATACATACATACATACATACATACATACATACACTACATATATAATATATAAAGTGGCTAAAAAGCAAATACAACAAAACATTATTTCAGGGTTTTAATTTTTCGAAAAATATCAACCTCCATCAAAAAGTTAAAATCTTCTCTAACAAGAGAGGGATGGAGGCAAAAATACAAGATGGATCAAATGGTGAAATGACATGCACAGACTCTTGACTGCCAGCAAATACTGAATACCATGACCACAATTCCTATACCACTTTACAATGCTATCAAAGTACATAAAAACTGAAGAAATTAAACACAATCAAGAAAAAAATGGCATACTTCCAAGCACTGGACACGAAAACAACATAGCTCAATCAAAAGTAAATATAAATTATATATATATATATACCCTAGTTCTACATCTCATTTTCACTGTTCAACTGTTAACTTTAAGTGTTGTTCTGTAGCTTGAAAAAAGGTGATTACCCCAAAAATGTGAGTTTTGTCCTAACAAACGGCATTCTTTTTAACCTTTTACGGGTTTGGATCTAGAAGTAGAACAAGGAAGAAATTCCTAGCAGTAGGTAAAGCATGCATGCTGTTAGTGTTACATATTCTGAATCTGACCTATCCCAGACTCAAAATGGACACCCTTTGGCACCTCCAGGTTCTTAACAGAGGAGACCTTGATTTCTGCATTGGCAGTACCCCACTGCAGGGCAGGTACAACTTCTATAAGGGTGACTACAAAAATCAACAAGTTAAACAAACAAAAAACAAACAAATCTTAGCACTTCAACCAGTTTTTCGGAGGAACAATGATATGTCACAAAAAAACATAATCACAATACATACACATATAAATATTTTTTTATAAATCTGCAAACAATGCAAAAAAAACATAATCACAATACATCTTGTATAAAAAAAAATTTTTTTTTATAAATCGGCAAACAATGCTAGAAAATGATGTTGCTTTCAGACTGAAGTCATATATTGTTATGAGGCAGGTGTAAATTTGTACCACAGTTCAGGAGCTGTGTGAGAGTCGAGGTGGCCGTCCTGAGCTGTCCGTCCTAACAAACCTTCTGGTTTCCGTGGACGTAAAGCTATATTAAACCATGTTTCGGCATTGGTCACACACAGCTTGTCCCTAATATGTCAGCTGACATCTGAGGACATTAAGCAACACTACCTACCTACCTACCTGTAAATTTGTGTTACAAAAAATGACATTACAATAATATCATTATTAAGTCAGCTTCCAAATTTCCCATTTCACAAATTTTAGAATCAGGATTTCAAGAGTCAAATCATCACTGAGTTTGGTAAGACTTCCATTACACACTGCAGTGCAAATCATAAAAATGTTACGATGACCATTTTTTTTATCATTAAGCAAAGCCAAAGGTAACAAAAAAATATGTGGGTTATGACACTGTACAAAATAAATGAAGCTTACAATGCTGTAAACAGCTATCCCATCAAGTACAAGCTGTAAGTGTAAGTATGGTTGGTTGAAGTGTTGCTTTACGAAATCATGTCCACAGAAACTGTAGGTTTATTAGGGATGGGAGCCCAGGACGTTCATCTCGACTTTCAGCTTCACACAGCTCATGAGCTCTGGTGTAAGTATAATGGTACAAACCTTCATATGCATCATGCTAAAAAACATACCTGACTGGCAAGAAAACCTTATTAGCTCTGTTCATGCATAAATTAAGGAATAGAAATCAAATATCTAATCAGCAATGAATGACAAGCATAATTTTCAACAACAACAGACTTTCTTGCGAAAACTGGGGTCATTATTGTTCAACATCTTAATTACCACAACTTTACCTTATTTTGGCAAGCTGGTCAAAAGAAGGGGCATGGACTCTAAGCACCAAAAGTGCTGAAAACAAACTGCCCCATGCACCGGTAATTCAAAAAGGCAGCCATGCCAATTTTTACCAAGCCGTTGGGCTGAATCATTGTTCCACACTACACCAACACTTCAAGAAAAGAGTTGTGTGTGGCAGTGGTAATCAGATTGCTTTCTGGAGCTGGAGTTAACAAAGGGGGAGAAGTAAGTAAGTAAACATGGTGCTTAACATCCACAGAAACCATGAGGCTTATTAGGGACAGGGAGAAGGGGAGGAAGGGGGTATGGAGGTGGGGGGGGGGGGGGGGGGGGGAGGGGGAAGGGGGGGGGGGGATTATATATCTATCCCTACACTGACACCACCAGAATGATTCTTGCATTAAGGTGGACAGCGATCAAAGCCATTTTAATGTTTCAAAGTTGTGGTCTGTGGACACTGTCTTGTTGACTTTGTCCCTCACAAGAGAATGGAAAGCTGAAGCAGATTCGAACCGAGGTCCTTCTGCTTACCAGCTTACCGCTAGGCCAAACCAGCTCGCAGGGGGAGAAGACACTGTGACACTCTAAAATGCCAAAAGCCAGTATAGAGTTGAGCTGAGTCAATACCAAAGAAAACATGTTCAGGCTTTGTCTCCCATCCCCTCTCCTTCTCAAACGTATCTTATACACACATATATATATACTGCACTTCTCACAGCCCAGGAGAGAGGAAGAGCAGGGAGATGGAGCTGGGCTCCGTAGCTGGATGGATTGTCTTGCTGCAGGGTTGTTCCTCAACAGTTGCTTTTCAGACACTTTGTTCTGTGCAGCTGTTGAAACAGCAAGTAGCGAAGTACGCAAACTGCTTCACACTGGCGGGGTCCCCACCTCCTTAACATTTATTGTTCTGGCGGTGGCTGACGCTCTCTTCAGTTTTTACAGGTTGGAGAACTTGGTCAAGCTATTCATCCATCATTCAGGCTACAAAGAATCTGCCTCAGACTAAAGTTGCGTCATTTCAGTGCTATTCTGTCCATCGTCTGCTAAGCTGGGTTCACTTTTCCACCACTTTTTGTGCTGGTCGTGGCCAAAGCCTTCATCATAGTTCCCCTTGGTGGTGAACAGCTGCTTGTAGTGGCTGGCGCAAAACATCACGCTCTTGTTAATAGCAAACGTTTTGGGCCTGCCAAAACTCATTTCTGTACCTTGTTATAATGTTAACACAGCCACCAGACAACCACAGTGCCACTACAGAGGTGGGTGCGAATGCTCCAGATGATACTTCAGACTGCTACTGCTTCGGTAGGTTTTTCCACATTGGCGACAAGACAATGTTCGAAGATCTGTGTGAGTCAAGGTATGTTTTTTCATATTGCTGTGCGCGTAAAATCTTTTTCCGCAAGTGCTGCACGAGTAGCATTTGTTTCCAGCATGACGCCGAAGGTGGACTGTTAAACCTGAGTGGGCATTGAATCCTTTGTGGCACACTTTACAGTGGTAGGGTTTAGCATTGGTGTGCGTGTTTCTGTGATACGTCAGAGTGTTCTTTTTTATGAACGACTTGCCACAGACATCACAAGTGAAGAGTCTCTCCTCGGCGTGTACTCTTGTATGAAGCATCAGACTGTGTGTTGTTGAGAACATTTTGCTGCACAGGTTACATTTATGGGGCTTAACCTTTAGATGGACGATGTTGATGTGATGACGCGCGTAATTTAAGCTTGCAAAACACTTTCCACAAAAATGGCACACGTTGGACATATCTTCCACCTGGGAGGGGGACTGGGAGATTCCACGAGACTGGCATACTTTTGTACTTCCTGACCTTTCTGGAGATTTTTTGACACGATTTCTAGAGATGCCAGTTCCTGCGGCTGAGTGTTGTCTGAAAAGGTGCGTCTTCAAGCGTTTCTTTGTCTTAAAGCTCTCTTTACACACGGAGCATTGAAACGGCCTTGCGGAGCTGTGCTGGGAGTTCACATGGTTACACAGCCTAGATGTGGTTGCGAATCGCCATGGGCAGTGAGGGCAACAGAAAATCCTGTCACTGCCGTGTGCAGTCTTAGAGTGTTTTCTCAAAGCTCTCTGGAAAATGAACACCTGAGGACAGTCAGGACACTTGTACTCCACAGTCTCCTTCTGAAGCCTAGGTCGATCTGAAACGTCCTTCGAACCCACAAACAGGACAGTACCAGACTCAGGGGGGCCAGATTTATGCTGCATGGGGTTTGGGTAACCACCATCGTGTGCTTGCGACAGACTTTTCTGAAGGGCAGCAACAGAGCCAGACGCCACCATCGCAGAGTCCGACGGAATTTGCACGAAAGCTCTGCGTGCCCGGGGACCTTGCAGAGTATTACCCATGGCTGCAGAATTTGAAGAAAGCTGACCATCAGCTCCTTGGGTCTGGCCACCTGGAGCACTAGCAACAAACTGCAAGATTGTGCTGGTAGAATCAGAAAAGACTGGAGCAAAAGCTCCCTGCACTGGGTCATCTTCCTGCGTAGTTTCAGATACAGAGACTGTAGTCACACAATTTCCAGGAAGCTGAGCAGCTGTCTGCACCGGGGCATCGTGATCGGTGGCAACAGAGTCCAGCCTTTGCTCTTCAACTTGCAGTGAAGTGACAGAGTCTGTGGTTGCAGAATCTGAAGAATTCATTTGCACCAGGCAGTCCTGTTGCAGAATCCCAACAGATACTGCCTCTGACTCTGAAGAGCCTTCAAGTTCGAAGCAAGACCACTCGCTGCTGTCATGCTTTCGAAAATGATACTGCAGCTGATGCCTAGTTTCAAAGTTCTCTCCACATGCTGGGCACTGGTATGGTCTCTTTCTTCTGTGCAAATCATTTACGTGGTCATTCAACTGGCAGCGGTAACTGAATGTTGCGGAACAGTCTTTACAGCAGAATGTCCTGCTGTTATTCTGAGTCTTGGAGGAACTCTGACTGTCAGAAGCTGCTGTCTGATCGGGATGATGAGTGGGTCCAGAAGCAGATGAAAAAGTATCACTTGACTGGTCATCCTGTTTCCTGTGGGTAAATCGAATATGGTCAAGGAGATATCTAGCAATATGAGAACATGCCCCGCAAACAGCGCACAGGAAAGGTCTATCTGAGCCCACGTCTCGACAATGGACTAATTTGACGTGATTGCACAGCTTACGGGGGGCAAAAAAACCTCTTATCACAAAATTTGCATGTACCATGTTCAGATGCCCAGTGGTCTGACAAATGTCTTGCAGAGAAAAAACAGGTACCGCAAACACCACAGACCAAGACTTGCTCCTTCTGTTCTTCAGCATCTTCCATCTTGCGATCTTCTCCAATCTGTTCAGGAGTTTCATCTGCTGAATAATTTGTTACTGTATCTGATGTCCCCAACAATGGTTTTTGCTTCTCCTCTGTAATAAGTTCAGTGCCTTTGTTAGCATCTGTGCAAGAAAGAGCATTTCTGCAATATGGATGACGTATGCAACCAGAACGCAACTTGGCAGGTCGTTTGTTGTGCACTAATCGAATATGGTCACATATATAGGAAGCAATCTTAAAGCCTGCCCCGCAAACAGCACACAAGAAAGGCCTCACAAAGATCTCATCTTGCCCATGAACTGAGGTGAGATGGCTGCATAGTGTTCGCGGCTCCTTGAAGGTGTCGCCACAAAAGTTGCAGGTATCGTGCTCCGATTTCCAATGAGCCGACAACTGTTTTGCCGCATGAAAACGTGCATCACATACACTGCAGGCCAAGAAATGTTCCGGCTCTTCCTTCTGCTTCTCCCAAGGTTTCCTGCAGATTTCTCCTGGAGGTTTGCCTTCTGAGTCTGAAGATGGGTCTCTATGCACAGCGTGCAGTGGCTCCGAAGAACACTGTTCAAGGTCTTGCCTCTCCTCCTTGGCAACTTCATTTTCAGCATGTTCCTGCTTAATACCTGTGTGATGAGCACCCCTGGGAGTAGGACTAGGAGTCATCTGCAAGTCTTCCGATTCTTTTCCAAGAGCCTCCCCCATGGAGGAGAGTTCTACCGCATTCACTGTCCTCGGTGAACAGTCTTGCTGCTTCTGCTCAACAGGGACCTCATTTTCTGCAGCAGCCTTTTCAGCACGCGGGGGACACCTTCGAGTACACTGCAACTGGCCATCCTCCTTGATGTGCACCATGCGGATATGGACACTGACATAGCCAGCCACCCTGAAACCTCTCCCACAAAGAGCACACAGGAAAGGCCTGTCAAAGCTACTGTCTTGTCCATGAACCAATCGGATGTGCTTGCACAGTTTGGGGGGCTCAAGGAAACTTTCACCACAGTAGTTGCAGGCGTTGTGCCAAGATATCCAATGAGCTGACAAAGATTTTGGGGCGCAAAAGCGCATATCACAACCACTGCAGACGAGCAACTGTTCCGTCAGCTTCCCGCGGGACACTTTTGAAACCTGGGCCACAGTTTCACCTCCTGGAGATGGTTCTACACACGCAGCACATGGCGTATCAGCTGGAGGCTGTTCTGTCGTTTCCTGTCTCTCTCGCATGAAGACTTTACGTTCAGCAGCCCCTGGCTCAGTGTTTGTGTGACAAGGGTGACCAGCACACCTGGGGGTATGATCTGACGGTGAGTCTTCTGAAATGCTTCCAAGACTTCTGCCTACTGCAGGAGCTTCCACCACATCTGACGTCTCCAGTGAAAATTCCTGCTTCAGCTGCTTGATGTGGATTGCTTCACTCTGAGCAGCATCCTTCGGGGCATCTGCAGAATAAGGAGGAGGAGGAGGGCACCTACCAGCATAATGCAAGTGGCCACCCTCTGCATGGACTATGCGCACATGGTCGCTGACAGACTTTGCCAAGTCAAAGCCTACCCCACAAAGAGCACACAAGAAAGGCCTGTCATGACTATTGTCTAGGCCATGAGCCAATTTGAGATGATTGCTCAGCTTAGGGGGGTCTGAACAAGTCTCACCGCAGAGGCTGCAAGTTCTGTGTTGAGACACCCAGTGAGCTGACAAATGCTGTGGAGCATGAAAACGCAAATCACACACGCCGCAGGCCAAGATATTTTCCTTCTGTCTTTCAGTGTCAGCATTTTCCGTCAGATTGTTTTCTGACACTCGCTCAAGACCTCCAACAGCTGTGTTGACTTCTAAATTGTTTGGTGTACCCAGAGAAGATTCTTGCCTCTCCAGCAGGACATCCCTAACAGTAGCATCCCCTTCAGTTCTGTTTGATCTGCCATCATCCGGGGCAACGATTGTTACTGACGTTTCTTCTGGATTATTTCCTGCTGGCACAACTCTGAGCTGAGCTGCTTCTGACTGTTTCTCTGAAAGGATTGGACCCTTCATGCAGGCAGGTGGTGGTGCACCACAAGCACCATCCCTCTGCTCACCGCTCACAGTACTCGCTACATCATCAGCATCTGCATCAAAATCACGACACTGATCATCTCTCTCATCATCTAAAATGTCTTCTACTGTCATTTCCAGGGTAGCATGCGATCTAGTTTGATCCATTTCCTTGCAACTATCAGAAGTTGTTACAGCCAGTTCAGAGTTTAGGGGGGAAGCCTCAGACTTGTCAGCAGCTTTTGAAAGCCCCTTGCTTTCCACATCTGACTGGGCGATGGAAGACGTCATCTCTTCCTGTAGCTGCTGGTCCTTTCTGGGTGCCGCATCACCCGCCAGACTGGAGTGGGCTCTCTCCAGAGATGAGATGCGCTTGCCTGCTTTTCTGTCAGATGAACCGCAGCCATCGCTCTCTCCAAGCTGGCCACTGGGGCCTAGCTGAATCACTCCAGTGGCCGTCAGTGCCGCTGCGGGAACGCAGATGAAGAGTTTGTGCGTCTCTACATGCACCTTCAATTCTGCATTTTTATCGTAGCTCACTTTGCAGTAGCCACACTGAAAGGGCTTAGTTTGGGAGTGGGCCTGCACGTGGCCAACCAGCTGCATGTTGATGCTGAAAGAAATGCTGCAGAGACCGCACTGGAAAGGTTTCTGGTCTTTCTGTATTGGAAACATTGCAACAGGTGCTTTTCCAGTCGATGGAAACTGGACACAGAGATTGCGCCCACCGCCTGGAGATGATGAAGCCATGTTGTCGGAGGTTCGCGGGGAAAGTACTGCACCTTTAGTTCAAAAGAGATAAGAAAAAGCGTCAAGACTCAATGAGATTGAAAAAAAAGGAGAGAGAGAATGAGTGTGTGGTGTGGGTGTGGGTGTGGGCGTGCATGTGTGTGGGTGCACAAATATGTGTATGTGTGTATGCATGCATGTGTGCACATGTGTGCATGTGTGTGTGTGTGTGAATGTGTGTGTGTGTGTGTGTGTGTGTGTGTGTGTGTGTGTGTGTGTGTGTGTGACTGAGTGCATAAGTGCACGTACATGTGTGCGTCTGTGTCACTGTGAGTCCATTAGAAACCCCTTTAACTACAATGAACAGAATAGTAGTCCAGTGCAATTCTCCTGAATGTTTTAGCAATTTTGAAGAAGCAGTCACGACCAGTACCTCATAAACTTTGAAAAGTACTACAGTCATTAAACCCATTTGCAAAAGTTTATGACTAGACATTATTTTCAAGCCTTCTAAATCTAATGCTATGAGTATGACATCAGATTATTTAATTTCATGTTTTTGTTGCATCATCCAATTTGGGTTGAAGAAGAATATATATATATATATATATATATATATATATATATATATATATATATATATATATATATAATAAGGAAAGAAAGAGGACGTTTTAGAGAGCATGTAAGAGAAAAAACAATACAAAAACAAACAAACAAAAACAAAAACAAACAACAACAAAATGCAAACAAAACAAACAAAAACAAACAAAACTTTTAGCTCTCATCACTTTTCAAATTGTGTTGTATTATCATGCTTTTGGTAAAACAAATTTACATAATTTGGTATGAAGGCCAAAAATCAATTTTGTCAAAATATTTTTTAAATCATGTCTGGTATTAAACTTTTGCAAATGACTGTACCTGCATCTGACATAAATTTCCCTTAACCATTGACTGGCATGTAAGTAAGTAAGTTGGTGTTTTACGCCCAGTCAACCATTACGGTTATATCAGGGTGAAATCGACTGGCACAACAGTCTAACACTGATCAAATGCCACATAACAATGCTCAATGCTGGTGGGTGTGTAGGGGTGAACGGGTGGGGAGGAGGGATGCGCACATGTAAACAGTGCCCTAGACATGACTGTGCATGTGCGATGCTGTATGTCATGAATAGAAGCTGCATCCTTTAGTGCTACTTAACATTCCAGTTTTATTGTTGTTGTTGTTTTGTTTGTTTTTACCTTTATTTAAACAAAGAAAAAAAAGAAGACATTCATCAAAAGATTTCCTTAAGTTTCACAGATTTTCAATCAAAAAATCTTTCCAATGTCCAAAGAACCTGTCCTGAAGCAGGTTCCTCAAAGTTGTAGACTTGTATGCTGTATGCAAAGTCTCACTTGATA
>JABMCL010002586.1:665000-692500 GCA_018857735.1 Alviniconcha marisindica | reverse complement strand
GAGAGAGAGAGAGAGAGAGAGACAGAGAGAGACAGAGACAGAGAGACAGAGACAGAGAGAGACAGAGAGAGAGACGGAGACAGACAGAGACAGAGATGGGCACAGAGGCAGGCCGATACACACGAACAGATAAACCGAGAGAGAGAGGGACAGAGACAGAGACAGACAGAGAGACTGGAAAGCATACGACCAAACGAAAAACAAGAGATCAATCAGTAAAGAAAATCTCCATCGATGTAAGCTGAACAAGAGTTTATTGCAGTAGGTACCAAATTGTGTACAAAAATGCCCTTGAACCACACACTGCGGACAAGAGCCAACGTTGACGTCAGTCAAAAAACTGGAAGTTTCTCCTGCGTTACACAATGTACACAAAAACTCCATTCACCGCCGTCTTAACGGCTTCCCCTCTTTTACGCGTTCTCGGTAAACGCTGGAGTCGAAACTTTCAAGTTATGCACTGAAACAGCTGAAGGAAGAGAAAAATACCATTGCGTTGATTCGACCGGTCCACCTTTCTTGTTACGAGTGATTTAGACTCGGTTTCGTAGAACAACGTCTTCAAAATCTCAGAGCGTGTCTATGATGATCGTTGTACGTGGGATGCTTACCAACATCTAACCCATTTTGACCTTCTTCTCTTGCGGGCAGCTTTTATACTTTCCTTCTAAGACATCCGTAAACAAAGAAACAAATACAGAAAATGAAAATGTTCCACTGATACAACTTATCAACTGGTTGTGACGAAACCGGAAAAAAAAAAGCAAAAAAAAAAGCACTGATATTTAAATCAATGGAAAGGTGGTTGGATACAATACGCGAGAACTAATAATTATGAAGATGGTGGAAACAAATTAATAATAATTAACTGGTTAAACGTTTCTGTCAAACGACCGTACACAATGAACAGAGCACCTTAAACTGAAAATACTTTGATCGTCAGGACTTTTTCCCCCTCGCTTTCATTCAAGCCAAATACACGTGCAGCAAAAGCAAAATCGCACATACAGCTACAAAGACAACTGAACAAAATAAATCGTACAAAAATAAAACTGAGTAGATGTAGCATTTGTCACAGGAGTATATAAACTGCTCACAAATATTTAGCTTTAAAAAACAACAACACGGTTACAAAAAAAAAAAAAGGCATATTAATATAAAAGCGAACAAAAAAAAGGGGGGGGGGAGGGGTGGGGGCTCTAAGCATGGCAGTTAACCAACCAGACAAAAAACTCAAAACGTTGCGCTTTAATACACAGATTTACAGTCAAACTGTACATGACATATCGTCGGTATTACAAATCTACGAATGCGCATTTGTACAGGATCCTCTCCACCCATTCAAAAAAAAACAAAAAACACGCATCTACAAACACAAACGAAAAAATAAAAATCGCGAAATACACAAGAGGAAAAGTTTTCAGATGGTACACTTTGCTACCGTGCACAAAGATATAGTCTTCTACATTTGTTCATTTTGGCTATATGTTCCCGTCGTAACTCCACGGACAATCACAGCTGTCAAAGAAATACATACAATGCTGTTGGAAGTTAAGTAACTGCCCTTCTTACAGCTGAGCCAATCGAACTGCAGATTGCAGCTCATCTGCATATGCATGCCAATCCAGAACCAATGAAATACTGGTGTAGCTGTCATTACGCGTTGAGCAGCCAATGAAACCGAAAGTTATTCATAAACAGTACATCTAACTAGTAGAAGATACAACTCTAGCGGAGCCACACAATTATCAGCCTACCAGTCGAGTCGTATTTCTTGCATTATATATATATATATATTTTTTTAAATATGTGCTGTAGTGGCGGCGCTGTGCGTGTCTCACAGTGCGTGCGCGCGCGTGAGGGCGTGCGTGTGGGCGTGTGCGGGCGTGTATACGCACGCGCGCGCGCGCGCGCTGTTGTGTTGAAGGAGAGCACGAGTAATCGGTCCGTTAAAAATAAAATAAAATAAAATCCAAAAGATTTGAAGACAGCGTTTGACTGTAACAACCAACCACCCTGACTTTTGTAATGACTGTCATCAGCTTTGGTTGCATAGCTGGTCCTGATCTTATACAGTTCGATAAAGGACAACTAAAAAAAACTGTGCATGAATACACAAAATGACGACGATAAACTGTAATGCTTTGAACACATTTACTACTCGTTTCTTTCTGGAACACAGCTTACAGAACGTAATTATACTTCACACGTTATAACACGAGTTGAATACTTTAGAAAGTCATTCGTTTTCTCTCTTAAACTGGAAGAACGTTTTTGGTTGTGCAACATCGGCAAGACATTCAAATCTGCATGAATATTATGGAACGACCATTCGTTGAAAGCATTTTTTAAATATTTTTTAAACGTGTGGCGGATGATGAATGATGTAAAAACAGAAGCTGCTCGTGCGAATACACACACGTCTGGCTACAGATGCTATGTTCACCTTACTTTCTGAAAAAAGAAACCAATACAGTCACGTGCAAGTTTTGCTGAAGTATTATTATGGTATGGAAGAAGCTATTATGGCAGGTCACCTTGATCGAATCTGGACAGGGAATTGAAAAAGAAGAAGAGAAAACGATACACAGCAATAGATGCTTAACAAAGTTGCTCTAATAAAACACAAAAGAAAGAATTATGCACTTTTCATATTGTTCATTTCTTCACCATTGGTCAACCGACAGTAGTACTGATTACCTTCAAATCTGCGCAGTTATTTGAGCAAAAAGACATAATTCATATTTGATATTTCTCCTTCGGTCGATGATACGTGTAGATACACGATTAATGACGACTACCAATAAATAATTGTACACAGCTGTACACGCACAGGGAAAAAATCATTTTAAAAACGACAAAGCAAGACTGGCTACTCTAATGTCAACGTACACAGAGAAATATAGAGAAAACCCCTTCAAGTGTATAATATATATATACATATCAACAAAAATTGCCAAAATAATCGTCCACGTTTTTTTTACTTCGCTCAAAGCCAATCCACGTTATGAACTTCTCCCAAACCGTTTTGTGTGTGTCCCTTTAACCTTTAACCCCCCCCCCCCCCCCCCCTCCGCCCCCCCAAAAATGTGGGGTGTTCAGGGAAAAAAAGAAGAAGGAACCAATTCAAACACTGCACTTAACACTAAAATCAAGCTAAGCCAAACGCGATGTCCTTCTTCCAGGAACACAGGCACTTTAAACTGACTAACAACAGCAGATTAGATCTCCCTTTTAATATACCTCAGTGAAGTTGAAAACAACATCCAGCCTTCTCCCAACTCAAAAATCTTACTTCCAGTTAGATTTTCCACACACGGTATGCTTCATCTTTTCCAGTGAATATAACCAGTCTCCTCCGCAATTTGTACAGAAGACGGGGGGAAAAAAGGAGAGAGAAAAAAGGGCATACATGAACATCGCCACATCATAATTACAGCGCATACAGTCACGTGACGTGCCAAGACGTCACTCCAATACAAAATAATGATTGCAGACAATAGAAAATATCATAAGATATCCAACATGATACACGGAAGTTTAATCATCATCATCATCATCATCATCATGATTTGTGTTACAACTTACGAACGAACAAATGTACATATTTGGCCAGTTGACAGCGAGCAAGCGTCATTAACGTGTGCAAAGCCACCGACCTTAACTTCACCTACGGTTTTCTTCTTCAAACAGCAAAAATGAAAATGTCACCTTGGAAGGGGATTCCTTTCGGACTGAAAAAAACACAAAACAAAAACGCAGAAAAAAGCACATTAACAAATACAATTGTATCAGTTAAACTTCGAATTTCGGTAGTCTGAAATGCACCAGTCGCGCTTAATTCCTTATTTGTGACCGGAGAGGTATCTCGCAAATACACGTCCCTGTGTAACTTTAATTTCTAGTTACTAGTCGTGCCTACCACTAAGACTGTTTTAGATTAAACTTGCTTCGTTTGGGTCTGCGCCCCTCCGACAAAGCGTGCAGACAGACTACCTTGCCTCGGTTCGAGCCACATCAAAGGTAAACTGCAGAATCAACTTCGGCATACATCTTGCATGCACGTAAGGCAGTTTTGTGTCCGAACTTATGTAACACCACGACTGTGATATTCAAGAGCGTATCACGGTAAAACTTGATCAAGACATATCATCCCCTTCGAGACTATGTGAACGGAGACCCACATAGTGGTTCTCGGGCACGGAAGGGCGTAATTTTCAAGTATCCACACTCCGCCGTTTTCGAAATAATGATTTTTATTCTCCCCAAAACATGGTGGCTTTATATCCTCTTTACAAAAAGCCAGTATTTGGTTATTGGCCATTCTTCAAAAGCCAGTGATCTGGTAATCGATCTTTTTTTTCCCAAAGCCAATAGTTTCTTTTTTTGGTATTTCTCAAAAAGCCAATGACTTTGCACACATTGTACAATTCAAGACACACACACACACTCACGAAACAAAACGAACAGAAAGAAAGAAAGAGAGAGAGAGTAATTATATACACTCAATAAAAAATAATATTTATAATATATAAAAGTTTCAAAGTCTACGGCCTACAAAGAATTTGCCTCGGACTAATGTTGCGTCGTTTCTGTGCTATTCTGTCCGTCGTCTGCTAAGTTGGGTTCGCTTTTCCACCGCTTTTTGTGCTGGTCGTGGCCAAAGCCTTCGTCGTAGTTCCCCTTGGTGGCGAACAGCTGCTTGTAGTGGTTGGTGCAGAACATCACGCTCTTGTTAATAGCGAACGTTTTGGGCCTGCCGAGCACACACAGAACTCAAATTAGCGTCAGTGGATACGGCACCGACAGTCTTGAGGGAAGAGAGAGAACAAAGGTCAAATGAAGTATTAGGCATGACTCAGCGTTTAGATATTTGAGGAAGGTTGGAGGAGGGGGTGGGGGGGTGGGGGGGGGGGGGGGGGAACCTCTAGAAAATTAACATACATCTGCACTCACACACATGCCACCCACCCACCCACGTACGCACACACACGCACGCACGCACCCACACACCCAATGATGTGGGTTTGCAGAGAACACAGACAGACCCAAAGTCCGCCGGTGTTTCTCTGCCCATCGTAAGCATTCGCTCAGCAAAACCTGTCACCCATTCACACAATCAGACATCACCTACACAAATGCAATATTACTTTCAACACTCATTTCGGTGTCAGATGAGTATGTATGGATGGCTCAAGAAATAAAGACAAAAAAGCACCAATACCCTTAATTCAGTACCATCCACCCAAAATACCATGTTATAAAATTATTGGAATAATGAAATCTGAAACGTACATGTAAATGTAAATAAGTCAGTAGATAGGATAAAAGTGCCATGTTCAGAGAGAGATAGGGAGAGGAAGGTAGGTTGGTGGGGGGGGGGGGGGAGAGAGAGAGAGAGAGAGAGAAGAGAGAGAGGAAAGCGAGAGAGAGAAAGCGAGAGGGAGGCTGGCAGAAGAGAGAAAGAAGAGGAGGAGGAGGAGGAGGAGGAGGAGGAGAGAGAGAGAGAGAGAGAGAGAGAGAGAGAGAGAGAGAGAGAGAGAGAGAGAGAGAGATTCTCATAATCTATCCTAGCTAACATAGAGAGCGTGTGGGTGGGTGATAGAGGGGTGGTTGGTGGGTGGGGTTTGTGGGGGGCATGGACGAGAGGAAGGTAGGGGCACTGCATTGTTAACGCTCACGCCCAACATGAGTCAGTGAGCAGTCTTACTGGGAGACGGGACTCTTATTTCATCAACGTTCGTATTCACTGTGTCGATAATGACGGCATTCACTTTAACATTACTTTGCATAACGGTTAGTCACAAGGACGTTACACATGAATACCAAATACCACTAACCATGAACAACACTTACTACTTGGTCAGACATTCATGTATCTCTCCATAATGCACTTCACTTGCTGATCATACTATGCTATCTTAAATACACAGTTACGGAAATGACATTTAACCTAACATCCACATTAATCAAGTACAAACAATCTTTTTTGTCAAAATTAATGGAAGGAGACGAGCATGCGCGTATAAGACAAGCTCTTCTTCATGCGAATCATTAAAAACGAACATACAAGCCATAAGCATGCAGGCACAATCCATTGATTCAACAGCCAAATCAAAGGAGACAATCAAAACAAGTAGCTCTGGAAAATTAAACAAATACACAACGTTCGGCAGCCCCTATAAATGCGTTGTTCGCTGTTTTCCCGATGTTCTGGGAATGTCATTAAAACATGAATCCAACATCTGCAAGATTGATAAGAGTTTTTTGCAACGACGTGCGACAGATAAGGATCGAACCTCGTTAGCACTCTGTTAGTAGATGATTATAATTCAAGTACCCGGACTATTTTTTCTTTCTTTCATTTCAGTTACCCAAACAAACTGTTTTACGGAAATATTTTTTTTTAGAGCAGAGTTCTCTCTTTTATCTCTTGACTGCTTTAAATCTGCTATATTTCTGGGAGTTCTGTTTGACAAACGAAATCAAAGAGGCGGATTATTATGCCTCAGGTAAAATAAATCGAAAAAAATCTAAACAATAGCATGGGTAAATAAATACAAAGCTTCTCATTCTACCGTCACCAGGGCAGGATGAATCTGCAGGAAGGGAGGGGCGGGGGTTTCGAAACCTCGGATTTCATACCTACATTCAATTTAAATAGAGGGAAAGGTAAAGTGACTAGGGGTGGGGAGGTGGGGGGCGCGAGGGGGGGGGGGGGGGGCGGTGTCGACCACAGGAAGCAGTCTTCTGGTTTCTATTCGCTGTCGAGGGTGCGGAGACCTACAGTAGAGCAGATGGAGAGAGTTCCAGTCAGAGATGCAACAGAGACGACAGGTTAGAGACTCGAGAGACGAGTGGAGTCAGTGGCCCAGAGTTAAAGATACGTCACAGAGGGGCGGGGGCGAGGGCGGCGGGGGGTGGGGGTAGGGGGTTCGGGGGTTCGGGGGTTATATACAGATAGATAGGCCATAGAAGGTCACCACAGTACCAGGCCACTGCCGGCTAACACTGCCCACGCTCACCACAGTACACTGCAGACCATGGCCATTATAGCAATCCCAGACCACTCACAAAAGCTCCAAAACGGGTCAAGGACGTGGTACTAGGGTCACGACCAGGTTACACAAATTCAGGTCAAGGTCACTGCTACTCAAGGCTTCTGGATCCTATTGTCAATGGGTCAAGGCCAGTTTAATGTATATATATACATATATGCAGGTCAAGGTCACTGCTGCAATGCAGGTCAAGGCCAGTTAGGGGTACATAATGCAGGTCAAGGTCACTGCATGCCACAGTGCACAGCAGGTCAATTTCTCTTTCACAACACACCATCGGTCAAGGCCACTGCTACAGTGTACTATGGATCACGTTCACCTTAGCACAAACCGTGGTCCCAGGCCACTAAGTACAGGGTGGACCACAGTGCAGCCCACTACAGAGTCTTTCCAACCAGCCCAGTTTCCACGCTGGAGCTTGTCGAGGCTCACCCACTCCTACCTAGTCACTTCCACCGGTGGCACTCCAGCTAGGCAACCGGGGTCCCGAAACCGGGCCCGCGTCACTCACGTGCTCTCCAGCTACTGTTGTGCTGTCTGCATTCATGGTCGTTTGCATCCTAGCTTTCCGGCGTTTTATCCCCCCCCCCCCCCCCCTCCCCACCACCACCACTTCACTGGCTTTAGAACTTCTACTGCGCTTTCTGCATTGATGGTGGTTTGCATCCTAGCTTTCCGGCGTTTTATCTAACTACCCCCCCTTCTCCGTTCAAGTCTTCATTGTTGTGAAACAATTCACGGGCTTTGGAACCTCTATTGTAATGTCTGCATTCATGATGGTTTGCATCCTAGCTTTCCGGCGTTTTATCTAACTCCCCCCCCCCCCCCCCCTCCTTCTCCGTCCAGGTCTTCATTGTTGTGAAACAATTCACGGGCTTTGCAACTTCTACTGTACTGTCTGCATTCATGATGATTTGCATCACAGCTCTCCGGTGCATTTATTATCATTCTTTGTGTCAAGATAATTAATATTGAGAAATGGCGTCTTCTATGTTTCTTGGCAGGTGGGGAATGTGTGCATTTTTCTGTCCTTTTTTAATTTTTTAATTTCTCTATTCATTTATTTTTGTTTCTTGGGCAAACGGAAATTAACATCACCCACCCGCATTTAATTTTCACCTAGCACAAATCCACCAGATTTCCCCCCGCCCCCCTTCCATTTAATCCAACAGATTAATTCATTTCACATCTCTTTCAAATCCACCGTGTTTATTCTGTCTCCCCACACCCACACCCCCCACTCATAAATCTACCAGATTTATTTCCCCATCTTCCAATTAGTCTAATCCTCCAGATTAATTTTCCCCTCTCCCTCTAGTCCACCATGGTTATCCCCACCCCATCTAACCCACCACATTTATTTCCCCCTAAAATGAACCATACCTATTCCCAACTCTGATCCACCTGTTCGATTTCCCCCATATCTCTAATCAACCACAGTTAACCCCGCCCCCCACCCCCCACCCCCCCTCCCCAATCTAATCCACCACATTTATCTCCCCCTCTCTCACAAATCCACCACATTTATTCCCAGCTGATCTGATCCACTATATTTATTTTCAACATCTCTCCAATCCACCATATTTAGCCCCCCCCCCCCCCCAACCCACCAGATGTAATTCCCCTTCTTTCTAATCCACCATACTGATTCCCCCACCCCACCCCACCTCCATCCCTCTCTAACTCACCAGATCGATTCTGTTCCTCTCTCTAATCTACCATACTGATCCCCACCCCCACCACACCACCTCCATCCCTCTCTAACCCACCTGATCGATTCTACTCCGCTCTCTAAACCACCATATCGACCCCCCCCCCCCCCACCCCGCACCCATCTCTCTCTTGTCTATCAGACTGATTCTGCTCCTATCTCTAATCCACCAGATCGATTCTGCTCCTCTCTCTAATCCACCAGATCGATTCTGCTCCTCTCTCTAATCCACCAGATCGATTCTGCTCCTCTCTCTAAACCACCATATTGATTCCCCCAACCTACCTCCACCCTTCTTTAGTCCATCAGATTGATTCTGCTTCTACCTCTCTAATCCATCAGATTGATTTTCCCCTTCTCTCTAATCCACCAGATTGATATTCCCTCTCTCTCTCTGTCTCTCGCTCTCTCTCTCTCTCTCTAATCCACCAGATTGATTCCCCCCCTCTCTCTCTCTCTCTCTCTCTAATACACCAGTGATTTATCCCCCCCCCCCCCCTAATCCACCAGATGATTTCCCCCCTCTCTCTGTAATCCACCAGACTGATATTTCCCCTCTCTGTAACCCACAAGACTGATTCCCTTCTCTCTAATCCACCAGATTGATTTTCCCCCCTCTCTCTAATCCACCAGATTGATTTCCCTCCCTCTCTGTAATCCACTAGATTGATTTTCCTCCCTCTCTCTAATCCACCAGACTGATCCCCCCCCCCCCCCCTCTCTAATCCATGATAATTCCCTCCTCTCTAATCCACCAGATTCCCCCCCCCCCCCTCCCTCCTCTGTAATCCACCAGATTGATTTCCCCCCCTCTCTCTAATCCACCAGATTGATTCCCCCCACCCCCATCTCTTATCCACCAGATCCCCCCCCCCCCCTCTAATCCACCAGATTGATCCCCCCCCCCTCTAATCCACCAGATTGATCCCCCCCCCCTCTAATCCACCAGATTGATCCCCCCCTCCCCCCCCCCTCTCTAATCTACCAGACTGATTTCCCCTCTCTCTAATCTACCAGACTGATTTTTTCCCTGTCTCTGTAATCCGCCAGACTGATATTTTCCCCTCTCTAAACCACCAGACTGATTTCCCCCCTCTCTCTAATCCACCAGATTGATTCCCCCCCTCTCATCCACCAGACTTGATTTAACCCCCCTCCCCCCGCTCTGTAAGCCACCAGATTAATTTAACCCCCCTCTCTGTAATCCACCAGACTGATTTAACCCCTCTCCCCCCTCTCTGTACTCCACAAAAAAGTGCACGTTGTTGTCTAGCTGGAGCAGCCGCGGTGGTGGTTGCCCCGTCTGTGGGTGAGTCTCGACGACGACGACGACGAAGAAGAAGAAGGAGAGGAAGGGGAGAGAGGAGGAGGAGGAGGCCCCTCGCTGGTTGGTTCCTTACGTAAGAATGCAATGGCAGTGGGAGCATCTAAAGCAGTTCTTGTGGTACGAGTGTTTCTCAATCTCAATCTTTTCCATCGCGTAAACGGTTTTCTGGCAGGCTCCGCATTTCTCCAGCTGCACAGCCACCCTCATACTCTTGCTGCGGCCCACCTGACGAGACGTGATCGGAGCGGTCATTAGTGGCGTTCACTCACTCACTCACCCACTCATTCACTCAACCAGTCCCACTCACTCACCACAAGTCACAGACAGACACAGGGCAACATCCACCAAACTTCAAACACATGGCACCACTCAAAATTGTAAAAACAGAAGTAAAAATAACTTCCCAAAAAACGAAATGGAATAACACCCCAAAAAAAGGATCCACGACGTATAGTGTTCAAAAAAAGGAACGCAACCAACTGTATATAAATATTATAGGGGAAGGGGGTGGGGGTGGGGAGACACTATGATAAACTTTGCTTTTGAGTACCTTTTCTGAGGCTGGATATGTCTTAAATATCTTTGTGATGCGGGATATCAATTATATCCTTCCCATTTCTCTATTGGGTTTTGGTTTTGTCGCACGCACGGCTGCGAGTAATGTTCTCCTACACTGTAAAAAGTACGGATACTACCTCTCTGGCAGTGGTGTTGGGGATAATTTTGAGTCTTCGCGTTTCTCTGTTGACTTTTGTTGAATGTCATTAGGAAAGGATTTTATTTTTTTTAAAGAATTTACAAACTAACTTCTATGCTGAAAATGTTACCCGAAACATTTCCGGAGCATAAAGTAGCTACACTGGAGATTCACACGTCGAAGTCCTAAAGTCGTAAGTATAAAAATAAAATAGAAAAGGAGAGGAGGGGGGCTGGGGCTGTTTTAGGCACGAGTCAACAGCAGATGACTCCGCTATTTACTGGATGTAATATTGTAATATATGCAGTGTCGCTTGCAGTACGAGCGCATAAATGACTCCGCACATCCTACAAGTTGTGCTCCTTTTTTGAACCCTATACAAAACATTTGAAGTTTTAGTAATAACAAATTCAAAAGGAATAGAACAACTTAACTACGAATTTAAAACAAAATCAACGCAACGGGGTTAGATGGAAGGAGGGGAAGGGAACATAAGGAAAAAACAAACAAAACAAATGCAATGGGGGTATGTAAATAATACAAAAATGCGAAGCAAAAAGGCAAAACTTGGGCGGAAATCAAGCTACAAAAAGGAACCTGTTGCGCCAGCAACGGTCCCGTCCCTAATAAGCCGTACGGTTTCTGTGGACGTTAAGCACCATGTTTACTTTTGCCAGCAACGGTAACAGCCAGGAGCAGAAGGCATGCAGTTATCGCACTGTTCTGTCCCGTAACGTCTCCTAACATTTCTATTCAGTTAAACACAAAACGTAAAGGTTTGTTTTCTCCAGTTTTGAATAACAATGGTCAAAACGGGTTGGACCAAGAAAGAGGTGACACTAGACGAAGTCGAGGGAAGGGGGTGGGGGGATTTAAATGAAAAATAAACAAAAAGAGGAGTACAGAAACGTCAGGGGTAGGAGACATTCTGAATCATAATCTGATGAAGAAGAAAAAAATTCTCTCGTTTTGAGCTGATTACTGGCATCGACTACATGTACAACTAATATGTATGTTGGGAAGGGGGGCGGGGGGGGGTGTACTAAAAACACTGAAAAAAATACATAGAACATGCTTGTTTAAGTACCTGAAAACAAAGCGGGATTAACAAGACACATCAACTGTCTAAATCAGAAACACCATCAACAATAATACTGAAAACTCTCGACTAGAAGGTAGAATCACTAGCAGGAGCATTTTTCTTCCTTCCTTTCTTTCTTTTTTATATATTTTTTATATATATCTATTTTTTATATTTTTTAGATGAGGTCATTTAAATATTCACATATTCTACGAAGTGCACACTTACTCTATTGTACATCATGCTCTATGTCAATATTACTCTTGCACAATCTTAACTAACTCTGGTTTAACCATCACATAGTCACATAGTACACGCACACGATTTTTTGTTGTTGATTTAAAAAAAAATGTAATACTACAGTAAACACATATTTCTACATATAAGACTGTTCACTAGCCTACTTCCAATCCCCCACTACCCCGACCCCCAACCCACCCCAATACATAAACTCTCTCTCTCTCTCTCTCTCTCTCTCTCTGGTTTCGACACTTTACTGCTCTCAACTGACGATGTTAGATGTTTGAATAACTATCCCATATATGTTTTACACACGGTACACATAATTGTTGAGAATGTTAGATTTTCAATGAATCGCGTTAGTTTGGCAATGGAACCAGTGAAACTGACGATGGAACCAATGAAGGTAAATTCCACATTCACAAACTTGTGAAACTATGTTGGAAAGAAAGGACAAAGAAACATGAAAATAATGGAGATTTGGCAAGGCGCAATGACTACGAAGAATAAAGAAGAACGAAGTCATAATAGGAACACAGCTAAAACGCCTGACCTTAACCAAGCGCATACCATCTTTCTGGAACTCTGCGTAAAGCATACTGATACGCTGGTGGCGACTCCTAATGTACATGTACATAAATCAGGCGATATTAGATTTGCACCCACGGTGGACACGCATCGCTTACAGAGAACACTGAAAGCTTAATTCACTTCATGACAGCATGCAGACAGGCAAAATAAACAACACCCCAGAACAGCCTAAATACAGAACTGCGCCCAACATGCAAACAACTGATCTAACACCACTAACGCTTTATTACGCCGCCATGCAAAGGGTGTTTCTGAATAGCCACATTGCGCTAAACATATTTGCAGACAGACAAGCAAATACATGTTAGAACAGCGATCGACAGCGCAAGCTGTATAAACTAGCTTGCATTCCAAAATGTTTCCTATAGACCTCTTCTCCCACCCCCCAACTTCCTCTCTTTTCCCTTTCTAACCGTCTCTCTCCCTTTCTAAGCGTCTCTGCACAAATCCTCTGCTGCGCTATTTAAAGCTAAACTCGTATCGATCCCTGTCTATTGTCACACACACACACACACACACACACACACACACACACACACACACACACACACACACACACACACACAACACACACACACACGACACAAGCCTTTGTCCTCCCCATTTTTCATGACCCCCTCCCTCCCCCTATAATTTCTTCTTCCAAAGATTATTATGTTTCCCCCCCCACCCCACCCCCACCCCCAACACACACACACACACATGACACAAGCCTTTGTCCTCCCCCCATTTTTCATGCCCCCACTCCCCACAACACACTATTATGTTTAACCCCCCCCCCCCCCCCCCCCCCCACCACCACCACCAAAGCCCCCATTCTACCCTCCACCAGCAGCTCCCGTCAAAGGAGGAGACTGCGTGAGTGGGTGCAGACTATAGTTAGCCATTATGTGTATGCAGATTGTTATGTTAGTTCTGCCACAGACAGAATGCACGCACCCACGTACCGTCCACTCACTGCTGACAGCTAGCTGTGTTAGCAAGACACCCCCCTTCCCCACTCCACACCTCTCCCACAGCCCCAGCCCACATTCAGTGATGTTAGTTAGTATTCAGAGTTAGTCACCCCGATCCCTTGTTTTGCTTCACACGACAGCACGGTCGGTGAAACGTGTAGCTGTTTTACCTACTGTGTTAGTTAGGACGTACAACCGATGTCAAGACAAGCAAAATGAGAACAGCAAATGCTCCATCGACTCAAGACGTGGCTGAAGCGCGTTGGTCACTTTCTTTGGATAAATGCCCGGGTTCTTTAATAAAGTAGTATCATGCTTATAGGTATGCGCCATGCACTTATTCGTAGGCACCCTATACAAGAGTTTTGTGTTCGTAACAAAACTGTTTATTACGTTTTCTTTTTTCTCTGTCCATGATTCACGGTTATCAAGGATACCGTAATTAACATGAGCATGTCTTACTGAATACAAATTATTACTACAGAAATAAGAAACCGTGTCGCTGAAAATGACGCTGTTTGAGTTCTTTTTTCTTTCTTTTTTTCTTTTCTTTTTAATTTTACGGTGCGAATTACTGTTGGCAACTCAGGTCTTTGTTGTGGTGCTTGCTTGACGTCTTTCGAGCGCTAATTAACTCCCTTGTGTGTTGTTTTTAAACAGCCGAAATGCCGGCTTCATACTGATCATTATACATACTTACGTCTATTAATATTATGTATATGAGAATCGCTATTAATTCCAGGCAAACATTTCTACACGGCACAAGGACTTGTAACATCACGTCAAAAAGCCTACATTGACTAACAGGACAGTTTCTAAGGTTAAAACACTTACTTTGATAGTATGCAACTTTACAAGTGACCCATTTTGTTAGGGGTCGTTCCAAGAAGATTCTCTGTGGTTCAAATCCAGCTACAACCTAACTTCCTTAGAAGTATTAACAAGAGCAACTTCCCTTCTGTACTTTTTTCATTCTCCCCAGTGTAATGCGCAGTCGGAAGAAAAAAAAATACTGTGTAATTTAATAACCTACTGCCCACATGTGGACAAAAAAGCAATGTTTTCCATAAGTACACCATAAGTTTTCCATAAACTTGTACACCTACAACTGATCTCGTACTTGACACGTTCAGTATGAAAGCATCTCTAACGTTTTTGGTTTAAAACTGAGACCTTCACAACGTCGTTACAAGTCCTTGTCCTCAAAACACAAAACACACACACACACACACACACGCACGCACGCACGCACCCCACACCCGACCGCATTCAAGAGATGATAACCTTATTAGGATGGCATTCACCAGTATGGAAGTGTGAGTAGACAAGGTATGGATAATTCTTGGTATGTCCTCGATGCACAGGCAAGAGAAGAGAGAAAAAAACAAAAGGCAAGGCAGACCGTTACCCTGTTCAACCCACCTTTTCTGGTGTCGACTCCCTAGAGTTTCTATCCTCCCCCTCCTAGAAAACGAGACGGGGAAATAACAACATCCACACAACACAGCAAAGCAGCGTAGGGAATAGCGAGCTGTTGTTCCAACGTTTACATTATTCAGGGATTGCATCTCAAGCAACTTTAACAATGAATATATATATATGTATGCAACACTGGCAAATCAAACAGTACAAAAAAGCAAATCAAACAATGGGTAAGCTGAGCTTGTTCAAACACACTGAGTCTGTTTCTGCCCCAAACTGTTCACGAGGTATAGGAATAAACTGGGTGGTTTATAGCCCTCCGCTTCTAAGTTTTTTTTTCATTTTTTATAACACTCGAAAGAGTCAAAATATTTAAAACAAAATTGTTTTCGTCTGCATCAGTTTCCAAAATAATCCTTCAAAAGTCTGAGACGTTCGTCTGTGCGAAGAGGTGCTGCCCCAATTCTGCATTTGAGGCAAAAACAGATCCATAACCATGGCTGGTTATCCAGAAGACATTCTTTTTTGCAGAAACAAACCAAACCTACAAACTAAATCAACCTCACAATTACTAAACACAGCAATGCAGCCCCGACGGATAGTTCATTCAAATTCACACACTGAACACAAATGTTCTGATGAGGAAAACCTTTTTTTTTTATATAAAAAATGCAAAGATTAAATTAGTGTTTTCAAAAAATCTAAAATGCAGCAAACTCTCACCCATTAACCGTTGTTAATGCAGGTCTTCTCGATGCTGTTTGAATTCATGTACCTGTAGTATTGTTAGTTAACTATCCATCGGAGTAGCACTACATGCAAAAGTTCTCAACAAACAGAACGACGTCAAACTGATAATCAACAGATAAAACAGAGCCCACGGAAGCTGTAAAGTTTAAAAAAAAAAAATCAAAAAAAAAATTCACAGGTCTTCCAGTAACCTGGGCACCTGATAACCTCAAACTTTTACACTGGCTCCCATCAATGTATGTCATTAATCACCACAAAATCGACATGCACATCAGCCTTTCAGTACTATAATGCGCTGAGAATACTGAAACGTCAATGACACACTTTAAAAAACAAATTTTTTTTTTTTTTTTTTTGGGGGGGGGGGGGGGGAGGGGGGATCCAAATGCATGTAAGTGTGTGCGTGTGGGGAAGGGAGGGAGGGGGAAGGAGGAGTGGGGGCTTGGAGGGGTTTTGCGCGCGCGTCTTTATCGTTTGAAGGTGGGGTTCGTGCTAGCCTGGGGGGGGTTTAATTTCATCAGCCACACTAAAGCTGCCGCGTTCTTCGTACCACTCGTAAAACGATAACACTCAACCCTTCAGCTGCTGCTGCTGCTGCTGCTGGGTTCAAAAACACAGGCCCGTGACGGCACTCCCTTTGTCAGCCGGCTTGTCCAACAACAGCAACCACATGCTTCGATCTTTATAAATATAATGTCGTGTTGAGTCCGTCCACCAACCCCCCCCCCCCCCCCCCCCCCCCCCCTTCAAACACGATTTCAGAAAGGTTACGGGTACTGAGGACTGCAGGGACGAAACTAAACAGGTGTAGTAGTACCTGATGCTCTGCGAACGCCTCTGCGCGTTTTAGCAGTAACACCAAACGTGGGGTGGGGAGAGAAAGGCAACAAGTAAGACGACACTCTCTGTCCTCTATGCTGCTTGCCCTCCAGCTCCTACGCGCGGGGAAATGAAGCATGTCTAAATCTTTTGTGTCCGGAGATACAATCTCTGCCCCCCCCCCCCCCCCCCCCCTTTTTTTTCTTCAAAATTCTCTTCTTTCCTCATTCTTCGAGAGAAAAAGGAAAAGGTACTAAACTCTTCTCTGTTGATGTTCAAAAATCTGAAACCGAATGAAGCCTAAAGCGCTTGTGTGTACAGAATCCACAAAGGGAGATCATTAGCTCTCGAAAGACGTCAGATGAACACGACAACAAAGACCTGAATCGCCTACGGTAACTCTCAGTCTCACCTGCCATGCACCTTTGAAGATAGACACACACACACACACACACACACACACACACACACACACACACACACACACACACACACCTTTGGTGGAGTTTATGTACCTTGCTTGTATTTACTCGCATGCCAGTGAGAATTACTGTAGGCAATTCAGGTCTTTGTTGTTCTGTTCATGTTCATGTGACACCTTTCGAGTGCTAACTAACTACCATTATTGAATTCTGTTTACGTCGAACCTTACGTGATCGTTCTTCAAAGCGAGAATAACTCCAGCGCATTTTGCATGCATTACAGGACCATTCCCCATAGCAGCGGGAGAGGCTAAACGATTGGAAACATCTCGCATGCTTTGCATTAGCGAATGCAGTTGTTCCTTATTACGCGGAATAAGCCCCGTCTTCTCTGCCTATCGCCTGGCTTTAAGCCGCGAGCAAACTATTTCCCCCTTTCACCGAGTGCCGGGCTTCCACTAGACTAGTGATCCAGACAAGCTGTTGCTGGTTCTGATCGCTGTTTCAGTACCACGCGATGGTTCCACTCACAGCCGCAATAAAGCGTGAGGACTATCTAACATCAGACTGTCTTATCACATCACCTCGCCCACCTCTTCTAAACCCCGGCATCCTTCTCGGCAGCCAAACTGGCAGTAAGCGGTACCAGAAACCGTATTACCACACAAAGGTTTCTCCTTCTCTTATGCTACTACACTTTTATTGGCAGTCTACGAAGGCATCTTATAAACAGACTTCCATGTACTAAGCCCCTCCCCCCCCCCCCCCCCCCCCCCCCCCCCCCCCCCAACCATCCATGTTCATTTTTTGTTTCTGTTCCTGTCGGTTGGAAACGAAAGCTTATGGTATGCACTATTTGAAAATGTAAGGATATATATAATATATATATATATACACTGTAGCAAGCAGTCGACAGGTCTATACAGGCAAAACAGGGAAAAGGTGTCGCCGCAACGATGCTGGTGTGAAAGTAAAACTGGATGGCTGGCTTGTGTGAAGGTATGGGCCAAACGCCAAGCACTGGTTTAGGGCATCCTTCCTTGGAGGAAGGTGCCGGAAAGCGATGCTCGGAGTGTGAGTAAGGGCGGGTAAAGTTGCAATCCGGCAGTTGGGCGGCAAGTGTCGAGGGGCAAGAGGGGTCGCAGATTTAAGCCGCCAGATACGCGGGAGCCATGGTGTTTTTGCACGGGTGGGAGGGAGTGGAGGTATGTGTGTATACATGTATAAATATGTGGGGGAGGGGGTAGTGGCGGGATCGCCGCAACACAGTATGCAGGAACGCCAGAAAGGGAGGGGGGAAGGGCGTGTTACAAACAACACATCACAGCACACTACACAGACTGTGGACCCAATGTAAAGCGACAGTCACCAGAATTTTACGATGATAAAAATTAAAATTAAAAAATTAAAAACTTCTGGAGAGAAAAATCAGTTTGGTTCGGGCAGTTGAAAGGAGTCAAATTTATCACCCCCTCACGGGTGACTGTTACTTTAACACTGGAACGAAAAGGTGACGAAAAAACAACATCACACTGTGAAACAATGAGATGTGTAAGAACAACATCGTAGTGCCAACAACATCGCAGTGCCGCCGACACGCTAACCAACGTTTCACACTGATTAAGTATGCAGGCAATTCAGTGTGTCACCTATCTGCACACGAGCAGCGAAACGCCTGCGGTCAATACAATTATGATGAACTCTTGGTAGACCTCTACCCTCTCAGCTTTAAACCGCACTTATCTAACGTTTGAAGACGGTGATCCTAAACTGATGTCTATTATAGTGTGTGACCTCCACTCTCTCAGCTTTAAACTGCACTTATTTAACGTTTGAAGACAGTGATCCTAAACTGATGTCTATTATAGTGTGTGACCTCCACTCTCTCAGCCTTAAACTGAACTTATTTAACGTTTGAAGACAGTGATCCTAAACTGATGTCTATTAGTATTACAGTGTGTGACCTCTACTCTCTCTCAGTCTTAAACTGCACTTATCTAACGTTTGACGACGGTGATCCTAAGCCGATGTCTATTAGTATTACAGTGTGTGACCTCTACTCTCTCAGCCTTAAACTGCACTTATCTAACGTTTGAAGACAGTGATCCCAAACCGCTGTCTATTATAGGGTGTGACCTCTACTCTCTTAGCCATAAACTGCACTTATCTAACGTTTGAAGGCAGTGACCCGAAACCGCTTGTCTATTATAGTGTGTGACCTCTACTCTCTTAGCCTTAAACTGCACTTATTTAACGTTTGAAGGCAGTGACCCGAAACCGCTTGTCTATTATAGTAACAGCTAGTCTCCTGTATCCTATTGCTTGGTCAGGGATTTAACGTTAAATACAGACCAGGGTCTTTTAGTATTATTAACAGTGATTGCTGTTTTACCAGTCCAACAGATGATGATACATCAAGTTCTGCACACCACGAGGTAAGGCAAATAATCATTAGGGAGATATGGCAAAATCTATACGCCGTGAGTCGAGACAATTGTCATCTGTAGTTGGTCAAACAGCCTACGGCTCACTATACTCCAAGATCTGGGATCAGGGCCAAGATGAATCGCCTACGGTAATTCGAACTCGATTATCTTCTTGTGTTGTATTTCCAGTGATACCGTGTGCCCAGATGAACAACGACGACCTATAGCGTGGGTTCAGTCCCAAATTCTGACTGACCGCAGAGCTACTTCGTTACTCTATTCGAGCGACAGTTTGTTTTGTTTCCGTGGTGTAAGCTCGTGGGGCATACAATAGTTTTTGACAGTGTGCGTTAAACGTTTCTAATTATGTTGTTGTTGTTTTTTGCTTAAGTTTTTTTGGGGGGAGCTTCCACATCATTGTAGTTACACAAAGCCTTTAAAATGAGGTCTACAGGAATTTGTACACGGCATACACTTTTTGAGTATTCGACTGGTCTGTAATCAAAGAAAAAGATTATTATAAATGTCGAGTACGCTCTATAGTGCTACGTTTTGCTGTAAGGTCGTATAGACAAACTTGTACATCGTTTGTTTCAATACAAAAGAAAAGGAGAGTATAATATAAAACACAGAGTGGTTTATATGCTATTGCCATGCAAAACTACACATTACGGTCTCGTGTATTCAGACACACTTAGCTAGCTGTACTTGCACACACAGTACCTACCTAAACAAACCCCACTGAAATGACCATCTCCAGCTACCATTCAAACAGTACAAAACAAACTCTGTCTCATTCTATCGAACATGAATTAAACACAAATGAACCGTTTCCAGCTACCATTCAATCAGTACAAAACAAACTCTGTCTCATACTATCAAGAACACGAATCAGACACAAACGAAAGAAAAACATACCCTGCATTCTCCCTACAGAAAAACAAAACAAACAGAAAACACACAACCAACATTGCTAAGACTATACACAATAGTATGCTTCCTTGAGCAGCTGCCCTGACCATTAGGACAGTCTAGACTCAGGCTAACACTTCAAGACAGAGAGGAAGCGAGACAGAGGGGGAGAGGGGGTTGATGCCAAGCTGCTGACCTTTCTGGCCTGAGGCTGTGGTCTGGCAGGGGAGTCCTTGGCGGCAGCCTCGGCCTGGATGTTGCGGAACTTGGCCAGCATCTTCTTGGTGGTGTCCACGCGCGGCATGCCGGCGTTCCAGTCCGTGTCCTCCTCGCGCACCACGTCGTCCAACCGCTCAGGCTCCGACTCGAACACCGACGGCTCCGCCTGCACGATCAGAGAGGGGTTGTGCATCAGTAATGTTG
This sequence comes from Alviniconcha marisindica, assembly GCA_018857735.1. Classification (NCBI taxonomy): domain Eukaryota; kingdom Metazoa; phylum Mollusca; class Gastropoda; family Provannidae; genus Alviniconcha; species Alviniconcha marisindica. The sequence continues at coordinate 671,665 of JABMCL010002586.1, read as the reverse complement.
CTCAGGGGGAGTTCCCCAGAGGGTGTGTTCAAAGGTTTGTATAACATGAGCCCCGAAAGTCAGAGCTCAGGAGCAGTGTCAAAGTCGAGGTGGACGTCCTGGGTTCACCGTCCCTAACTGTCCTTATGGTATCTGTGGACGTAAAGCATCACTGAATTTGAATGTCAGCAGGGCTCAGGAGCTGCGTGAAAGTCGAGGTGGACGTCTTGGGCTCCCCGTCTCTGTGGGCGTAAGTAAAGCAAGCTTAGCAACAATGAAAAAGAAGAAGAACCCAAAAGACGTGTTTCGGGTTCGGCTTGTGAACAGGTTCAAAAGGTTCAAAAACTGACAGCACAATTTCCACCTGCGTTACGTTGGGGCATAGCCTGTCACTGCGCTATCGCTGCCAACTTTCCCTGAATACCGCACAAGGGAATGTCTGTTCAGCGTGCCTTGCTGCAATCAGTTCAGCCTCCTCCACTCTCATTATTAGAAGAAGCGGGGGCACATGTGATGTTTCCTGAACGGAAATGCCATCGTGCATAATATGATCGTTAGGCATCAGAGCTGGAAAGTATGAGGGGGTTGAAAACCCATACAAACAAACAAGCTATAACAAAAACCCTGCTCTGGTCTAACAAGTTCGGCACTGGAGCTTAACACCCTTGAAATTGAGTTTCCGATCGCATTTCCAGCTGCTGTACCGCCAGTTTTTCAGGTCTGTATGCAGCTTGAGGATGTGATCGTGAGTTGCACGCCATAGTGAAAACGAATGTTGTATTATATGTACCGGCTACCCCGTCACTATACATAATTCGCTGTTTATGTCTCCCGTGACTCATTCCCATGTGTAACACGTGGAGGTGGCAGTTTGCATTCCCAATGAACACACACACACACACACACACACACACACACACACACACACACACACACACACACATCACACCACACACACCAGCGCGTACAACACACACACACACACACACACACAACACACACACACACACACACACACACACACACACACACCACCCACACAGGCACAAGGCGTGCATGTGCACACACAAACATACACTGAAAAACACAAAGTACACTCACATACTGACCCCCCCCCCCCCCCCCCCCCCCACCCACCCACACACCGAAATCACCCCTCTCTCACACAAACACTCGTGAAGCAAGCAGACCCTCGACGATCAATCGCCACGCCACAGTTTAGACCAGCGAGCTAATAATAGCCGCGCAGACCCCACTGCACTGAGCCTACGCAGTACAGCTAGTACACCAATGCCAACGGGGCCTGGGGGTGCACGAGGGTCGTGAACGTTCAAACTGACCACACACCCCCCCCCCCCCCCCCCCCCCCCCCCCCCCCCCCCCCCCCGCGCGCCTCACGCTTCAACACTGCCACAGTAGTAGCACAGGTTTTCTCTGCATGCGGTCAGTGCCACAAACCAGACATACAGCCCCGGAGCCAAAGATAGCCTCTGACGATGAGCTGTCTGCGGTAAACGCCAGAGATTACACTTCGCGAACGATGGTCCATACGCTATAGCACCCACCTAGATTGTACCAGACACCCTAGAAACTGTAAGGTCTCTACCTGCCTAGCCTGTGCCAGAGGCCACACAAACTATAACGTCTCTATCCGCCAAGATTGTACCAGAGACCCTAGAAATTGTATGGTCTCTATCTTGTCTTGACTGTCCTGTCTCGCTCTCGAAAGTCTAGTCTCTAGTTTTGACAGTACTGTATGAAACAGAGCAAATGTTCGGGGCTGACGCCTTTTTCAAACGAGAAACGGACAAATGAAAAATGCTAATCCCTGTGATTCTTTGACGGTGAGTATTCACAGTCGAAACCTTCTCAGGTCTCAGGTGTTCCGGTATCTCTTTACTGGACGCTGAGGGAGACCGACTCCTAAAATATCAATGTAACTGGCGATCATAACTAGACTGCAATAGATGGGATTTAGAAGCTCTCGACACGGGGCAGTTGAGGCACAGGTAGCGAGGTATGCAAGCTGCATAAATTCCACCTTTTCCGAGGCCGAAGAATGCCTGCCACCATGCACACGCAAGTGCCACCGCGGCATCTGAGCTATACGTCTTCCACCAACGACCCTCTACGCTTTGTATAGGATTTTTGTCTCCACCCAAGGGATGGCAGATCCCGAGATTTATTTCCCCCTGGTTGCACCGTGGAGCCTTTGATTCCACCAGGTGTTTACAACTGATGCTGCCAGCCAAAACACCTGGACGGTGGAACCCAGCACGTTCCTACTCAGTGCAAAGACTTTCCCCTACGTATAGACAGTCTTTGCCCACTGGTGGAACCACAAAGTTACCTCCCGAAGAGCTGAAAGAGTTTTGCCTTGTCAGAATACGTGTTCGCGTCTGTTTCACTCCACGAAGACTACCGCACAATCAAACAGTGGGATAAGGACGAACCACTGAGATGATCCATTTTCCCAACACGAGTTTTAGTATCACTTGTATCAGTCGGCCGGTGGTAACTAACGCCACAGCCGCCATCTGTCAAACTACGAAAGTATTCTTTTCCAAGAAGCAATGTACGTACTGCTTCGTCTGACACTATCTCATCTGTACTCGTGAACGTAATCAGCTTCCAGCAGCCACACTGCACCATTCGGAAGAGTGAGACAGCAACCGACAATCCGATGCCAAAGCCTTAGGAAGAGGCTGAAAGATTACGCCTCCGCCGATGCCCGATATTTTTGCATAACGTTAAGAAGGGGCTGATATACTAAGTCAGCTCTCCAATCCCATACATTACCATAACGTTGAGACTGTAGGGGCTGAAAAAACATACACACACTCACAAAAACAAAACAAAACAAAACATCTAAAATATGTTGAAAAATGAAGTCCACCCTAGCGTGCTAGACTGTACCATACTGCCAGGAAGGAAGAAAATAAAATCAACTTTACTATGTCATATTTTACCTTTTATATTAGGAAGAGCTTGAAAAACCAATTCTCCGATACTATAATTATACTATACCGTTTACAATCCCTTCAGGAAGAGGCTGAAAAATCAGCCCTCCGAGTCCAATGCCATACTTTACCATCAATTGTCAGCGCCGCAGAGAGCAATCACAGACTTAATTTTTTCAACGGTCTTTGGCGCAACGGGCTCTCCGCGGCTGCTGCTGCGCGAACCAAATTTGTGACGGAACAATCGTGCCTCGTGTGATCAGAAACACGACATAGGTCAAGCACCAGTGTGTCGCGGCCCGATTTCAGATTCAAACAGACGGCACGACCACATAACATGCAGCCACTCAGCTTGATTCCACAGGGAGAACGGGGACTGGCGAGAGCAACTCCCTAGTTCTCCGCAGTCACAGAAGAGAGAGAGAGAGAGAGAGAGAGAGAGAGAGTCAGACACCCCAGCCTTAGTGTGTGTCGGAAATTTTCAGCAATAGCCAGCATGCCGGGAATACTTCTCTCTCATCCCCCTACCGCCCTCACCCTCACCCCCAATCCTTCCTACATCCCCATCTAAACAGAGTTCTTTAGAAAAGGAGAAGTGGTGCAGGGGAAGGGCAGCAGGCCTGTTATTCAACGCAAATGTCAGGACACTGGCGTGGGCACTAAGCTTTTCCAGACCCACGAACAAAATAAATGAAATGCATCAAGTGCAAGCACACGCACACGGACCGTGCTCGATTCTGACGTGCAGACGGTCACAGCCGCATGGTTAGAAGCATGGGGTTTAAGACATCTATCTTTCCTCCTCGGGAGAAAGAGAGGCTCGGACTGTGAGTTAGAATAAAACGCGGCGTTCCCCTAGACCAGCGTATTGCTTCTCGGCCTTTTGGCTCAGAAGCCCATCCCTAATAAGCCTTACGGTTTCTGTGGATGTAAAGCACCACAGAAGAAGAATAAGAAGAATAAGAACAAGAACAAGAAGAACAAGAAGATGAAGAAGAAGACCAGCGTACGGAGAACCTGTTTGCGTCTGTTGCACGCCATGTTGAATCGCCCCTGATTTGAAATCGATCAGCAGTTCAGAACAAAGGAGGACGTTTCTCTGGAGAGGGTACTCGAACGATTTTGCGTCAAGTAAGTCATTGACGTTTAGTCGCTCCAGTGAGTGCATACAGCAGCTACTGAGCTGTATGATCTATCTGATCTCACTGCCGCAGGCTTTGCCCCCAGGGCCAGGACTACAGAGAGGTTATTACTGTAGCCTGTTTCTTACACAGTCATCGCTCATCGCAACGATTTCCAGGCGTTTAATAAATAACGTGACACACACGCGAACCGCCAATAATACGAACCGGATTATATTCTCTCCAGACAAGAGCCAAACTGTTCGAGAGCGCGTGCGCACGCGTGTGCCTGTGTATGCGCACGCCTCATCATCGTCTACACCAAATAATCGATGGTGTGTCCGGGCGAGGGTCGAGTTTCGCTGGCTGTGGCGTTGTGAATCATCGTGTTATGTGTGTGGACCCACGCCTCCCTCCTCTCCACCATTCTCACTGTGTCTGTGCACTGTGCACAGCTGGCCACCTAGCCTAACGGCTGGGCGTCAGCACATTCAAGACGGCCTGGTTCCAGCTTACTTACTGGATACGTATAATATGGCACACCCTGTCAACCGCCAAGGTCGTGTCAGGGCTAAACAAATGCCATAGAGTCAGAGGGGGTTGTGGGGGAGAGAATGGGGGGAGCGAGAGGTGAGAGAGAGAGAGAGAGAGAGAGAGAGAGAGAGAGAGAGAGAGAGAGAGAGAGAGTGCGTGCGTGTGTGTGTGTGAAGAGAGAGAGACAGACAGACAGACAAAGAGGTGTAGGGGAGAGAGAGAAAGAGAATGTGAAACAGAATGAGAGACTAGAGAGAGACAGAGATAGGGTGGAGGAGAGTGGAGGGGGGGGAGAGAGAGAGATCCAATCACAAAGTCTCATGAATGCAAAGTCAGTGACACACCTCAATTCAAATCTGGCGAGGGAAATGACGTTGAATGAACCAAGAAGGTCGAAACTACATAGGCAAGAACCCCTGCCAGCAGCGGCGAGGTGAAGCATGCCAAGCTAATATAACGTACATAACTATATATTCACATACACTGTTTCCAAGCCACTGAAAGCGCAAAAACCTTTGGCAGCTTTGGACTCTCAAAAGACTGGACGGTGGACCTCAATTTGTGTCCTTGGTACCCAGAGACTGGCCGGGTGACGGTGGCCGACACAGCGTCGGACAGAATCGAATAACACAGCATCAGACACAATCGAATAACACAGCAACAGATAAAATCGAACGACACAGCATCAGACACAATCGAACGACACAGTATCAAACGGAATCGAACAACACAGCGTCAGACAGAATCTAATGGTACAGCGTCAGACAGAATCGAACCACACAGCGTCAGACACAACGACAGAGGCGTTTCTGGGCAAGAGCCACTTCGAGTGTCTTCGGAGAGAGAGAGGTTTGGGGGGGGGTGCACGGAGCTGTACAAACACGGACCTCAAGACGGCTTCAGCAACCGGAATCGATTCAAAAAGTAGGGAGAGAAACGTCTCAGAAAGTCATGTTGAATAAACCCCCAAGATTCCGTTGTGCTCGGGAATCTACCTCCCATGTTTGACTGTCCTCTGTTCTCATTTGGGGGGCGGGGACAGAGGGGGGTGGGGTGGAGAAACAATGTGAATGTGTACAGCATGGCTTGCACGCGGAGAAAGGAGTGAGTTAAAAGGTGAGCTGAAATCAACATGACGAGCAGCAGCAGCAGCAGCAGCAGCAGCAACGGCAGCAGAATCGCCGTCACCATTCCACAGTACGAATTTTCCGTTGCCAGTTGTTGTTTCGACTTATCACTGTTCAACAACTTCATTGTAAATGACAACCATTATTAAGACACCTTATTAACAGGTCTTTGGTGGGAGCTAAGTCTATCCGTATCATAAACACGCCCTAAGCCCTTCACACACACACACACACACACACACACACACACACACACACACACACACACACACACAACAAGCTCATCGTCTGTTCATACTCCAAAACACACATGCATAACTTGTCCATGCCATCGAAAACAAGCCATGGAAGACGTGAATACACGTCATAATATATATATAATTATATTCACAACTTGACACGTCTACCCAGTCTGTCCATGCTATGGAAGACATGAACACATATTCACAACTTGACACGTTTATCCAGTCTGTCCACGCCATGGAACTTGAGACATGAACACATATTCACAACTTGACACGTCTACCAGGTCTGTCCATGCTATGGAAGACGTGAACACACAACTTGACACGTCTATCCAGTCAGTCCATGCTATGAAAGACATGAACATACATTTACAACTTGACACGAGCCACTCGAAGTGGCTCTTGTCCATGTCATGGAAGACATGAACACATATTCACAACGTGACACGTCTATCCAGTCTGTCTGTGCTGTGGAAGACATGAACACACATTCACAACTTGACAGCCTACCCAGTCTGTATAAGCCACGGAAGACATGAACACAGATTTACACGTGTGTCGTGGAAGCGCGCCATGATACCATGGGAAAAGAGGACGATTTCACCTTCGTTGATACCAGCACAGCATACCTTTACAAATCCACACTGACAGCTAAGTCCGTCCATGCCATTAAGTAACAAGCAGCTCCCTCTCAGTCCT
>JABMCL010002586.1:627500-655000 GCA_018857735.1 Alviniconcha marisindica | reverse complement strand
CTACTTCCTACTCCGGGGACGTTTGAAGAGGACGGAGGCAAAATGAAGTTGAATCCGCCGAGTATAATTATAGGCAGAAGTTAGAACAACACAACTCTTATAGTGAGGAGCTGTGTATGTGAAAGGCGAGGTGGACGTCCTGGGCTCCCCGTCCCCAGTAATCCGTACGGTCTCTATGGACGTCAAGCAACACTGAACTCGAACTTAAACGGAACTCTTGGCCGTTGGTGAAGCACGCAAGGCTATATTCTGACCTACTTCACGCTCTTAAAAAAAAGTGTGTGTGTGTGGGTGTTGGGGGGGGGGGGGGGGGGGACCTCTGAGCTACGGGTTATCAAAACTTATTTGTATGGCTGGGGGGGGGGGGGGGGGGGGGCCTTAATTTGTGTGTCACCAACACACCGCAGGGTGTTACTGATTGACTATGGACTTCCCGGACATGACAAATCCCCACACCTGGTGAGCAGCCAACCATGCTCCCCCCTCACCCTTCCCTTAATCACGTCCGGAAGTAATGCATTTACTTGTTTACTTGACACACTTTCATCACGTTGCCTGGGCGTTAAACATCTAGTGGCGATCGATCTTGGGCGTTAAAAGTCTAGGGGCGATCGATCTATCAGGGTTTTTTTCCACCACACCCAAACAGCCGCAAACCTGTTTGAGCAAAAGGAGGGAGCGGCAGGGGGAATTAAAACCAACAACAAAATATATATTTAAAAAAAGGAGGGGAGGTTAATTTCCCATAGATCTACATGGTATTCTTCCTTCCTTCCTTCCTTCCTTCCTCCCTCTCTCTCTCTCTCTTTCTCCCCCCTCCCTCCCCCCCTCTCTTTCTCTCAGCTTAGTAGGGACCTGTTGTGAGACAGGTTTTGACAGAACCTAAACTACAACTCTGTAAAATATCGAATTCGAGTTTTCTTTCTCTCTCTCTCTCTCTCTCTCTCTCTCTCTCTCCTCTCTCTCTCTCTCCCTCCCTCCCCCCCCCCCCCCCCCCCCCCAGCAGCTTACCAGGGCAGTTAACTAGCAACATAACTGGATTGTAACGTCCAGTCGGTCGCACTGTGTCACCTGATGAAGAAGCTGGCCAGGTAACCGTAAATGTAATGATACAGTCACCAAAACAGGCATCGGAGTTATCAGTCAACGCTGGCTTCACTGCGTTCCGGGAACCCTCTGATAGGTGTAAAGAATGCATTCAGCTTTGTGTGTGTGTGTGTGTGTGTGTGTGTGTGTGTGTGTGTGTGGTGTGTGTGTGTGTGTAGGAGGGGGTGGAGGGTGGGGGGAAGCGCGGGGGGCAGCAGCATGAGGGTAGAAGGAGACTTCTCTGCCAGTGACATTACAATCCGCACAGGAATATTTTGCCTTGGTGAGACTCCATTCATACATGTTCCCCAACGAACAGCACACAGCAATACAAGCCATGTACATCAGATTAATTTCTGCACCGCCTCATCCCGGCTACTTCAAGGGGCAACAAGAAAGAAAGACAAAAAGAAACTGCAGAGGAAAACAGCGACTACAAAACAGCAGCGCTGACGCTGACGAGTTAGTTAGTTCTTGGATTTGAACGTCCCATCAACCGCATAGGGTAATGACATCAGAACGAACAAACACTACTTTGAAACACGCCACGCATTTAAGAACCACACCAGCGCGAGGCATTTAAGAACCACACCAGCGCGAGCAAACGTCTTCAAATCACAAACTGGCTCAGAGTTTCGGAAACAGCAGAGTCTTAATATATATATATATATATCGCTTGCCCGAGGAGATGGGCGTTATACATATTAAGATTGTGCTGTATCCGAAACTGTGACAATGTGAGCCAGTTTGGAATATATGTCAAGACTGTGCTTTGTCAGAAACTGTGAGCCAGCTTGTTCGCATATATTAAAAATATTTTAAAAATTAACAACTAGTCAAGAGAAGTAAGTAAATTGGTGTTTTACGCCCAGTCAACCAGTGCGGTTATATCAGAGCGATACACATTTTGTCATCATATATTACTTCTTAAAAGTGCATGTAATTTTAAAACCATACTTAAAAGGGAAGTAAGACACGAACATAACCAAAAGTCAACTCAAGTTTAAAGAGGAGACAAGACAAAAGAAGAAGAAGAAGAAGAAGAGGCCTGCACGCACTGACCTGAGGCTGGTACTGGCCGGGCAGGTCGGTGGGGTGCACGCTGCCCTCGTTCATGCTGGTGCCGGCCAACGGGGACTTGGGCGTCCTGGGCGCGGGCCTCTGCTGGGCCACGCGGGGCTCCTCCCGGGGCGGCGTGAACTCCTTGGGCTTGCCCGAGGACGTGGGCGAGATCTTGGCGCTCTCCGACTCCCTCTGCCTCCAGGCGGACACCAGGTTCCGCGTGTAGCCTCGCTCCGGGAGCTCCTGCTCGAACGGCGGCGGCTCGTCTCCGCGCACGACGTCCTGCCTCACTTCCGGCTGGCTCTCCAGGATGCCGCTCTCCGCCGGCCGGTTGTAGTCCGGGACGAACTGCTTGGGGTCGTTCTCGAACACGCCCGCGTTGGGCGGCGGGGTGAACTCCTTCTTGGCGCGGGGGGATTTGGCCGGGGTGCTGTCGCTCGAGCTGAGCTGGCGGAAGCGGTTGGCGAGGTTCTTGGCCATGCCTCGTTCCGGGAGCACCTCCTCCACCTGGTCCCCGGCGTGGACGACGTCTTGGGCCACCTGCGGCGTGTTCTCGAAGACGCCGGCGGCGACGGTGGCGGTCGTGCCGTTCTCCCTGGGCGGGGTGAACTCCTTGTACCTGGTCGGGGAGGGCGGGGACTTGGAGGTGCTCTCCATCTGCTTGAAGCGGGCGGCCAGGTTCTTGGCCATGCCTCGCTCGGGCAGGATCTCCTCCGGGCACTCGTCCGACTTGACCACGTCGTCCCGACCGGCCGGCTGGGACTCGAACACGCCCGACTCGGCGCGGCCCTCGTACTTCTCCACATGGCCAGAGGGCTCCGACACGAACTCCACCCGGCCGGAAGTGTCCGGGGTGATCTCCCTCTTGGCGCGGGGGGTGCTGGAGCCGGTGTCCACGGACATCTGCTTGAAGCGCTGAGCAATGTTTTTGGCGAAGCCTCTCTCGGGCAGGATCTCTTCCGGCAGCTCGTCGGACTTGACGACGTCGGGTCTGCTGGCGGGCTGGCTCTCGAAGACCCCGGCCTGCAGCTGGGGCTCGTACTTCTCCACGAAGCCGCGGGGCTCGGAGACGTACTCCACCTTGCCCGTCCTGTCGGGCGTGATCTCGCGCTTGGGCTGAGACGGCACGGGCACCGCGCCCTGCTTCTCCATCTCCTTGAACCTGCGGACAGGCAGCAGCAACGTAGGGAGCACAGTTCTTTGTGGACCAGCGAACGAACGAACGAACGGACGGACGGGGTGGGCAGGGGATGTGTGAGGTAGCGGTAGTGTGTGTGTGTGCTGTGTGCGTGCGTGCGTGCGTGCGTGCGTGCGTGCGTGCGTGTGCGTGTGTGTGTGTGTGTGTGCTGTGTGTGTGCGTGTGTGTGTGTGTGTGTGTGTGTGTGTGTGTGAATGGGTGATGTAGGAGTGTGTGTAAGTGAGCGAATGAGTGGGTGATGTGCAGTGTGTGTGTAAGAAAGTGTGTGAGTGAGCGTGTGAGTGAGAGGTGTGATGTGTGAGTGAGTGAGCATGTGAGTGTGTGAGTGAGTGAGTGAGTGAGCGAGTGACTGACTAATGACTGACTGACTGACTGAGCGCCTAACCAAGTGAATGAAGAGTTCCTAAAACGCTAGCCAATTGTTACCTCCTTTAGCGCGTTCGTCGCCTTTTCATTCTGGCATTCATATTTTGACCTGTTCCTAATAATGCCAGCAGTCAGTTTTGGATTCCATCCTTAATTACCCCCCCCCCCCCCCCCCCCCCCCCCCCTCACCCCCCACCCCATTAATTATCTTTTTGTTTTTTTTTAAAGCTCACTTGGCAGCGATGTTTCGCGCGGTCCCCTGCTCAGGCAGCACCTCGTTCTGCACGTCTTCACCGGCGTGCACCACGTCCGGGTTGTACTGAGGCTCGTTCTCGAACACGCCCCCGTCCACCATGGTGGGCGGCGTCAGCTCCCTCTTCATGCCTCCTCCGCTGGGCCGCTCCTCCACCTGCCCGCTGGCGAACTTCTCCCGGATGCTCTTCGCCGTGCCCACCGACGGCAGCTCCGCGCCGACGTTGCGGTCCGACTCCCGGACGACGTCCGTGCGCCGCTGCGGCTCGTTCTCGTACACGCCTTCCTCGGGCTCGTCGTCCCACTGGGGCTGGAAGGTGGCCGGCTCGCTCTCGTACACCCCGCCCTCGGCGCGTGCGGCCTCCTCGCGGATGTCGATGGGCTGCTGGCGCTGCTTGGGCGTTTCCTGCGGGCCGTGCTCGAACTGGTTCTTCACTGAGGACATCTCTTGGAAGTGGAACTGGAGAGGGTGGATTGGTCACATTGTTAATATGGGGGGGGGGGAGGGAGGGGGAGAGAGAGAGAGAGAGAGAGAGAGAGAGAGAGAGAGAGAGAGAAAAGAGAGAGAGAACAGAGAGAGACAGACAGACAGACAGACAGACAGACAGACAGACAGACAGACAGAGGGAGGCTGGCAGAAGAGAGAAAGAAGAGGAGGAGGAGGAGGAATGGAGGAGAAGAGAGAGAGAGAGATTCTCATAATCTATCCTAGCTAACATAGAGAGCGTGTGGGTGGGTGATAGAGGGGTGGTTGGTGGGTGGGTTTTGGGGGGCATGGACGAGAGGAAGGTAGGGGCACTGCGGGCCGTGCTCGAACTGGTTCTTCACTGAGGACATCTCTTGGAAGTGGAACTGGAGAGGGTGGATTGGTCACATTGTTAATATGGAGAGAGAGAGAGAGAGAGAGAGAGAGAGAGGAGAGAGAGAGAGAGAGAGAGAGAGAGAGAGAGAGAGAGTGAGAGTGGATGTGGTGTTGGAGAGAGGGTGTGTTTGTCACATTGTTAGCATTGTTAATAGGCAGAGAGAGAGAGGGAGAGAGATTGGACGTGGTGTTGGAGAGAGGGTGTGTTTGTCACATTGTTAGCACAGACATCTCTTGGAAGTGGAGCTGGAAAAGGTGGAATGGTCACATTGTTTAGAGAGAGAGAGACAGACAGATTGGACGTGGTGTTGGCGAGAGGGTGTGTTTGTCACATTGTTAGCACAGACATCTCTTGGAAGTGGAGCTGGAAAAGGTGGAATGGTCACATTGTTTAGAGAGAGAGAGAGAGACAGATTGGACGTGGTGTTGGCGAGAGGGTGTGTTTGTCACATTATTAGTACAGACATCTCTTGGAAGTGGAACTGGAAAAGGTGGAATGGTCACATTGTTTAGAGAGAGAGAGAGAGATTGGACATGGTGTTGGAGAGAGGGTGTGTTTGTCACATTGTTAGCATAGATGTCTCTTGGAAATGGAAATGGAGAGTGTGGATTGGTCACACTGTTAAAAAAATCAATTAATAATAATAATAATAATAATATACATGTCTCTTGGAAGTGAAACTGGGGAGGGTGGATTGGTCACACCGTTAATATACATCAATTAATAATAATATACATCTCTTGGAAGTGGAGCTGGAGCGGGTCCTATTGTTAATATGCATCTCTTGCAATTGGAACTGGAGATATGTCACACTGTTAAGATACATCTCTTGGAAGTGGAACTGGAAGGGATGGATTGTCACTTTGTTAAAATATAAATCTCTTGGAAGTGGAACTGGAAGGGGCGGATTTGGCATACTGTTAACAATATGCCATCTTGGAAGTAGAACTGGAGGGGGTGGATTTGGCATACTGTTAACATATATCTTGGAAGTGGAACTGGAGAGGGTGAATTTGTCACTTTGTTCACATATAAATCTCTTGGAAGTGGAACTGGAGGCGGTGGATTTGGCATATTGTTAACATAATTATTTATCTTGGAAATGAACTGGAGAGGGTGGCTCTGACAGGCTCGTGAGTAGACAGAAACGAAATAAGCGTGGATTATGTGATACGAATGAAACGAATGTGTTCTACTGGCCTTCTCAACTATGTACTTCGAGAGTCTATTCAGTGTGTTGTTTTCAGCTTTTGCATGCCCGCTGAGACGAAATGTCTGAAAGCCCGACTACCATAAAGAGAGATAACTCAGCAGTAGTAAATGTTCTCGCAGTACAGACCTTGCAGACTGGTTACCTCCCTTGCTACATGCGCGCACTCCTTATCGCCAACTACTCTTTCGGCAGTAAAGCCTTTATAAATAAAACATCTTGACAAAGAAGGAAGAGGAGGAGAGGCTGAAAAAGGAGGAGGAGGTGAAGGAAGAAAAAGCAAATGGAGGAGAAGAAGTAGGAAAAGAAGGAGGAGGAGGAGAAGCAGAAGAGGAAGAAGAGGAAGTAGAGAAGATACGTATCTAAATTGTGGCGAGGAAGACACTATAATTAAGGGAAGAAGGCAAAGTTGTCGAAAAGGCCAAGGAAGAGAGGAACTACTACAACACCCTGTGGGGAGCAAGAAGACAACTCACGTCTTCTCTTTCTCTCTGTTCTCTGGCTACGTTTCCATTCTCCAGTCCATAGTCTTCCCTCAGGCCGCCGCTGGCTGTCCCAGAGTCTGCACACACAAACATCACACCAGTCACAACACGGCGACAATCAGTGGCAAACCCCTATGCAGCCTTCATCAGCTGTCGAGGACTGTAGAACTGTGTATTGAAAATTTAATGTTCAGCCTGTTTGGGGGCTGAGAGTTTACCTGCAGATGTGGGAGCCGTCAAACATCGCAATGCTTGAATCTGACTGACTGTTCCATCTGTCTTACTGCGGCTAGGTTGGTCGTCGTGGTAGTTAGTGGTGGTGCTGATCAGATGCTGCTACTATGATTTTGACGATGATAACGACCACGGTGTTGATGATGATAATGACCACGGTGATGATGACGATAATGACCTTGGTGATAATTATGTTGTGGCAGTTCTGCCGCTGTTGCTAATGATGATAATGGCAACGGTGATGATGATCGTGATGATGACTTTGGTGATAATTTTGTTGTCGTAGTTTTACCGTTGTTGTTGTTGATGATGATGATGATGATGATGATGATGATGATGATGATGATGATGGTGGTGGTGGTGGTGGTGGTGTGTGATGATGATGATGATGATGATGATGATGACGACGACGACGACGACGACGACGACGACGGTGATTATCATGACCTAAGAGACAGACCACATTGCGTATTCACGTCAATTGATGGTCCTGAAAAATTCGATGAGGATGGGGTTTAAGACAGGACGGGTCGGGCCGATCCTGATGCTGATGGAGATGAAGACACTACAAAAAGGGGAAGAGCAGAACTCAAACAAAGGGTGGGAGACAAAGAAATTTTTTTAAATGGGGGGGGGAGGGGGGGGGGTTGTAAGCTCCAGCGACCACGAATGTCTCCTACCTGAGTTCCCCAACAACCTCGTGCTCAGCGAGAAAGACTTCGACCCGGAGTTCAGACGCCGTATGTAGCCGCTGTACCACCCGGAACGGCCTACCCCGTTACGAAACGGGGTGGGGGCGGCGCCTGTTTCTCCCATCGCCACAACTGACCCACACAACTTCACATAGCTACCACAGGAATCCAGACCGCAGTCCCATGTTTAGCTCTCAGAGTTGGTTAACTAGTATTCGGATTTTAAGGTCCTGCCGACAGCAAATGCTTGGTTACGTCTCCGATTCTAACGTCCCGTCAACCGCACAGGGTCACTTCAGCACGAGGGTCATCTCAAAGACATTCACAAACTCGTCAAGGCCTGCGACACAAAGTGTATGTAGCTGCTGAGCCAACAAAACACACACTAATTTTTGCCCCCGACGATAACTATCACTTGTCGTTAAAAAGCGTTCACGGTCATCCTCTCCTCCTACAAAACCCCGTTACTATGCACCGGCACAGATCGTAATGATATGCATCCGACCATGTCGAGGTTCTGGAGACAATCAATTTGTCCGTACGGCTCTAGTGTCAGCTGCGCTGCGCGGCCTACCACCCTAAGAGCCTTTTCTGGTCGACCGGTTTCAAACAGATCAATCCCGGCACCGGTTTCTGTGTTGCCTGATGCTGCTACGGGTTTCACGTGTTGGTGACAGGCCGTGAGAGAGACTGGAACCAATGGCGTTGGAAGAGGGAGGAATCCTCTCGCTGTACGAACGTTTACAAAGGTAAGACGTCCCAAATTACAGCGTTTTGCGAGTTCCTGTCGAGTCATTGGATCTTCTGTCGGTTTCCTTGGGCATCAAAGTATCGCATGTCGAAACGTTTGTTATGTACAACCCATTAACTCTGCTTTCGGGTTGTTTCCTTGTTAGGTTTCAAATATCGCATGTCGAAACTTCGTTACAATCCTTTAGTGCTTTCAGTTTACTGCCTTATTTTCTCAGCATATGTCGTGACAACATACGACTCTTTAGTCCTTCTGCCTTTTGTTTTAAGTTTACTGCCTTGCTTGCTCAGCATATCTCGTGTCAACATACGACTCTTTAGTCCTTCCGCCTTTTGTTCATGTTCACGTAAAATATCTCACGTTGAAATTCTGTCACATTAAATCAATCTTTTGAACTGATTCCCTTGTTCATTTGTAATATTTCATATGGAAACTTTGCTCCAAGCCGCTAACTTTGTTACAGCCGATTAGTCCTTTCCATCTATGTCTTTGTTCACATAGAATAAATCATGTCGAAACTTTGTTATAACCGATTAGTCCTTTCCATCTATGTCCTTGTCCACATAAAACAAATCATGTCGAAACTTTGTTAGAACCCATTACTCTTTTCCATCTATGTCCTTGTCTGCATAAGAAAATCTCCCACGTCGAAGCTTTGTTACAACCAACTGGTCCGTCCAGTTCATATCTTCTTCACGCAGAATATCTCGTCTCGAAACTTTGTTACATTTCACGTAGGATGGCCAAGGCCCACATTCCCATACCAGTCGAAATCTGAGTGTTAAGCTGTGCTAAGTTCACACCTTCGTGTAGTCTTCACTCGAAACACAGAGTTCACACCAACGGCACAGGTAACAGACACGTTCATAAAAAATTTAAAAAAACACCCACACTAGAGACGCGGAAGAGAAAAAGAACAAAGAAGGAAAAAAAAAAACCCACTGACACTCGCAGGTCAGATAACAACACCGTCTTACTGTCTCTCTTCCATTTCGGATAACAAACAGCCCCGTCTATACACACGTCTACGTACGTCCACGCTTGTCAACGCGACACGTTGCTATCCCGAAAATGCAACTCCGATTTCGCTGATGTGGGACAGCTTTCAACACCCCCAGACCCGTTTCTTTCCAGTCTGTGGACAAGGAAAACAAGATGACACGGAACTCGGCCCTTCGCCCAAAGCACAATGACCACCTTGTGGTTGCTACTGCTACTGTAGTTGTTGTTGTTGTCGTTGCTGGTGGTGGTAGTGGTGGTAGTGGCGGTGGAGGGGCCACATAACGACGCAGCGGTCGGAAGAGCCGAAGAAGAAGACGGAAGAGTTTGAAGGTGAGTGCGAGGAAGACCGAGAAGAAGATCAGAGAACAGAGCTGTAGGACTGAACGAAGCGTAACGAGATACCGGCCAGTGTCAGTTCAGGAAGCAGGTAGATACTGAACTCCCGTTGCTACTCATCCGTGGGGGTGACCGACCGACCATCCTCTTGTGTGGAAGGGCGCATGGACCTATGTATATATATATATATAGGTCCATGGATGGACGTACGTTGGGGGAGGAAGCGGTCAAGCGAAACGCTAACCGTCGTGACTGATAGCGATAAAGCCGTCCGAGCGTTCCTTGAGCATGCGATGTAGATCGGTACAGGGACACTACACTAGTCTTGTCTAGCTGTCAGTTGTATCTCTGGTCACAGACACCTTACTACACTTCATAGATACTACATATACTACACGTCACAGACACTACACATTCCCTTCCTACACTTTCACAGACCCCTACATACACTACACTTCACAGACACTACATACATTACACTTCAAAGACACTACACTACACTTCACAGACACCACATACTCTACACTTCACAGACACTACACTTCACAGACACAACACATGCTACACTTCACAGACACTACACTTCACAGACACTACACTTCTCCCTCATTCACCTTACAGACATCTTTTCATTAACACTACATACATTACACTTCAGAATACAACTACAACACTACATTGACTTGCTGCAGTTGTATCTCTGTCACAGACACTACACCTTGATGTATCACTGGTCACGACACTCCTATGCATTAGTACTCGGTCACAGACACTACACTTTGTCAGCTGTACCAGCTTTTGTATTCTCTGGTCACGACACTACACTACACTGTTGTCAGTGTATCTCTGTCACGTACACTACATGACACTTGCTGTAGTATCTCTGGTCACAGACACTACACTACACTTGCTGTTGTATCTCTGGTCACAGACTACACTACGAGACTACAACACACTACACTTGCTAGCTAGTATCTCTGGTCACAGACACTACACTACACTTGCTGTAGTATCTCTGGTCACAGACACTATTACACTACACTTGCTGTAGTATCTCTGGCCACAGACACTACACTACGCTTGCTTTTTTTGGTAAAAGCTTGGTTATTCTCTGGTCACAGACACTACACTACACTTGCTGTAGTATCTCTGGTTACAGACACTACACCACACTTGCTGTTGTATCTTTGGTCACAGACGTTACACTACATTTGCTGTTGTATCTCTGGTCACAGACACTACACTACATTTGCTGTAGAATCTCTGGCCACAGACACTACAATACGCTAGCTGTTGTATCTTTGGTCACAGACGTTACACTACACTTGCTGTTGTATCTCTGGTTACAGACACTACACCACACTTTCTGTAGTATCTCTGGTCACAGACATTACACTACACTGGCTGTAGTATTTCTGGTCACAGACTACTACACTACGCTTGCTGTTTATCTCTGGTCACATACGTTACACTACACTTGGTGTAGTATCTCTGGCCACAGACACTACACTACACTTTCTGTAATATCTCTGGTTACAGACACTACACCACACTTGCTGTTGTATCTTTGGTCACAGACGTTACACTACATTTGGTGTTGTATCTCTGGTCACAGACACTACACTACACTTGCTGTAGTATCTCTGGCCACAGACACTACAATACGCTTGCTGTTGTATCTTTGGTCACAGACGTTACACTACACTTGCTGTTGTATTTCTGGCCACAGACACTACACTACACTTTCTGTAATATCTCTGGTTACAGACACTACACCACACTTGCTGTTGTATCTTTGGTCACAGACGTTACACTACATTTGGTGTTGTATCTCTGGTCACAGACACTACACTACACTTGCTGTAGTATCTCTGGCCACAGACACTACAATACGCTTGCTGTTGTATCTTTGGTCACAGACGTTACACTACACTTGCTGTTGTATCTCTGGTTACAGACACTACACCACACTTTCTGTAGTATCTCTGGTCACAGACATTACACTACACTGGCTGTAGTATTTCTGGTCACAGACTACTACACTACGCTTGCTGTTTATCTCTGGTCACATACGTTACACTACACTTGGTGTAGGATCTCTGGCCACAGACACTACACTACACTTGCTGTAATATCTCTGGTTACAGACACTACACCACACTTGCTGTTGTATCTTTGGTCACAGACGTTACACTACATTTGGTGTTTTATCTCTGGTCACAGACACTACACTACACTTGCTGTAGTGTCTCTGGCCACAGACACTACACTAGCTTGCTGTTGTATCTATGGTCACAGACGTTACACTACACTTGCTGTTGTATCTCTGGTTACAGACACTACACCACACTTTCTGTAGTATCTCTGGTCACAGACATTACACTACATTGGCTGTAGTATTTCTGGTCCACAGACTACTACACTACGCTTGCTGTTTATCTCTGGTCACATACGTTACACTACACTTGGTGTAGTATCTCTGGTTACAGACACTACACTACACTCGCTGTAATATCTCTGGTTACAGACACTACACCACACTTGCTGTTGTATCTTTGGTCACAGACGTTACACTAGCACTTGCTGTTGTATCTCTGGTTACAGACACTACATCACACTTGCTGTAGCATCTCTGGTTACTACACTTGCTGTAGTATTTCTGGTCACAGACTACTACACTACGCTTGCTGTTTATCTGTGGTCACAGACGTTGCATTACACTTGCTGTAGTGTCTCTAGTCAAAGCCACAACACCACACTTGCTGTCAGTTGTATATCTGGTAGGCACCACGAAAGTGAAACTGACTTAAAGCCAGAAAGACAAAAGGCCTCAAAGACACGCAATGTCGGTTTGTCTTTAAGCAATATCCGAGCTGCCATTAGCGTCGACAAGGTCAACTGGCAGCCTTAAACCCGAGCGTCTCGACGTCGACACCATAGGTCAGGAGCTGTGTGAGAGTCGAGGTGGCCGTCCTGGGCTGTCCGTCCTAACGAGCCTTCCGGTTTCCGTGGACGTAAAGATATATTGAACCGTGCTTCGGCATTGGTCACAACTTGTCCCTAATATGTCAAATGACATCTGAGGACATTAAGCATCACTTCACCACTCATCACGTCGACACAGATTTTCACACCAACACCTGACGCTGAACACTGTGACAACCCCCCCACGCCTACGCACACCTTTTCCTTTTTCTTTCCTACGGCGAAACGGTTCGTTAGCCGGTGCAATGTCCACAGTGCCCGGACAAGGTACGAACATCAAAGCACTCGCCTTTCAGAGAACGCTGTATACTCTAAGCTTGGAGAGATCATCACACGGCGACTTCCTTTGTTTAGCTTGCTTAACACCGAGTCTTCTCCGGGCAGGTACAGGGGAGTGTGGGTGGGGGTCAAAATCACTGGAGGGGGAGAGAGAGAGAACGGAAGGGGGGGAGAGGAGAGAGAGAGAGAGAGAGAGAGAGAGAGAGAGAGAGAGAGAGATTCTACAATAATAATTTAAAAGAAAATTATAACAATAATAATAATGGGGCTTGCACACGCCGATTCCGATCCGAAAGAGACAGTTCAAGGCGCGCTGGGCAGGTACTGATGAGGAAGTGGAAGAAAGGCAACTGAACATATAGATTTGCATACACGTAGAAGAAGGCACGGAGGTGGGGGCGGCAGGAACCCCGTAAACAACGCATTAGCATGGGCAGAGGTGTAAACCCGCCAGTCAGCGGACAGCGTCTATTCATCACGTCAAACACAGGAGCTATTATACATCTCCAATTCTCACGACGCCTATTTGGTTGTTGATAATATGGAGCGTACAGCGTCGTTCTAGCGCAATCTGTTGATGCTCGTGTTGACGGTTTGTCGTTCTAGCGCCATCTGTTGATGCTCGTGTTGACGGTTTGTCGTTCTAGCACAATCTGTTGATGCTCGCGTTGACGGTTTGTTGTTCTAGCACAATCTGTTGATGTTCGTGTTGACGGTTTGGTTGTTGATAATAAGGAGGGTGCAGCGTCGTTCTAGAATCTGTTGATGCTCGTGTTGATGGTTTGGTTGTTGATAATAAGGAGGGTACAGCACCATTCTAGAATCTGTTGCTGTTCGTGCTCACGGTTTGTGGTTTGTTTGCCCCTTCATGCCGATGACTGACTGTCGGACTGATGGTAATAAGCTTACGCTTTTCGGTTTGTAAATTATTTTATTTTAACACCTCACCAACCGCAGTGGGTCACCTCAGGACGAACAGACGACACAAAAATCAAAATGTGTGACTATTGACAGTGATGATGACGACGATAACGATGATGAAGATGGTGGTGACGGTGCTGCTGCTAATGATGGTGACAATGATGATGATGATGATGATGATGATGATGATGATGCCACCTGATGATGATAATGAATTAATATCTGGGGGAGTGACAGCGACGACGGCGATGCTGATGTTCTTACTGCTGCTGCAGCTGAGGTGACAAATGACCACGAAGAGGACAACGATGACAACACTGTATATTTTACACTAATCTGGTCAAACGCCAGATGAGAACGTGTCCCTTACTGGCAACGACTCAGTCCAGCCCTGTCCAGCCCTGTCCTGGGCAGCTGGTGTTGATTACCATGACCCGCGGTCAGTGCAAATGTATCGCTGCCGCAAATAGCCGGCCGGTCTCAAGTCAATCGGTCAGTCCCTGGCAACAGCTTCAGGTAACGTGGCCGCGCCATCGCTTACACTGATGTCTGGCAGCGGTTACACGGCACACAGTGTGCCTGCAAGCCGGGGCCTCGGTTCAGTCCTCAGTCGGTTCTGTCAATTCTATGGTCAGCTGAAAGTTGCCATGAGGAAAACTGGAATTGTTGAGGGAATGCTACTCGTTGTTCAGGAAACACCCCAAAAACGCATTTGGGACACAGAATCGTACAGGCCCACGAACGCTGATTTTTTTTCTCCCCCTGGTGTATTTTAGCTATAAAAGTGCTGTTCAAACAATTTTATTTAGTTCTACCAAAAACAAAAACAGACCAAAAAGAAAAGAAAAAGAAAAAAAAGTGGGGGGGGGGGGGGGGGGGGGCACCACTTCCACATTCCCACAATTATTATTATTAATTTTAACATTACTAGCATAATGTGATAGTTTAAAACAATATTTTATCATTACTAGCATAATGTGACAGTTTCAAACTGAATATGTTATCATTACTATCTTAATGTCATAGTCTGAAATTGAATATCTTATCATTATTAGCATAATGTCATAGTTTGAAATTTTATCATTACTAGCATAATGTGATAGTTCGAAATTAGATTTTAACGTCCTGTCAACCGCACAGGGTCACCTCAGGACGATCAAACTCCGTCATAAGCAGACGCACATGTCAAAACCCAATCTCCTATATATTATGTAAACCCTTCAGTTCTTTATAAAATATACAATAAAATTTAAAAAGCTGCTGACTGAAACAAGGTTGGTTACATTGCGAGTTAAGGTAACCTCGTTACCGGGGAGATCTGGGGGGGGGGGGGGGGGGGGGGGGGGGGGGGGGGGGCGGTCTATAAATTATGGATTCCGCCATAAAGTGACAGGTGTGAAGTACAGAGCAAGCATCGTCAGTGTAGTGGTGAGATCGTGCATCATTCAGATTCCTAGGGGACCGCCTGCGCTTTGGAGGCAACATCTGTTGTCTGTTCTGCTCTGCCCGTCGTCTCGTCTTTGGGATTTACGATACACTAAGTATACGCTACACGCTAAGCGAATTCCAGACGATTAGATCCTAACCCAGTTACGACGCTAACCAGGGAGCGGAGGGGGGCAATAGCCTACACAATACGATTTTCCATGGCACATTCCAGTTCTCTACCATTATTTGGAACCACCATCCATCATTAATTTGTTCGCACACGGTGCCAAACGCCCACTGAAGGGAAGCAACACCGCTTCGAGTCATGTAAAGTGAAACATTACGTCCCTTGGTTCGGAAATCACTTTTTGCCTTTCTTCATGGTGAATCCAGATGTTAATTATTCCAGTTGTTTGTTTTGTTTGCTTGTGGACTTTTTCTCCTTCTTTTTTTGTCTGTTTGTTTAGTTTCTTTATTGAAACAAATAAATAAAGAGAATACCTGATCCCACTGCATCTGTAGTCTACACACATAAAAAATTATCTGAGGAGCAGTGCTCTCCAGTATGGTGATCAGCATAGCGTTCGACAAATGGCCGACTTATTTCCCTACAGCAACAGACCAAGCTCACTATAATCATCATCATCATCATCATCATCATAATAGATTGCATATGGCGCCCCGTCTTGTAAGATCCCAGAGCGCTTACAAAGACATAAGGATACACATGCACGCACACACGCACACGCACACTAACACACACACACACGTACACACACACACGTACACACACACACAAACACACACACACACACACACACACACACACACACACACACACACACACACACACACACACACATTACGCTAAAAGAGCCCGTTATGTACAGGATATTACCATGCATTTAAAAAAAGAAGAAGAGCTGAACAGCCATGTGCTGCCGCTGCATTATGATGCTAGAAAACCAGCAACACATTAGAAAGAAACCAGTCAAGTTCAAAGCTTCAGACTATGGGGAATTTGGGAGCGAAACTGATCATTTAGAAAGAAGCGCGAGTCACTCACCATCAAACAGTATTGGCTGTCCCTCTTGTTTTGTTTCTGCAACAAATAAACAGCGGTCTGTGATCAGATGTGGACTAAGCAGACAACGTTTCACTACCTCATGACATATATAAATTATTATGTACGTCGGAACCACTGGAAGTAGGTGTAGTAGGTTGACCCGCAACTGCATGAGCAGGCTATGCGTGCACACATACACAGACAGACAGACAGACAGACAGACAGACAGACAGACAGACAGACAGACAGACAGACAGACACGCACCACGCACGCACGCACGCACGCACACACACCCTGGCTCTCCGCTCTGTCGGTTATTAACTACTATTACCACTACATACAACAGATCTAATCATCTGTTTTTAATGGGATAAGGTAAGTCAGCAAAATCTGTCCTCATTACATGACATGAACACAAATTCACAGAAGCAGAGACAGAGAGACAGACAAGCAGGCACAACAGAGAAAGTCAGAGATACAGAGACAGACACAGAGAGAGACACACAAAATAGAGAGAGAGAGAGGGGGAGGGGGGGTGAGGGTGGAGGGGCCCCAGTACCAAATCCATGATTACGTCATGCAGACCGTAGATGGCTGCACTCCACGTGCACACCCACTCCCTCAACTGCATCAACGTAAGCCTTCAGCACACACTCGGGTCCCGACTTAACACAGCCACATGCACGCAAACACTGGCAACGCTCATCAAGACAATCCTCACAGACAGTAACCAGACTGCAAAGTGTCTGCAAACACACGGGGACGGGCGGCGGAGAAGGGTGGAGGGTGGGGAGGGGGGTGGGGGGAGAGAGAGCGATTGAAAGGTGGTGGGGTGAGGGGTGAGTGGATTCTGATGCATTCACTGATTCTCTTTCGTGTACGTATGTGCCTGAAGCATCTCTCTCTCTCTCTCTCTCTCTCTCTCTCTCTCTCTCTCTCTCTCCCCCCCCCCCCCCCCCCCTCCCCCTCTCCC
Source organism: Alviniconcha marisindica (assembly GCA_018857735.1). NCBI lineage: Eukaryota > Metazoa > Mollusca > Gastropoda > Provannidae > Alviniconcha > Alviniconcha marisindica. Next base: position 637,810 of record JABMCL010002586.1, on the reverse strand, counting down.
CTTCTTTCTCTCTTCTTTGTACGCCGACGTTCAAACGACAGCCACCCTGTCTATTTAGATATAAAGATAACAAGCAATTTTCTTTACCAGCGCTTTCAGCAGAATAGAGAAAAAAATTGGCTTAAATTAATAAATAAACAAATTAAACTTGACTCGCCAATCTTTTCAATCTCTAGCTTTCGGCGGTTCCAACAGTCGGGAGTGCAAAGCAACAACTAAACAGAAGGCAGATCGATCTTTCAGTAATCATCGAAGACACGCTGACTCTCGAAAAATAAATTAATAACTAATTAGTCAAATAAATTAATAACTAATTAGTCACGTCACATTCAACAGCCAATCAGTTACTAAGGTCATATACCACAAGATTCACTTTTCACGACCTCATCCCTTCACACTGGCGGGAAAAAACGGAAATATACAGCTGAGTGAACAGGGAAGGCAGCATTGGGTCTCTTGCCACCCTCTGACTGACAGGTGAGCTCTAGCCAATCCGCACCTGCGTACAAACACACCTCCTCAGACAAGTAACCGGTTAGTGATTGGATTTCAATGTCCTGTCAACCTCACAGGGTCACCTCAGTGCCATTATAACGTCAAAATAGCACGTGCCCGTGATGTTTTCGAAAACTATCACCAGATGCCTTTAGGGTCTGTGCAGTTCGAAGCGTTTAGCTCAAACACACGTTATGATGTTTTTCCGCTTGTCTAAGGTGGGAAGCCACCTGGCTGAAAAGCTACAGGTCGTTTTCAGATGCAGCATTCCTGCCAGTGTGCCTTCAGTCTTGGGTGGGTCACCTCAGGTGGCAGCACAAGTCACAAACTGAATCATAAGTTAACGTCTCCTTCATTCTTCAGCTCACACTCAGGCTTTAGAACTAGAGAGCTGGGGGAAATGCAGTCGAATTAACTGGAGAAGCCGAAATTAGAAGTTAGTTAGTTAGTTAGTTAGTTAGTTAGTTAGTTAGTTAGTTAGTTAGTTAGTTAGTTAGTTAGTTAGTTCTTGAATACTAACGTCCCACCAACCGCACAGATTCGCCTGAGGACGAATCCGAAAAGGCAGACTCCCTTGGAGGACACGAAGCATACACGGCAATAATTCCCAGCAAATGCACGCTTCAAGAAAGGGAGAACTTTTGATACCTCTGAATTCTCAGCGTGCGGATGTGTGCCAGAGGTGGTTATATATGTTCTTCATCCACGGTACCCAAGCTCGTGGGATAGAGATTTCCGAAGTGCCACAATATACTGGTAACCTGACAGAGTCTGGAACTATCACCCGCTTCTGGTCCAACCTTCTCTAGCAAACGACAAGTGGCAGTACAGTGACTGTGAAATACACGGCGTTCGCCGTGAAGCAAAATGCTGACTCAGGGACACACAGACACTGAAACAGGTCACGTGCTCAGCGCTCTTCCTGTTTCTGTGCACTCCGGTCATAGTCGGGTGCCTTCCGGCTACGTAGCAGTGTCTACAAACAATAAATCACTATTGTTTCTGTCACACTGACAGGCATCGTCAGGTCCGCAAGATCCTGAGGAATGTGAGTGTGTGTGTGTGGGGGGGGGGGGGGGGGGGGGGGGTCTCTCTTTGCCTCTCTCTCTCTCTCTCTCTCTCTGAAAGCTCTTGAGAAATATGCTGAGAAGTATTAACCCGTCCTTCAAACATCTCTCCAAATTCAGCATGACTAAGCTACAAAAAGCCCAGACAAAAAAAGTTTCATCAACACGATAGTATTCAAATGGGTTATGAAGATTATTCTGGCTTACTGGCAAGAAACGACCATCGTCCAAGGTTGTTAAGTGAACCACATCAAAGGCTCCGGGGTGAGGAAGGGGGCGGGGGATCATAACCACGTTGCCATTCTTCCATCACGAAACAATCAACCATGTACATACCAAGGTTGAGCATCCGGAATGCCCGAAGTCAAGACCTGAGCTCTGTGTGTGTGTGTGGGGGGGGGGGGGTGCGTGCGTGCGTGCGTGCGTGCGTGTGTGCGTGTTTGTGTCGTTTTCATCATCATTCCATTCAATCGACCAACCACAACAGCGTGCACAGACAACAGCAGCACTCTTTCGCAAATGTCCATCAGCAAAGTGCACGAACCATTTACTAACCGCTAGCAAACAGACCATGCTACACTTCTCTGCCAGCAGCTCTACGTGTATACAATACAGCACTATTGTCAGGGGAGCGAGGGACGAGGGGCGGGGTGGGGAAGGGGGGTGGGGAGGAGGGGTGGGGGTGGGGGGGGGGTTATAATCACGTTGCCATTCTTTCACCGCGAAACAATCTACCACGTGCATACCGAGGCTGGGCCATCTTCAAAACAGAAGCCTTTTGGTCGTTTTGGTTACCAGTCCATTCAGTCAGTCATCTAACCACAACAGCGTGTACAGACACTCGTTCACAAACCCCCATCAGCAAAGCGCACAATTTATCCAGCTCCAGCGAACAGACAATTCTAACGCTTCAGCTAAGCGCACGGACAATTTACCCAGCTCCAGCAAACAGACAATTCTATGGCTACACTGCTTTGCCCTTCAGGAAAGTGCATGGACAATTCACCCAGCAACAGCGAGCAGACAATTATAAGGCAAAGTGCACAGACAGAATTATCCAGCTCCAGCAAACAGACAATTCTAAAGCTACATTACTTTGCCCTTCAGCAAAGTGCATGGACCACCTCCAAAAATCCCCAGACGATTCTAAGGATACACCTCTCTGCCCATCAGCAAAGTGCACGGACAATTCACCCACCTCCTGCAAACAGACTATAGGCTACACTTTTATGCCCACAACTGCACGGGGTCAACAAAGCGCTTCAGAACGGGAAAACGGAGAAATTACAACAGACACAACAACTTGGAACGTTTCCAACATAGCCGAGAGTTCCATCGCCATGTAGGCAGGACTCCATGCGAAACAGAACATACCAGTGTTTTGTTTTGTTTTGTTTTCTAACTTTTCAATGATTTCACTCTCCTTGCATCACAACCGACTGTCCGTTGCCAGGCCGAAGGCGTCTATGCCCATGATGAGGTACCTTGTTTTTTCTTGCATTGTTAAGATTTTGACAGTGTTTTTCTCTCTCTCTCTCTCTCTCTCTCTCTCTCTCTCTCTCTCTCTCTCTCTCTCTCTCTCTCTCTCTCTCTCTCCCCCTCCCTCCTCCTCTCTTCTTCTTCTTCTTCTTCTTCTTCTTCTTCTTCTTCTTCTTCTTCTTCTTCTTCTTCTTCTTCTTCTTCTTCTTAACCTTTTATTCAGTATATAAAAACTACACTAACTCTCAATTGTACACTTAAATCTTCAGTTTTCTGGAAACATTTCTCAACAAACTGTGACTCAAGACAATACTCAGCCCTAAAATGTTCGGGTTTGTTAGCTGTTGTTTCTTTGTTTGCTTGTTTGTTTGTTTGTTTGTTGTTTTTACTTGCGTGTCTTTTGGTCTGAGACACTTGTGGTCAACAACAGGACCACAGAAAGAAGCTTTCCTACGAGTCCCGTGGGACCATACACACACACACACACACACACACACACACACACACACACACACACAACACACACACACACACAACACACACTGTCACACACACAACACACACACACACACACACACACACACACACACACACACACACACACACACACACACACACACGCAACACACACACAGCAACACCACACACACACCACACACACACACACACACACACACACACACACACACACACACACACACACACACACACACACACACACACACACACAAGAAGTCAACGGGGGGCTTTCATTCACTTCAGTCACACTTCGTTCTTTAACTTGTCTGATGCCAAAGGTATCTCCGAGGAGGAGGTGGAGGTGGTGGGGACCGAAACCCAAGGAGGTTGATGGTTAGCTGCAAAGGTTAAATCAGCTTCAAGTCGTGTGCCACTGTCTTGATCGATCTAGAGATCGATCCCACTGTTCTAATTAGCGAGCAGTCAGAGGGTGTGTGAAGAGTGAGCTTCGGACGCACAGCTGACAAACAATAGACCATTATTAATGTGGTAGGTCCACACTGGACTTCGGTTGTGTCACAACACACTGACACCAGCAAGAACACCACAACACACTGACACCAGCAAGAACACCACCACACACCGACACCAGCAAGAACACCATGGAAACCTTAAAATGTTGTTCTGCGCTTCATATCACAGTCATGAGGGGACTATCTTCAGCTAATTAATTAAACTCCTTGCATAAGAGCATCCATACTCCAGAGATAAAGCCCCCGAAGACGGCATGTGGCTGCCCATGTGGCGGGGTAATATAAAATCATACAAAAGCAACAAACAACAACAACAACAAAAACGGCCACACGTGCAGTCCTCTCACCCCGTGGAACGCATCTGTCAATGTACAGATGCATATATCGGGTGATCCTAGAGTATTCAGCTGGAAAACGCAACAACAACAAAAACGGTCACACGCGCTGGGTCCTCTCATCCCATGGAATGCATTTGTCAATGTACAGATGCATATACCGGGTGCATATATGCATGCAGATGCATATAACGGGTGACCCCCAGAGTGTTCAGCTGCAAAACAACAACAACAACAATAATGAGATAGATAGGTCACCCGAATCACGGCGGGTCACAAGGTGGAAAGAGACGCAGGACTGCCCGCAGTGACCTACCTCGGAAAGAATGATCTCATGTCGCAAAACAGAACCCTGTTTCACTTTCGATCTCGGTTTCTTGGTGACTTCTGTCGTGAATAGTCCTCCAAACGGCCAACAGTGACCGCACGGATGGAGTCGTCACTACGTCGGTAGATCGATGCGGAAGAATATTCGCCCTATCACTATAGCGGACACTCTGGGAAGGGTGAAGCTTACTGAAAGACCGGACGATAGCTGCCTGTGCACAGGTCTCACGTGCTGAACTAACACCATCCTGGGGTCATATACACCTCGCTGTGTTTCGCTTAGTCCTGGACTCGCTACGGCATGGGAAACTTTCATCAATATTTCAGTGCCTCCACGCGGTAGATTACTTTCCTCAACAGCATCCGGACTGGCTCTCTCTCTCTCTCTTTCTCCCTTTCATGTTCACAGCGGATCAGTCAGGTGTATGCTGTGACAGCACACATCACAATTGCCTTCCGCTAACTGTTGATACTGACAGCGAAACTAAACGGAATCAACGTGTGAAACAACCAGGTTTGTAGAAAATGCATACCTTTTGAAAGCTATTCTCTCTCTCTCTCTCTCTCTCTCTCTCTCTCTCTCTCTCTCTCTCTCTCTCTCTCTCTCTCAACAGATTTGTGTGTTTTTTGTTCGTCTGTTTGTTGTTGTTGGGGGGGGGGGGGGGCGTTAAAATACTTTTGGAAAACAAAAGCGAACTCAAAGTGGTAACTCAGTGTATTCCCGCATTCGTTTCCGGACACCACTATCACACGCCATGACCTGCAGTGACCTACCGCAGAAAGCATTACCTGGTGTCATGACAGAACACCATCATGACCCGCAGTGACCTACCTCAGACAGAATGACCTCGTATCATGACAGAACACCATCATGACCCGCAGTGACCTACCTCAGAAACCATGACTTCGTGTCAAGACAAAACACCACCACGACCCGCAGTGACCTATCTCAGAAAGAATGACCTCGTGTCATGACAGAACGCCACCATGACTCGCAGTGACCTACCTCAGAAAGAATGACCTCGTGTCATGACAGAACGCCACCATGACTCGCAGTGACCTACCTCAGAAAGAATGACCTCGTGTGAAACCCTGCCTCATTTTCGATTTCAGATCCAAGGTAAAAAATATAAAAAATAAGTTAATCCCTTCAAAATTTAACAGCTGCCACAAACATTCGCCAAAACAGCTCGGATCCAAGACAAAAAGAATGGGGATTTAACAATGTTACTCACTGGCTTAGAACTCCTCGTGGTCTGAAAAGGCACAGTTAACAGTACAGCCTATATCACAACAATGTGTTGTGAAACCTTCTCCTTGCCTACAAACACAGCGATCAGACAAGGGGAGGAAGAACGAAAATTGAATACGTAACAAGCATTTGCTTCCTTGCAGCCAGTCGCACGTCGAATGGTGTATTTTGGGCCAAAACTTGGACTGGTACCAGTAATGAGAACGGCAATCTAACCCTCACCACCACCACCACCACCACAACCACCACCACCACCACCCAACACAAAGTTCGAAAACGGATTTGTCTGTAGATACACCTCTTCGGGTGGTGTTGCTGCTTCTTCTTACGATGAGGGAATTTCTTCGTTCGCTCATTTCTCGCACAGCTTGGACGGTTGTGGTCGATGACGGACGTGACGGTCAAACTAATGCTCGAAGGGGTAGGAACAGCAGACCTTCACCTTGGCCAAATGAACCGATGATTCCGTAGAATTTAAGTTCAGGAATCAAGCTAGGTTTGTTTGTTTTTAAACCGCGAACGGCACACGTGTTAAAAACAAAACAAAAAACTACTACTACTAACAACAAAAACAAACAAACAAACAACAACAACAACTCCAACAACAACACCAACACCAACACCAACACCAACACCAGCAGCAGCAGCAGACCTTCACCTTGGCCAAATGAACCGATGATTCCGTAGAATTTAAGTTCAGGGATCAAGCTACGTTTGTTTGTTTTTAAACCGCGAACGGCACAAGTGTTAAAAACAAAACAAAACAAAAAACTACTACTAACAACAACAAAAACAAACAAACAACAACAACAACAAAACAAAACGAAAAAACGCGTACGGGCCAATCATATTGCCGTTCATGTAAAACGTGCAAGACGGTGATCTGTCCCGCCCCCAACGCCCCGCGTGCTCTCTGTCACTAATATTCGAAGATTCAACCGAAGAGCACATGCACACACAGGCACGCAAGCACACGCACACCTCCCTCCCTACTCTCCCCCACCCCACCCCAGCCACCCATATACACCCCACCTACCCAACTCACCCACCCACCCACCCACACCCCCGCACACCCACCTACCCACACTCACTCACACACACGCACGCACGCACGGACGCATGCAACACACACACACACACACACACACACACACACACACACACACACACACACACACACACACACACACAATGAAAGCAGATTAACGTACCGAAAACGAGCGCAGCTCCAATGCAGCCACAATCGTCACCAACAACCAATCTCCGTCCACAGAAAAAGTAACTCCACACACAGAATAAGTAACACGCTGATCTTGCCCAAGCTCAAGGAAAACGTCGACTCCGCCTACTACAACCCGTACACCCGACATATATATCTCCGACACTACCCACTTACAACCTCCAACAGCCCATGTCCAGACACGACAAGAGCACCCGACTGCAGTTACTTCGCCACAGCACGCTACTTACTGCCAGCGCTGAAACAAGCCCGAAAACTGTAGCCTACATACAGTATTGCAGTGGTAGCTGACTCCACAGTACACGTCCTGGAACACCTCAGGGTAACAAGTCCGGTCGCAAAAGGTTTGTCGGTTTGAAAGATACTGCTCGGACAAAAAAAAAAAAAGGGGGAGGGTGGGGGGGGGGTGACAGTGTGACGGACACATTAAGTGATTGACTGACTGATTGATCGCTTTAATATGGCGCTATATTCTCTGCGGCCTGAGCACACTCACTGCGTTCTAGTCGCCTGTGACTCTGAATGAGTGACTGACTGAATGAATGAATGAATGAATGAATGAACGAGCTTTGCAAGGCGCGTTTTGAATATCCATGGGCACCGAAGTGGTGCAGCGCTGCTGGTTGTGACATGGCTGGTGCCACGCGAAACTGCTTCCATCTCGGCGCACGTTCTGTGCACACCATACAACCATGCACCAGTTTACAATGTTAATTAAAGCCACATACGTTCATCTCGTCTTTTGGTGCATGCTGGCTTATATAATTGTTTCCATAAATAGTATATACTCCAATGAACTCTGACATGGACTACAGAATATTTAATGTGCGTATGCGATCTTTTTTGCATGCGTATACACACGGTGGACCTTGGATTATAGTCTCATCTGAAATATTTTAGACGACAAATAGCCCCTCGCCCTAAACTCGTTACCGGCGGAGAGGGAGGGAAGTGGGGAAAGGGGGAAGGGGAGGTGAGTACAAAATAAAACCTACAGACCATAAAAAGTGAAAGCCTTACTCTAAGCGCACACTGTTTGTTAGTTAGTTAGTTAGTTGGTGCTTTGAACCCAGTCAACCACATAGGGTTGTATCCGGGCTAACCAGAAATACAAAGCGTCAAGCAAAACCCAACACCAAGGTGAGACGATGGCTCATTTTCAGGAGGTGTCAAAAAAAAAAAAAAAAGAATGAAGAGAGGAACTCCCCGACGGCGTTCACCTCGACCAGGAAAGTTGCCCTCTCGGGATTACTTCCACCAGAGGTTGCGCTGTACACACCCAGCTACCCACCCCACCCTACCCCACCCCAACCCACCCCAGCGGCAGCTCGCCCTTCGCTGTAGCGGTACCGGCAGCAAGCACTCAAGGGATTAACTGCTCCATAATCCAGGTAATCGCTGTAAGGATCTGCTGCCTACACACAATGGCCGGAACGGCTGGCGCGAGACCTCAGCCCGCTAACTTACCGTTAACTTTGATCGCCAGTCGTTGCAAACGCTGGGTAAACACGATTGGGGGCTTGGGGTGGGGGTGGGGGAGAAGGCCCCCGAAGGCCAGGGCTTTATTCAAGTACCTGACTGCCGCCTTGAATCAACTTGCAATCGGTGACCGAATCCAATATCGATCAGTGTTGAAAGTGGGTCCCTGAGTGAGCACTTACTAGGAGCCAGGGTTGGTAGGGTGAGGAGTTGGGGGAGAGACACTTCCTGGTCCACTATCAAAAGCGCATGCGATTAGATAGGTACGATAAAACTGCACCCCGGCACATCAGGTCGTCAATAACTAATTCTCTCTCTCTCTCTCTCTCTCTCTCTCTCTCTCTCTCTCTCTCTCTCTCTCTCTCTCTCTCTCTCTCTCCCCCATCCTCTCTGCTGGTAAAATGTTGGTGCCACAGTATATCACAGTGAACATATGCCGGCAAAATGACCGCGCTCCAACACATTACACCACACTGCGTCAAGCAAGGTGAGTCGCTTGTTCCAAACGCCCCACGGTGGAGTACAGTGGACGCAGAAAATAATTTGTTTCGCCCTGACAAACCCCTTCCGGGTTGACTGGGGGTTGAATATCAAGTATCTACCTGCTGTTCGAAAAAAAAACTTACAATGATTTTTACTCTCTCTCTCTCTCTCTCTCTCTCTCTCTCTCTCTCTCTCTCAGCCCATGTGACACTTCTGCGTTCACGATCACCTTCAGAGTTGTGAGTCAGCTGCTCAAGAACTGGACAGCTTTCCACCTAGTGTTGTGGACGGCTTACCATCCAGCCCCTCTCTCTCTCTCTCTCTCTCTCTCTCTCTCTCTCTCTTACAAACACACACAAGACAGACAGAGACAGAGACGGGGCGGTGGAGAGAAGAAGAAGAAGAAGCCAAGTGCTTCGTCTGACAAATTGAATGGCAAGCTCCAAGCAACGACTACGAGCATGCCCCGCTGTCACAGTTCGGAGTGCGGGTGAATGGGTGGACAGGATTGTCTCTCGTCACGCGCACCTACCCTGCACCTGTGAAAACGAGCACTTGGCACCTGCTCAAAATCAAGTACGCCTACAAGTGATGACATCCGTGCCAGTGGATTGCCTGCTGGTGTCGTTGCAGTCTATATTTAAGGCCTGCTGGTGTCGTTGCAGTCTATATTTAAGGCACACCTCTACCCTCTGCTTTCTCGAGTTCAGGAGCTGTGTGAAAGTCGTGGTGTGTGGAGGTCGAGGTGGCCGGCCTGGGCTCTCCTTCCGTAATAGTCCCTACGGTCTCTGTGGGTGTAGAGTTACACTGAACTGTGGGTGTAGAGCAACACTTCAACTAACTTCAACTCAGGTTTCAGAGCTCAGGAGCTGTGTGAAAGTCGAGGTGGACGGCCTGGACTCTCGTCCCTAATAAACCTACGGTTTCTGTGGACGTAAAGCAACACTTCAACTAACTTCAACTCAGGTTTCAGAGCTCAGGAGGTGTGTGAAGGTCGAGGTGGCCGGCCTGGGCTCTCCTTCCGTAATAGTCCCTACGGTCTCTGTGGGTGTAGAGCTACACTGAACTGTGGGTGTAGAGCTACACTGAACTGTGGGTGTAGAGCTACACTGAACTGTGGGTGTAAAGCTACACTCCCTCTGGTGAGAACCCAGCATCCCC